>CM017325.1:30450336-30507556 GCA_006937295.1 Carpinus fangiana
TCGGCCACCAGGTTCTCTTCTTCTTCCCTTTTTTTTTTTTTTTTTTTAAAAAAAATTTTTAGATTAAAAAATTTAAAATTAAATTTTTAAAAATTAATATTTTAATCGATCAAAACGGTGCGTTTTGGATCCGTTAACTGCTGTTACCAAAAGTGTGACGGCATGGATTTTATTCCAGTTTCCTTCCACTCAGGGAGTAAATTTTCAAAAAAAAAAACCTAAGTATTTTAAAATTTCGGAAGGCAGACCCAAGGAGTTATTATATATTTTCCCTTAATTTAAAGATGGGGAAAAATTGGCATTCCTTCAAATTATAGTTCAATTGATAATAAATCTTTTAAAACTTTAGATTGTTGTGAATATCCCATAAGATTACCAAAAAAAACAAAAAATAACTCTAAATTTTTTCCAATAAGACCCCCTCCTATAAATTTTTTAAAAAATATTGTTGTAAGCCTTTAACAAGCCACCGCCATTGAATGATTTGACCACCCCCAACTTAAAAGAGTTATAGTCCGTTGCTAACCAACATCACACGGTTCCATATTAAAAAAAAAAAAAGAAGAGAGAGAATATATTTTGCTCCTTAAAGTATCAATGCATTTGTGTTTTAGCGTCTAACGTTCAATTAATTGACGATCGCCTCCTAAGTGGAGTATTATGGTCTCTTGTGCTAAAAAATTGTTCAATATTATTGTTTGTCAGTGGTGGGTATACATAATTGATGCCACATCGATGGATACCCTCCACCAATAAACATAAATATTGAACTCATTTCGAGTAAGAGTGACCACAAAACTCCATTATGGGCGAAGAACGATAACAAACTATCTGTGATCTCATCATATTTGGCTCTCTAGGGTTTCTTAGCTTCAACTAGCCACCACCACCCCCCTCCCAGAACGCTGTAACTGCAGGGCAGGAGGGATGGCCGCCATCCCTCCCACGTACCTTTCACACCGGGCTCTAGTAGTTTACTTGATGTCCCTAGACCCAGTGCCCCCCGTCCCTTTTCCTCTTCCCCCGCCTCCTCCATCTCGGTATTTGTTTTGGTGTTTTGGTGTATTACTTTTTTGTCTGCTTCTGTGTTTTTTCGATTTTTTTGCAATTTCTGCCAATCTTCTCCACACCTGTTTCGCTGCCCTCCGTCTATTGCTGGGCTTTTTTCATGCCCCCACTACGACGAGCTTCCACCGTGCTCTTCTTTGTACAGGGTTAGCGTACACACGATCGGTTTCTTTCCCTGTATTTCTTTTTGCTTGTATTCAGTTCTGCTGCTTTTCTTTTTTCTGTATTTCGTTTGTTATTTGCTTGTAATAATGCTCTAGCCTCAATGGTTCAATTTGATCCCCTTTGATCCTGACCTATGTGTCGTGGATGTGTATGTTACCCTGGCTTTCGGGTCGAGAAGGAAAAATGGTCCAGACTTCTATGTCGTGGATGAATGTGTATCTTGGCTTAACTGTCGAGGAGGATGAGTAGCGGCATAAGAGGGTTTACCTCTTAAGGTCGTGGAATAAACGCTTCCTGTGCAGCTAATGGCGTCTACTTAGTTCAGTAGTCTTTGAACCTGCCAAGCATATTTGAATATTTATCCCACTGTTTTAGTCATGGGGTAGCTGATGTGTTTTTGAATTTGGTTGATTAGTTTGCCTTTGTTGCCTAGTTTATATAAGATTCTGCCTATGACTTTGTAACTTAGGTTACGGTTACTTCAGGGCTTGCCCTGTGATTGTAAGAACTTTCGCTCTTGAGTTCTATGGAATGAGAATGAGTTCTTTTAAAAAAAAAACTATAAGTGATCTCTAACTCCAATTAAGTTTTAATTATGTTCTCAAAACATTTCTTTTTTCTAATCTCTTTGAGTACATGTAAAAATCTCTCTTGCTTTTTCATATTCTCTTTTCTAATTTTGCAACTACTCAATCTCTTTCTTGTTAAAAACAAGAACTCAATTTTTATTTTTATTTTCTCTCTTTATTATTTTTGAACAAAAATTCTAAAGAATTTTAATCTCTTTTTCTGAGAATAAGAAAATTGAAAAAAAAAAATTAATCTCTTACTTCTCATAATAACATCTCAATAAATAATTCAACTTATATAGTAATATGAGTAATTATTATAAAGTTCTTGTAGAAGCATAATTTAACATTTATAACATAAAATATGAAAATAAATAAAAGTGTAGTTGTATGTACTTTTTGTTTTTTTTTTTACATGTCCACACAAGAGGGGGGAGGAGAGATTCGAACCAGTGACCTCCGCTTCATAAGGCGTAGTCCCAGCCGATTGAGCTACCTCTTGAGGACATAGTTGTATGTACTTACCTCTTTGCGATGCTAAGTATATGCACTCTCTGAAGACTTTTTTTTTTTTTTTTTTGACATGTCCACACAAAGGGAAGAGGGAGGGAGGATTCGAACTAGTGACCTTCGCTTCATTAGACATAGTCCATAGCCGATTAAGTTATCCCTTGAGGACCACTCTATGAAAACTTGAGTTTAGAATGTGGAGACAAAAGTAGTTTCAATCGGTGACCAATAGACAAGAGAGAGTATTAAATATAAATGAAAACTCTTCTGCTCCGTTGCACATTCGCTTAGAATTGTAGCAATAATTGATTGATATGAAGAAAAAAAAAAAAAAGTAAGAATGTTTGGTAAAAAAAGTGATTATTTTTTTTTTTTTTTTTTTTTGTGCAGTGACTTTTTTGTTTGAATAGTAATAAAAAATTATTTAGGAGTTGAATTTTTTTTGATGAGTAGTAACAGGCTCTTTCAACAGGGCCTTCAAGTGTAAGCCATGGATTGATGTGAATATACCATGGTTTATTTTAGGGGTTTGCTAGGGGTTCTCCTCGTAGTATTCTTCTGGCGTTCTCCCAGTCTTACATAGAGCATGATTTAAGAAAAAATAAAATTGTAGTACCATTTTTTTGCTAATAGATTAATTTTTATTAGTTAATAATTAGGTTCTAATGCTTTAAAACTTGTTTTTGGATTCAAAACTAAAACCTAAAGGTAAAAGGTTAACCCTATAGGGATGGTATCACCCAAAATGAATTTGATCATCATAAATTTGATGCTAATGCCTCAATTTTGGTACTAATGCCTCACAAATTTGGTGCTAATGCCTCAAATTTGGTGCTAATGCCTAAAAAAACGGTAGTGGAGACCACTACAATTTTATTTTTTCTTAAATCATGTTTTACGTATGGCTAGGAGAACACCAGGAGAACCTACAGGGAGAACCCCTAGTATTTTCCTTTATTTTATACTCCACTTTTCTTTTTCTTATTTTTTGAGAAAATATATACTCCACTTTTCAATTAGAGAATCAAGACCACTTAATTGTAATACTCAATAGAGGGCGTGTGGAAAAAGGAACATAATCCTCTATAATATCCAGTTAGTTATAATGAATGAATATTTTTATCTTTTTCACTTTTTGAGAGGACAAAAATACCCTCAACTTTTAATGAGAGAAAACATATATAGTAATTCACCAAATGAAGAATTTCATACTATAATTTACAACATTAATGATTCCGCGGCCTAGCCGTAAAATAAAAAAGGTAAAGATTCAATAAGACTAATTTACAACATTAACGATTTTTTTTACTACATGCGAGTCAAACTTTTCGTAACGTGCCACAAATTATATGTGGCAAGGAATTATGAATAGAGCTAGCTATTTTGTAGTAACAAATGCACTTAAAATCTAACTCTTCTTTCTTTTTGGGTTTGGATGATGTATCTAAAGATTCAATACGAAATTAGCAGATTATGAATGAAAGTTTTGACCCATTTAAGAGTATTCCCTAATACCAGTAGGAACTAGAATTTTTAGTGTGGAGGGACGGAATTCTTTTGTTTAGATGACCACAAGGGGAGGGTGTTAAGAATCCCCTGAAGGCAAGAGGTAATGAGGGGCAACATATATAGAGGTAGAATAATAAACATGGAAAGGCAAGTAATGATGGACATCATGTATGGAGGTTGGATAATAAACTCGGGAAGGCATGAATCTTCAAGAATTTGATTCCATCAATAAAAGATCCACAATAGTTATTTTCCTACAAAAAGCAATTCTAAATTAGTAGGTCAATAATTCATGTACAATTGCAATTAGTTTCCTATAAATGTAACCCTTAAGCTGCAAGAAGAATTCTCGAATGAATTAAGAATTCAGTGTTTTCTTATATTATTGTGTGGTCTTTAACGGTCACAGTGGAGAATAGGAATTCGAACTAATAAAGCATGCTTAATTACAAAAACAAAATCATTTATATAAATTTAGCAAACCGGAGTCTGGACCGAAGAAAACTAAATGAATGGGGACATTTTCAGATTTATAGGTTAGAAGAGCAGCATAAGTAAAATAAAAAAATTTGAAAATGGGGCAAAAATATTAAGGGAAAAAAATTATTAAAAATGTATACTTAGGAAGGATATTAAAATTTTAGGGAAAGTCCACTTACCTCATTCAAACTACCACTTAATTGATAATGACCCCTCCAAACTTTTAATTGTAACAATGTCTTTCCTAAACTACCAAAACATTGTCAATGTACCCTCCAATACTAGCAAAAAGATAAAAATGTCCCTATATATTTATTAATAAGACAAAAATACCCCTACAAATTTGAAAAATATATATTTATTTTTCTAAAAATGAAAATTTTAATAAACGATTTCTTTAAAAAAATTGTTTTAAAAAACGAAAATTTTTCTTTTAAAAAAAAATTATAAAACAAAATAAAAAATATGAAAATTTTCAATTTTTATAAAAAAATCGATTTTTTTCTTATAAAAGGATTTTTTTTTTTTTAGTTTTAGGTTTTTACTAGAAGTTTTAGTTATTTTTGTTTCTATTTTACTAGGGGTAGTTTCATCATTGGGAGGGAACAATAGCAATTTTTGGTAATTAAAGATGGATATTGTCAATTGGATGATAGTTTAAGAGCCATATGTGAACCTTTTCGTAAAATTTTTGGAGGGACAATTTTCAGTTTTTCAAGCTAGAAAAGAGACAAAAATATTATTTTGGGGGGACAAAATTATAAAAAAAAAAAATGTATTTTTTAAGAAGGATTTTAAAATTTTTTGGGGACATTGGTCCTCCCTACCCAACAAGATGTCCGCCCAGACTGACCTTGCCTAGTGCACTCACCAAATAGCTATGGTGAG
This sequence comes from Carpinus fangiana, assembly GCA_006937295.1. Classification (NCBI taxonomy): domain Eukaryota; kingdom Viridiplantae; phylum Streptophyta; class Magnoliopsida; order Fagales; family Betulaceae; genus Carpinus; species Carpinus fangiana. The sequence continues at coordinate 30,455,526 of CM017325.1, forward strand.
TCAAATCATTAAAAGTCACAAAAATGCTCATAATAGACTAGGAAAATTAGTGGACTTTGTTTGGTAAGTGAACAATAATTACCGATAAAACTTCATTCCTCTTCCTTAATTGAGGTGAATGATAATTGCCATTGGAGAGTAGATGCTCTTATTTATATTAAAAGCATATGACAATTTTTAAAAAAATATGACTGTTAGGAAAGTACAAAATTTTAAAAATATAACCTTTAAAAAAAGACAAATTTTTAAATATATGACCGTTGATAAAAAAATATTTAAAAATATAAATATTAGAGAAAAAATTAAAAAAAATTAAAAAAAATAAATAAAATAATAAAGCTGACGTTAATGTTTTTAGAAAGTTGATAACTAAAAAAATAAAAAATAAAAAGTTTAGAATTATTTTGGCCAGTAAAATTTGGCTAGTCTACAAAGGATGTTTTAAAAGGAATTGACTTAAAATTAGCGTATATAATCTTATATTCACGTCACGATATGACCTAAATTTTAGACACGAAAAAAAATTATTACCCCCCAAGGCTTAATCCAAAAGACAAGTATATAAAATATATATATATTCACAATTGACTTATGAACAGAAGAGACTGAAGAGAATAGCCACTTGGCCAGGCAAAATTGGACCATTTCCTTGTTGGTGGTGGAGAGAGGAGACGCTTACACGCGCTACAAATGCGGTTAAGGCATGTAAAATAAAATAAAATAAAAATAAAATTAATCGCCGGCTGAAATGTCTTATTTCGTTTGGAGGAGACAAGCACAAGGGACTGCCCCATTTCCTCTCCACTCTCTCTCGCTCTCGCTCTCGCTCTCTCGCTCTCGTCCTGGTCAGGGAATTTGATAGGGCGAAACAAACGAAAACGAATCGTCTTAAGGAATCAAACCAAAACCGAACACATATTCACGATACACCATATATACATATATATACATATAAAACTCTCTCTCTCTCTCTCTCTCTCTCTCTCGTTCTCGCTCTCTCTGTGCGAGTCTTGGTCTGATTCTTGGTCATTGTTTCGTGCCCTAGATCTTGAAAAGGCATTACCCAAAAGCTTCAGTGACTAGATCTTTGAACCGAGGGTCCAGATTAGCGTGGATTGGGGATCTCATCGAGCTCGATTTAGCTCGTTTCCTATCCAGGTAATCTATCATTTCCCGGGGGGGAGGGATTTTGATGAGTGTGTTTTCGCTTTTAATTTACAATCCCGAAGGCTTTTTTTTTTTTCTTTTTTTTTTTTTTTTTTTTTTGTAATTACGTTCCCGGATTTTGTTGGCAATCAAGCGGCGTGTATGGGGAAATTTTGGGGGGGGGGGGGTTGACTAAGGTGCGATGGAGTGTGCATTTTGGATTTGAGCGAGTCTTTGTTTTTTGGGGTAGGTTGAATTTGAGTTTGACTTTTTCAACGTGAGCGTTAGATTTTGTTATATATACGTATAGAAATGGGATTATTGGTTTGTTCAAGTCGTTGGGCTGCTTCGCAACTTGGAATTTAAAGGGTTCGCTTAATCATTAATCTTTTCTTGTTTTGTTATTTCGTTTATAGAACTTTTTTTTTTTACCCATATCACGTTTTCTGTTTTGGAATTTTCATTTTCAATTGCTTAAAATGTATGCACTTTTGCTCTGTTTGGTTGATGAGAAACGGTTAGAAAAGAGAGGTCAAAAAGAGAGAAAATACTTTGATCTTGAATATGGTTTCTTTGATATGGTACTGCTTGGCCGAGTCTGTTATGGCGTTTTAGTTGGGTGCTTTAACATTGCTCCTCCTCTTTTTTTGCCCAAGAATTATTGGCAAACCTATTTTTTTGTTTTAGTAATTTACTTAACTTTCTCTTCTAAGCAACCGATTTTAAGCTTTAATTGGTTCGTATGAGTTCGATTTATAATTTGATTGCCGTTTGGTTTTATTACTGTTTCCCTGTGAAAATTTTTGGGTTGGGGACTTGATCGAGCAATCCTCTTTATCGCTGTCTCTCCCCCCCTCCCCCTTTTTGATGGACGAATTAAAAGATTCCGTAACGGATGCTTAGGAGTATAGAGTCTTTGGCTCTTCAAACCGGCAAATTAGGTTAACATTTATTTTTCTTTTGTAATGTTGAGCGAGCTGTTGTGAGATTATGTGCTCTGTCTCTGTTTCTTCAAACTCTACTACGTTGTACAACTTAGCGTTTTAATGCTGCTTCCCTTGAAATTATGTGATCTGTTTATCTTTGTTTGTGTCTGTGTGTATGTGTTTTGACTTTAGGACATTCTTCTATCAAATAGCGTCAGTAGGAAGGCAATGCATTTATAATACTTATTTGATCTGCTAATGGGTTTGCATTCCAATTTCAGATTCATCTTAATCAAGCAGTTGAGGGTTCTCTAGTAGGCTATTAAATAACAATTCCTTAAAAAAAGAGTACTGTGATTGATGGGGACAAAGGACGAGACAGGCATTGCTTGGAGATGAAGTTATGATGCATTTCTTCTAGATGAAGACAGGTCAGCCGTGGCGTGTAGGCATGGGTGATATGCAGATCTTGCCTGGGGCTCGCCATCGTCCTCCTATGAAGAGACCTATGTGGATTATTGTCTTGATTTCGTTGGTCACAGTGTTTTTAATTTGTGCTTATATGTATCCACCCCAGAGCAGTGCTGCATGTTATATATTTTCTTCTAGAAATTGCCCCGAAATTTCTTATTGGCTTCCACCCGCTCCTGCACGAGAATATACTGATGAAGAACTTGCGTCTCATGTTGTGATTAAAGATATTCTGAACAGACCTCCTATTCAATCCCATAATTCTAAACTTGCCTTCATGTTCTTGACTCGGGGTTCATTGCCTTTTGAGAAGCTGTGGGATAAGTTTTTCCATGTAAGATTTTTGACTTATCAAAAAAAAAAGAAAAGTTTTTCCATGTAAGATTCCATTTTTTTATTTATTTTTTTTCTTTTGGTTGGCCTGAGAAATAGATATGCTTATTGATTATGAATTGTTTCTTTCTTACTTTTGTCCAAACCATGCATATCTTGCATTTTTTTTCCTGTTGATTTTGACTTCTGTCAACTGTTGCTTTTCTAAACTAGTAAACTGCAAATAGTGGATTCACATGATGCTTTGGTTCTGAATGACTTCCACTAAAATGGATGGAGCTTCTGCTACTTCTGTCTCTTTCCTTTTTAGATCTTCAACTTTTCAGTTTTTAATGGACAACATTATGTGCATGGTAAACATGTCTATTAATGATGGCAAATGCCTTATTTGTGGACCTCAAAATTTCCATCATGTCTATTGTTTGCCCTTACATAGTGCAATTCTGTTGATGTTCATTGGGAGTTGGCCTATGAAACACATTCTAGGATATGATACTAAATTCTAAGATATGGTAATGCATATGGGACCTGTTATTGATTGATCCTTTTACTTCTCAGACTATCATTTTTAATATATACAATATATTTAGCTAAAGATTTCCATTTTTTTGGCAGGGTCACGAAGGCAAATTTTCCATTTATGTGCATTCATCCAAGGACAAACCTGTACATGTCAGCCATTACTTTTCTAATCGAGACATACGCAGTGATCAGGTTCACAAATTTAGTTTCAAAATGCAATCTCAGTTCACAGTCTTTAGAAGTATTATACTGTGATATGTGTTTTAACAAAACTTTGTTGCAATCATTCTACAATTTTTTTGTTCTCTTTTCTGTTTTTGGAAGAATTTTATAAGATCCCCTTTTCTTGCAGTGATAGCTGGATTTTTTCTTGTTCTATTGTGGGAATAGAAATCATGCATCCATAGGAAAACCAGGACTTCAATTGCTTAGAAAGTTATGCATAAGCATAAGTTTCTAACTTGGTTTTGATGTGAATTATTTTGTATAAGTATGGTTCTATAATTGCTTTATTGGAAACTTATCAAGTGGGAGTGATGTGCTGTAACTAAATTCGATCTACCAAGACTTTCAAGAGCTTTGATTCACTAAAATAGATAGAGGAAATGTGTATGGTATGTTATATATAGCGTCAGTATGAAAAATCCTAAAAGATTAGGATATGGTCAAGAAGTTTCATACATATCTAGTAGTGTCTATTTATTTTTTCTTAAATCTTATCCCAAAAAAAAAAAAAAAAAAAAAATCTAGTAGTGTCCAACAAGTTCTGGTATTTTTACCAAAATAAAAAGGTTTATGCTTGATTGTCAATATACTCAAGAAATTCCTGTTGACTGATTTGGGCAAAGATATGATGGCTTCATTGTTAAAGTGTCCAAGCTACTTAGGTGACATGAGCTTTTGTATATGGGGGGCAGCCTCATTGCATTGATCTTGCTTTTCTATGCACCAATTACCCAAAGGACTAAGTTGTAACTCAAGTAAATGCTCCTAGAACTGTGAGAAACTGTTAGGAAGCCTTGGAATATGCTAAAATACATAACTTTAGATTCTGTCCAGGATTTTTTTTTTTTTTTTTTGGATAAGTAATGTTGTATTGAAAATGCGCAGATGGGCGCAACCCTAGTACACAGGAAGTATACAAGAGAACGCCTAAGGGGGGCTAGAGAAGAGAAAAAGAAAATAAGATGTCCAGTATTTTAATAAAATTAGAATTTTGACACTGAGTACTGAAGATCTTATAATTTAAACCCCTATACTCAAATCAAAGACATTTTAACCCTAAAAGACTTGTAAGGCAACCTTCTAAATATATAAGTCTTGTTTAAAAACTTGTACCTGCCAAAACTGAAAAATATGCAGAAACAACTATTAGGTCCAGTTTTTATGGCTGAAGCATTCTTCCTAGCACAAGTCATGCAAGGGGTGCAACTTATTTGGGTTTCGTCAGTTTTTGACTAGTCCTTGAACTGAACCAACCTAGCTTTATCCTCAACCACATGATTTATGAATAAAGCAAATAAAGCAAACCAATGTGAATTATCAGGGAAAAGCTCAGCTTGGCTTGTATCTGTTCTAGTTTCTTTAATTTCTTCAATTTTCTATTTCTGGTAAGATATATAATTTTTAAATGAATCAAGGACTTCTAATAAACAGTTTATATTTCCATATCTTCTTTGTGAAAAAGCTGTGTAAGTGCATCTGAGATGTATGCTGCATCCTATATCTAAGATTTGAAATTAATTATTTGGTGGCAGTCCCCTCGCTCTGGAAGACAGGGCAAGTTTTGTTTGCCTATCTCAAAAAAAGTAAAAGAACTACTGTCTCATTTGATTGCACTGCATAAAAATTGTTGAAATAATGATAATTATTCTCCACAGAATAATTATTGAAGTGAATATTGACATTAGTTTAGGATAACACTCGTCACTTGAACGGTTGCAATGAATTTTTGATTACTTAAAAAAAAAAAACCTTGAACCGTAAGAACACTGTTTTTTCCTCCCTCTTGAAATGTATTTCTTAAAGTCTACATAATATAGTTAGTAAAAAGTTCTAATGCTTTGATGGATAATTCTTTTGATAATTTAATTGTTTTTAAAAATTATATATTGATTTGCATAAGTAGTTGTTAAATAAGTAGTTGTTGTTAAAGTATTTTGTAGTTATTATTATTATTTTTCCGGTTTAGTGAGATAGTGATTGGTGTGCAGCTAAATTAATAAGATTTGTTTCTTGATCATTTTTGCAGGTCATATGGGGGAAAATTTCAATGGTTGATGCGGAGAGACGATTATTGGCAAATGCTCTCCAAGATCTTGATAACCAGCATTTTCTTTTACTTTCTGATAGGTGATGAGATTGTAGGATTTCTTGGATTTCTTTTTTTCCCCTACTAATTGTAATTACTTGCCGTTGCTGAAATCTTTCTGGCATCACAGTTGTGTACCGTTGCACAATTTTGACTATATCTACGACTATCTGATGCATACGAATGTCAGCTATGTTGACTGGTAAGTGAAAGCTTTTTTCTAAAATGGATTATTGTAAGGATGGGAGTAGGCATTCCAATTTTGAAATTCTTCATCTTTTGGAATTTCTAGCTTTCTTCAAATTTGAAATTCTTCATCTTGTATAATTGATTTGGATCTTGTTGATTCACACCTTTCCTTTTCCTCTTTCCGCCCCCCCAGCTTTCAGGATCCTGGTCCACATGGAAATGGCAGGTATTCAGAACACATGTTACCTGAAATTGAGAAGAAAGACTTTAGAAAGGGTGCACAGGTATATTTTGACTAAGATGATGATGACGAGAGTGGGGGTATAGTTAGCAATGCGTAGAATACTGTGTGTATATATTGCTGTAAGGACAGTTACTTGGACTAAACACGCAGTTTATATACTAGTCTAGCCCTTTTCTAGATGGGGTACAAATTGAATAAATATTGCCGTCTTTCCATAGCTTTAAAAATTTGTTAATTGAACACGCATTACCAGTAGAGCAATAGCACAAGTTATAAGTAGGGCCTCATTAATACTTTAACAGTTCTTTTGACAAATTATCTCATGGCTGGTTTTTCTAGATTTTGGTTTTTGAATTCAAACCAATGACACAATAGGTGATGCATTGTTGCATCCTGCTGTAAGAGCTTTACCCTTTTTCACCAAACATATTGAGGACAGGGTTAGTGGTGATGAAAGGTTTCTTGGCTTAGAGATACCAAACATGCAGCACCTCTAGAATTTAAACCTCTTTTAATATCATGTATAGGTAACTATTAATGCTTTGATTTCTGTTCAGTGGTTTTCATTGAAGCGGCAGCATGCTGTGATAGTTATGGCTGACTATCTTTACTACTCTAAATTCCGGGATTACTGCAAGGTGAATTTCATGTGACATTTTCTATCTTCTTTGTGGTTTCAGAAAATTTAAAATTGCTGTATGTGTTTTCCTGAAAATTAAATTTTAGTAATGGAGATACATATGTGTATGTCATGCACAATGTTTTCTTCTTGATACTATTTGTTTTGTGCACACTCTAAAAGATGCTTGTTTGTAATGCGCCATTGGCCTCTAGTTGTACCTTATGAAAATTTAGATTTTATAACACAATTTTGAAACTTTGATGGTTTATTGGTTCCAATATCATCATCACATCTTCTGCCCTTAAGTATTTTTATATCTTATTCTCTCATCTTTTTTGAAACCATATGGAATTTTTTGACTAGTAAGGTATATGCTAAAAGATTTTCAATATATGCAAGAAACATTTTTGGCATCATTCTAAGTATTATGTTTTATATTCAACATTACCTGAAGTCATGCAGAATCATAATAAGTGTTGGAATTTCAGTTTAAGTTTATTTCATGCAACTGTTGCACAGGGATCATTTGTAAACAATAAAAGTAATTCTCAGTCAAGCTCACCAGTTTACTGGCTTTTATAATTAAGTGTCTTCTCCATACAAATTTTTTTGATAAGTAATAAACCAATCTCATTGAAAGCATAAGGCACCCCTAAGTACACTTGAAGTATACAAAAGGATCCATTTAACTAGAAAAAACAAAATGAATAAGGAAATCACTATAACTAATTGTTAGAGAAGACACATAAGCCACCGTCCAAAGATTCAATGTTTTGTAGAAAAAAGATGCAATTTGTCCCAACGTCCTTTCCCATTCCTCAAAAGTTTCTATCATACAGTTGATAGCTGTGTCATTGGAAGAGAAAAAGGCTTCCAAGTGATAGATTTATGTATCATGACTTTATCATTGATATTTGGGAAACTAATGAGTGGTTTAACAATCAGAATTGTATCTTACCTGGTCAATGGCGGAATTTTTCTGGGAAAGTTACCTGAATCAGTGGCTATAATGCTTGGTTCACAACACTTTTCTTTTCTTGGTGTATGTTTCAATGTGTTTGTGTGTGTGTATGAGGAACTTGAAGGAGGTTATTTTTGTTTTAGATAGTGGCCTCCAATGCATCTGGTGTTTCTATTGATGATGTTGAGCATAAGCAAGCTGTTATAGTCTACATGATAAGCATATCTTCCAGACCCTACCTAAATTCTGCGGGGCTTGTATAATTTCAGTATGTTAATGTCACTTAAAAAAAAAAAAACTTCAGTATGTTACTCTCTTAATGCCATGTAATCAAATAGTGTACACCAGTCTGGTACAACAAGCTAAAGTGACATCTACACTTCGTCACCGATGTGTAGGGACCTATCTAAACCAGTGTTGTTCACTTCTTTGTTTGTTAGTTTGTTGTTTTTATTTTTCCTTTCTTTATCTCAAACCTGCTATTGTACGTTCTTGGGCCCTTTTTTTATTTATTATTTTTATCAACCAATTTCTGGCCCTTCTTCCTATGATCTATGGATATGATGAAGGGCCTTCTCATTTTGATAAATGGATGCTGCTTTTAGGACTTATTATAGGGCACGTCTCCTTCGAAGACACTAGGACACCAGTATGTCACAAATGGAAGGTTGATTAACGTTTAAGCTTTATTACTTAAAAGTGGTTTCTAGCTCTGTTGTCAGTGTTTATAGTTTTATGCTTTTATATGTTAGCCTTTGGTGCAATAGATGAACTAAGAACAGTATTTGTTACTCACGATTTGCACACGAAGTGTAGAGGGTTTTGATATTTGTATAAATTTGTAATACAATCTGAGTTATAGACCAGCATGTACCATGTATCATTTCATTATCATACTGGAATAAAAGGAAATATTAATGGCTAACATTTGTTCTTTTGCTGATCTTGAAGTTTGAACTTTAGGAAACTTGGAATTGCATTAGATCGTTCATAGTTGTAAGGCAAATTGTTAGAGAAGACAATTTTGTACTATATCTTGTTTTATTTCTTTTCACACTTGTATGTTTGGATCTACATTAATTTTTATTGTTTGATTGAGCTTCATAATTTTGCTCATTGCATTGACTTGTAAAATATTGTGAGGTACCTTATATCTCCCCACTACTTTTTTTCTTCTAATTCCTCAGCAACATCTATTCTGTAAGCAATTAAACTTTGATAATTGGGTACCTGAGTTATTAATGTTTAGAGGAAACATTGTTAAGATATGCTTACTGGGATCTTTGAAACTATGAATTTTTGTAAATGTGGTTGAAGGCGCCAATAGACATTAATGACAATATTCTTGTTATTACAGCCAGGTTTGGAGGGGCGCAATTGCATTGCTGATGAACATTACCTACCAACCTTTTTCCACGTGAGAATTTCTGTCAATGTTGTATCATTGGCTTTGACTTATTTTTAGCATTTCTGACTGAATCTTTTGATTGTGTTTTCAGATGATCGATCCTGCTGGAATTGCTAACTGGTCAGTTACACATGTTGATTGGTCTGAGAGAAAGTGGCACCCAAAATCATACAAGGCTCAGGATATTACGGAAGAGCTTCTGAGGAATATTACGGTATGATTCTGCTTGATCTATACAATATTTTGCATGGAACAGCCATGCATGTGAACATGTGTGTATCTTGTTGAGACATTTATCGTAGAGAATTATTCTCATGGTATTATTACTTGGGGAATTCAGTTCATCTCCATTACAATCCTTCCATGCTACCAATAATTGTGCATCGTGGTTGGGAAAGAAAGTCATCTACTACCCTAGTTTTGCTGCCATGTCAATTTGGACACATCATTTTAGAAATTGTAGCTATCTCAATGAGATGTCATGGATTTTGATTGACACTTTGATGATGTTATATCTGCAGTCAATTGATGTAAGTGTGCATGTAACGAGTGATGAGAAGGTATGCTTTATACAATGAATCCTGACTAAAATTTTCACGGGTGGATATGTTTGGGTAGCATCTGATAACATTCCTTTTTATTTTCTTCTTCTTCAACAGAAGGAAGTGCAAAAATGGGCTTGCTTATGGAATGGTGTACAACGGCCTTGCTACCTCTTTGCCAGGAAATTCTACCCAGAAGCTCTTGATAACTTGTTGCACATTTTCTCCAATTATACAGCAATATGAGCAAGATATTTTTGACTCTCTAAATTCTTTGGTTGAAGCAATTGTTGCTTTCGACCCGTTCTCTCGATCTTTGGTTCCCATATAGCTTATGAAGTTGTAAATTGTCACATTATTAGGGCTGAATGATCCCGAAGTACAATTCTTGAGTGCAAGGGCAACTGGCATAGCAATTAGGGTGACCTGAGTTGGCAGGAGACTAACAGGTTGTTAGTGCCACTTCCTTGGGGATGGGTGAATTGTTTTTTTTCCCCTGTAATTCGGGCCATGAATGTTTTAGTGCTGCAGCAGAAAATTTTGGGGGAACTATTTCTGCGCTTTTATGGTTGGTCTTTGTAAAAGATGATGGCTAGGTGCATTTCTGAATACTAAACGTCAATTGAGCCTTGAAATTCATCCCGAGTTGAGAAAAAAAAAAAGAAAAAAGAAAAAAGAAAAAGGAAAAGATTGTGAGAAGTTACCCATCTGGGAAATATATGTTTACTCACCGACCTGAAATTATTATAATTTTTTTTTTTTTTTTGGATTTTTCACTCTTCTTTTTTTCCTTTTTTATTATTATTATTTTTTTTTTAAGAAATGGGGGCATTTTGGGTATTCTAAAAAAATATGAAAAAAAATCCGAAAACGTATAAGCACTATTACATCAGCTGAGTGGGATGGGTATTTAGAAATTTTTTTTTTTTTTTTTTGAAAGATAGAAATTTGTTTTAGAATGCCATTTGTAGACAGAATTTGAAGATTGGGCATTAATAAGCCCGTGTAACTTGGTTGTGCTCAAATCAAATGTCATGGGTAGATATCTCTTGATATAAGTAGCTTAAAAAGGAAATTTTCAAATCCTAGAATAATTAGTTGGTCTGTGCTTTCTTATATATATTCATTAATGGGAAAGCTAAGTATTAATTGTGTTGCTTCTCCTTGTAACTTTAGTAGTTGCTTGCAAAAATAAAAGAAAGAAAAGGAAAAATCAAGTTTTATTTTCATTATTCTATTGGGCGGCTATATTTTTTGATTGTTCTGCCAAAAGAAAGGTGTGCTTATACATATCGACGAAGCAATTCCTTTTCTTGAATATAGTCATACATATTTAGGTTAGAAGTATACAGTAAACCATCTTAAGTTTCTTCTAAATACTATTGATGACCAGCTATACCATGCTGCAATCTTTTACTAATTCCTTGTAATTTTTTGATCATTAATGGGTTTTGTTTTTTCCTTGTCAATTTATTATCTTAACAAACTCTGTTTGACTAGCTATCTTCTCTATGTATAGTTGTATACTTTCCTAACTATAGGGTGTTGAAAGCTTTTCTACACATTATTTAGTTGAATATCAGCACTGGGATGGAGAATGAACTAGCCGGGAACAAATCTCCATATCCAAGAGGCATAAAGAGGATGGAGAGTGTGAACTTCAAGAAAGCAATCTACTAAAGAAAAATATATTTTCCTTGGATGAGGGTAGACTACCAAAATCACAAACTGAACAAATAGTCATAACATAACAAAGTACTTAACATATACAACAAAATCATTGCATAATACAAAATGACATCATTAGTTCACTTAAAATAAATAAGTAGGCAATTACCAATGACTAGTTAGTCCAACGCTTCTGAATGATTTCTATTTGGAGAGATTGAATATATTCAAACTCAATTGATGACAAGTGGCTTCTATCTTTCATCATAATTTCCCTTTCGTCTTTCTTTGATTCCCTTACCTCTTTCCTAAGTTCAACCCTTAAGCTTTTATTTCTCATTACGAATCATCTCTTCCTTTGCCGCATCAATATTTTTTCTTTCTTTCCTCATACGATCTTTTCTTCACTTTTGTTAATCCAATTAAAACCTCCATCACAATCTCTCTCTAGAATCTTTGTTCTTTCTTTATCTCTCTCTTTCGTGACCTTCTTGCTTAGAGGTCTCTCCCAGTCTACAACAAAATTTTCATCATCATTGTCTTCCTCTAGATGTATCACATCACAACTTGAGGAGAAGAAAACTTTGTACCAATGGACTTCCTCCTCGGCACTGTCTTCAACATGCCATTTTGGCACCGTCTTGAACAAGTTCAAATAAGTTCCTGGCATAATGCGGGTATTATGGATGAAGATGTTGTTTATAAGCGCAATGTTAATGATGTCAGAGGCACGGGTAGCTTCCTTCAAGAATTTCAAGCATTCTTCATAGTCGTGGCACTTTCCTGTTAACAGAGTTGATGTTAGCTGACTACTCCGTTTTGTTTAACTGTGAAAAGAAAAGTAAACCAATGAGAGCCTAATAAGTATTATGATCTTCCACTGTACAAGTTAATTTTCCAGTGTCCATTAGCGGGGAATCTTCAGTAAAGTACAAAGAAGAGAAATTCAACATTTCATGTAAATTCTTTAGTATTTGTGTGTGAAAAAATCAAAGCTATGAAACAATGCTGAAAACTATAATTTAAATATATATATATATATATATATATATAATACATCAGAAACTAACCATGAAGACGCAGCAACATTTTTGGGAAATCCTACACAAGTTGGCACAGATTGAAAATGGAGTGACGTAAAAGAAATGCATATTCCTGCCCAGAGTTTACAAAAAATAATTAGATTATGACTGATGATATACATGAGCCGCACATATTAAATAGCTATGTTGAGGTATCTTTCAGCAGAACAGTCATCACAGAAAGCTCATGCCATTCTTCAACTCAAACTAGGTGAAAAATGACAATTGCCATAGATATTTACCGTCTCAAAGCACATGCTAGAGAAGTATAAGTTGACTTGGTGGGGAAGCTGTAGATAGTCATATATAAAGTAACACCAACCATCACAACTTAGTTGAACAGATTCTGCAGCAAAGCAGAGGAAATAGTTAAGGCTAAGATTCTGTAGAAAATTATGCCAAAAAAAAAAAGTTGGTTTTCATCTACCTGATTAGTGTGACTATTTATTGGGGCCCAGGTTAGAATTTTTGTCACAGCATTCCAGCTAAGTTTAACCTACTAAATTGTATGAGAAAATGTAGATTTTCGAAGATTACTGCCCTTGAGAATGTTCATTTTAACCATCATGTTCCATCAAAGTTGATGTTTCCGCTTTCATTAGCTGCGAGACAGAGTCATAAAATTCAAAAAAAAAGAACTTCATTTTCAGTTCACACAATCTGTCAACCGATGTTACAAATGTGAACAAAAAGTATAATAAATAAAAATTCAGAAACTAAGCATGAATATGTAGCGGCTGCGTGAGGCAGTCCCTCTACTAGTTAGCACAACCAGTAAAGGGGAAAGCAAAAGAAAAGGCATGTCCTCGTCAATTTCAAACTGGATAAGGAAGCAATCAAGCATAACACAAATATAGATTCAAGATGAGCCGGTGAAATATTCTTTACCAGGAAAGTCATCATAGCCAAATCCAATGCTCCAAGTTCGTGCTATGGCACAATATGTGGTTCAAAATGAGGAAAAATAACAAGGTTAATCTGGATAGTTACCATTACAACTTCTACCAAATGTCCAATGAAAACAACCTAGTGCAGTAGAAGTCCAACTGGTGCCAAATAATCACCGTTATAGCTGTCAGATGTCAGATAAAAGTTCTACCCAGCTTACACCCATTTAATTGATGATGACAATCTGGTGCAAAACAAAAGCAATAGTTGAGGCTATAGTAGAACACAAATGCAGAAAACTGAAGCACAACACAACTACTTGTCAACCAACTGAATATCTGACTAGTCGTAGGCACAATTGTACAGCAGCCAAGATAAGAAGAAACAGCCCTTTAACAGAAAAACTTATGTTTCTTCTTATTTTAAAAAATAAATTAGGATTTAATGGGGTTATACATAGCTAGCCTGATACTCCATTTGTGCTGCCAAGTGATTGAAGGTGGAGGACTCTTTTCTATGCTAAGAATTACATAAATAATAGTGAAATCAAATCCAGATGATGGAATGGTCGTACCAGATCAATAGAAATTTTCCATTAAGCACAAACTTATACAATAACATTTCCATATAAACATGAAACATGAAACATGACAATTTAATCTATCATCCAATTTGTATTGCCAAGGGGCTCCACTATTCCATGGATATTAGGACAGGGAAGATAAGTAAAAAACAAGTTCTAAATTAATTAGCCAACTACCATGAATTTAATTGGAGCATGCATTGCATAGAGTGAAAATATCATATAAACTGAGACATTGGGAAATCAATAGTATATACCTACAGGTAGTAATGCAAGGTCCTTGTTTTACCAAAAAAAGGGAGAGGAAGCTCCAAGGCTGGTTAAGGAACCCAGTCTTTCAACTTCCTTTTAATGGGACGCATCCAAATTAGAGAGCATTTCTTTAGCTAATTGACCAGCCTTCTGCACTTCCCCTCTTGAACAGAGTGAAGCTATGCGTGAATAGTAAGAGTCGAAGTTATGAAATTGAAATCTTTTCCCTATTCTATAATAATTTTCCACCTTCTCTGCTTCATTTACGTCAGACCATCCAAACCCCAAATCAGCTTCGGAAAGGCAGGCCATAGACTTTGAAGTAACTGTACCAAATCCCCCCCGTTCATAAAGATTGTAAAGTAATACTGATTTATGATTAGCACTATGACATCTTTGAACAGGGAAAAACATAGATGCGACTTTATCAAGAACTGTAACAGCTTCTTGGATACTTCCTTGCTCACATAAAACAAGAAGAAAACTTTCTACCGACTCTGTTTCAACTTCCGTATCAAGTCTGCTTATAAGCTCCACAACAGGCTGTGACTGAAGCATTTCTCTTAAAATGCTCCTGGCTTCTTCCATCCTTCCTTTTGCACAGAGTCCTCTGACCAAATACAAGAAACCCAAGAAATCAGGAGATATACCTTTGTTTTTGAACTCAAAAAAAAATTCGAGAGCCCCTTCCATGTCACCCTTTTGGCTATAGCCATTGATGACAGCACTAACAGTGAATTCATCAGGCTCAATGCATTTTATCTCCATATCAGACAAAAGTCTGAAGGCTTCTTCCATTTTACCGAACTTGCAGCAGCCATTGATTAATGAGTTGTAAATGCGTGTATTTGGTTTAAAGCCCTTAAGAACCATTCTCTCAAACAACTGCTTTCCATCTAGCAAAAATCCCTCCCTACATAAAACACCAATCAGTGTCCCATATGTAATTTCAGAGGGAACTAAATCATATCTCTCCAATGAATCAAATAACCTGAATGCTTCAACAAGGCGACCCTGGCAGCACAAACCATTTAAAACTGAATTATAAGAGATGATGTTTAGGGTAATCCCCTTCTTTTTAACAAGAGCACAAAGATCTAAGGCTTTATCGACATACCCTCCCTTGCAGAGTCCATCAACTATAATTGTATAATCAACCACATCCATAATGGGTAGATGATTTTCAGCCTCCACCACAAGTTTATATGCATCTAAAACTCTACCATCCTTTACAAGTGCCTTAAAAACAGAAACAGGGAAAGTGACAGCTGAAAACATCTCCTTGATTCGGTTGAGAAACCGAATGGCTCTATTAACATCCGTCAAACACAGGTAGTATGCTAGTATCCTATATACCCTAGGTTCTACTAGGCCATATTCTTTCAAAAAAGTAGTCAAAATAGGTCGACTTAACAATACTTTTCCACCACTAACAAGTTCCTTTAAGATTGAATAGTAAGACTTGCTGGTCACAGTTGACTCATTCATTCTCATTGCAATGTACACTTCACTTGCTATCTCAGGAAAACCTCTCTTGCACAAGAAAAAGATAGCATCATTACAAATAGTACCATATATTTCTGGCCGAAGATTGTTTAGTCTGAAAACTGCACTTAAAACCCCCTCTGCACCTTTTGCTTTAAAAATTGCTTTGATCAACATCATAAAGGTATTAACATCCAAAGCCAGACCTTTCTCATTGAATTCAATAAACACTTCAGTGGCCATATCCACCATACCGTTCTTGCAGAGCCCGTTAAGGATACAATTGTAGCATGCAACTGAAGAAATAGATGTCCTCCTAAACTCATCAAATATCTCAAGTGCCTCACTGATTCTTCCTACTTTACAGTACCCATCAATCATTGTAGAATAAGTGACAAAATTTACAACCAAATCCATTTCTGGCATTCCCTTATAGATTACATGAGCATCTTCAAATGCCCCAACCATAAATAGTGCTTTAATAAGTATGTTACACATGACAACATCCATGCAGACTCCAGCTTCTTCCAATCTCCTCTTTGTTTCTAAAGTCCCCGTTATATTCTCTTCCTCAATATACCCATGTAACAGTGTACTATAAGTAATAACATCTCCAGCTATTCCCTTTGAGACCTCGTCAGCCTCCAATGTCCTCCCAAACTTGCACAATCCATTGATCACAGTATTGTAGGTCACAATACTTGGATTAATCCCCCTCTTCTCCATTTCATCGAGCAGAAGAAAAACACGATCAAAATCTCCTCTCCTGCAAAAGCCATTAATTAAAGTTGCATACATAAATTCATCCACTTCAATTCCCAAATCCTCAACCATCTTGAAAATAGCAAACGCTTCATCCATTTTCCCTTTCTTGCAAAACCCCAACATGATGGCAGTGTACGTAACCAAATTGGGCTTTATTCCATCTTTTGTCATTTTATTCAAGTAACCAACTGCCTTTTCCACACCCCCAAGCTTGGAAAAACCATCTATCAGTATAGTATAACTCGTACAATCCGGATTGATTCCCCTTTCCACCATTTGTTTCTTCTTCCGCAATGCTTCCACTAAAACCCCTTCCGCTATATACCCACAAATCCAACTGCTATAGAAAACAACATCAAATGGCAATCCTTCCTTCTCCATGTTACAAACCAAATTACCAACCTCATTCACTCTACCCAACTTACCAAGAGCACTCACAAGCGCCGTATAAGTCACGACATTAGGCCGTAAAGCTCCCGAACTCATGGCATTTTCGAAAAACCCCACTGCAAGTTCCGGCTTACCAATCTTACAAAACCCAGATATTACTGAACTACAAACAAAATTATCAAAAGGGTATCTAACTTTTCCATCTGTCATCAACTCCAGCACCTCAATTGCCTTACCCATTTTTCCCTGACAGCTGAATCTATGAATCAATGAACAAAAAGTGAAAGAAGAACAAAGAATACCGTTACTACTCAAGCAAAACCGTAATACCGATAGAGCTTTTTCCGGGTTGTTTTGTTTGATACAAAGGTCTTGAATTAAAGAGTCCCAGATGCGAGTTTCGGGAAAATTCGAAGCTTTGGCCATCTGGGTCTTCATGAAATGCACTGATTCTTTGAATTTCGGGGATTTGAGGAGAGCCCAGGTAAGAATTGAGTGAGTCTGAGAACTGCCTTCAATTTGGTTTGAGCACATCTGAGAGAAGAAATGGATGATTGTGTTGAATCTATGGGTTTGTGAGAGAAAGATAAGGAATTGGTTGATGGATTTGAGAGTGGGAGTGAAGCCTCTTTTGAGTAACGTTTGAAGAGGAGGGAGTTTTGGGAACTCATTATTATTAGAAGCAGAAGAGGAGGAAGAAGAAGGAGAAGAAGAATGGAAGAATTTGGTGCAAGAGAAAAACATTGTATGTGGAACTTGAATTTGAGAGACGTTGCTGTTGCTGTTAAGGAGGAACTCGGTATGTGCAAGCCTTCGCATCTGAGGCGATGCTCTCGTGAGTTATTAACTCATTGCGACCCAATGGGAGCTTTTATGAGAAATTATTTGTATCAATAATTTGTCATATTTTTTTTGTTTATATATATATATATATACAAATGTGGGGTTTACTGTAATACCCCGAACAATCACCGGTTTTAAAATATTAAGGATTTACATAAACACGACGAACCATTTCCATAAAATACGTCATCGAAAGGTTTTATAACATGAACACCTATACCTGTTATGAGTGACCCTAAATCCCTTAAGATTTTCCAAAAATACCAAGACCCAATTCTCTGTCCGAACGTTTGCTAGGGGATCACCCGAGCGTTTGTCCTTTAACCTTAGTTTAGTGTGGGCGTTTGCTAGTGGGACCACCTCGAGTGTTAATTGACCTTCATGTTGTTCTTACTGTTTTCTTATGTATTCCAAGTTTTAAAGATACCTTGACAAGTTTCTATACCTATTTCCTTACAAAGAGCAATAATGTTTTTAAAGAGCTTTAAACTGCCTTTAATCTCTTAAGATTGCATGTTTTGTTACGTTGCATGTGTCCATTAAGAGCCTAGGATGACATGTACAACACCCTAGTTTCAAGATAGAAGCATAAAACCATATTTGGGCCTCTGGCCGAGAGTTTTCACTCTTTGGCCAAACGCTTGCCCACGAGCCTAAGCGTTCGCTCAGAGAGCATTGCATTCGCCTAGTAACCTAAATATGTGAAATTAGGTTTTTTAATGGGCCATTTCGTTAGATAGAAACTATTGTGTCACTCAAAGAGTTCTCTAGTACTGCATAAAACGATGTGTTCTATTTCGTTATAGTAGGGATTTGTGATGACGAAGGACTTAAGCGAGTGCACAAGATAGGTAAACACTTACAACTACTTTCCTTAAAAACGTGATATGTCAACTGATTTAGTACACGTATGAGCATGTCTATTTTTGCATGACTTGGTAACTATCTTAATAACTGGTTGATAAGATGCATCGTATAACATGGTACATCTGTACTTGCAGTATAATGGTCATGAGCGTACTATATAAACTTGATTCTATGGTCAAATGTGTGTGGATATGATATATGAGCCTTAGATCTAATAGTTATTTCGTGATCGGCGTAACCTTAATAAGTAGGTCACTACATGACGTACATCATTAGTAGCGTAGGTCATTCGAGATTGGATTCGATCGAGCTGCCAATGTTATGGACGGTAGCGTACAATAATCGGGGTACTAGTATTGTGTTACAAGTCCCTTGGGACAGCGTCAACCCTACTAAAAATATGTATTATCTCGGGTAGATCATACATGATAGTTATGACTTAATAAAACATTAGTTTTCTGTATTATAACTCTTAGACGATTGCCGCTAGATTACACCCCTTTCTTTCAACGAAAAGATATTTTTATAGTGTATTAACAAAGATAACACCATTTTTCAAACATTTGCCAAAATACATGTTTACTTCTACTTAATAATAATTGGCTCATGTCATACCAAACTGTAAAGTTTACTTACTAAGTATTTGGATTTATGTGGTTATTGCATTTTGTAGGAAACATCTTTCTAAGGAGATAGTGGTGAGGTTGCCACTATAGATTTATTAAAGACAGAAATCTTCATGTTGATGCTAGGTTTGATCAGGTTATTTGTATTAGTTGCTCTGTGTCTATGTTTCGAGGATAATGTATACTTCCTTTATGGTTATTAGATTTCTCAAATTTATTAGATTTATTTCTCTTTCCTATGCATTAATTCTTATTTATTGCTTCTAGTGGTGGTTTCCCAATTAGCTATATTGGGGTAATTGTTAGTAACTCTATCAGACTGATCAAGGCCAAATTTGGGTGCATTTTATTTACATAAGTAGATAAATCTAACGGTTGATTTGTAAGTCTTGACACTAATAATAATTTTTTTTTTTTTTTTTTTTTGGTACAATTTACGAGAATCTATTTGTCTTCTTTACTATATCCAATCTACAAAAAACATTTTACCCATTTTATTATATATTTTCATATTTCTTTTCTATGGTATTATATATAATTAATTCATTAATTTTTTTTTTCCGTATATTACTCTTCAACTGTTCACAATTTTAACATACACTTTCTCGTTGTTGCCAATGCAAATTTCATCACACAATAAGACTTAATTTTTTCTAAAAGGCATTTACAATAAACTACCAAATAAATGTAGAAACTTATAATCTTAACTAAGAGTCATTACCTGAGCCTTCATTTACTTAAAGAGCTGCCATATTTCTGCCAAAAGAATCACTCTTTGTCATATTTAAATTTGATCATTATACGCATCCTTTCATGTTTTTTTAGTCCGGTTTCAAATCACATTGCGTGAATTGTTATTTATATTAGGAAATTTATATCTAAACATTTTCGGTAAGTACGCCAAAATTTTAAAATTTCTAAGTTTTTTTTTTTTGTAAATTTACTCCATGAGTCAATCAAAATGACAATAAAATCCCTACCGTCAAAATTATTTAACAGTTGTTAGTTTGAGTCAAAACGTACTGTTTTACCTTATTAAAATATTAATTTTTTAAAATTTAATTTTAAAATTTAAATCTAAAAAAAAAAAAAAAAGAACAAGGGGTGGCCGAACCACCCCCTTAGGCCATCCTCTAGGACCAAACCCTCAATTTTTTATTTTATTTTATTTTTGGAGGGTTTGGCCCTAGGGGGTCGTCAGGCAAAATGGGGTGCCCCCCTTTTATTTATTTATTTAGATTTAAAATTTAAAATTAAATTAAAAAAAATTAATATTTTAACAAGGTAAAACAGTACATTTTGACCAAGACTAACGATAGTTAAAAAAAATTGACAGCATGGATTTTACTGTAATTTCGATTGACCCAGGAAATAAATTGTCCAAAAAAAAAAAAAACTTGAAAATTTTAAAATTTTGACGTGCTTACCCAAGGTGTTTAGATATAAATTCCCTTTATATTACTCTTATTGACCGAACAACATATGCACTTCCTATATCCATTCATAGATAGTTAAACAAAAAAAGAGGAATTAGCCTTTGCTTTCCACACTCGATAGTGGTAAAGTTACCTATTAATTAACGAATTGAAAAATAAATTGTATGACTTTAACCAAAACCAAAAGACGAAAATAAAAGGAAGAGTAAAAAGTCTCTGTATAGCCTTGTAAATTGTTGTATAGGTTCTATACTTGCTAAGCTTTCTACTCACTCGTTTGTTTTCCTTTGCAGAAGAAGGTCGGGATGTTTAGGCTATGAGGGATTCTCCATTTGCATGTTTATTTTATTATGTTTTATTTTGAAATATTGGACAGAAAAACCACTATATTTACTAAGTTTTTTTAATAAGTGATTTGACAACTTGTAGCTTGAATTTCATTACTCACACCATAAATCATATTCAATACAATTCATGGACCGTTATGCATGCACTTGTAAGATTTGTATCCAAAACCATTAGCTTAAGTGGACCTAAGACAATTAACTTAGACTTTTGAGCTTGAAGTAGTGTTCTAGTATGTATATATTAACTTACTTTTGTTGACTCTCTTGGTATTTCTCTCCCCAGTATAGACCATTTACATGCACATGATTAACAATCAATAAAGATAAGTATGCAAAAAATTTATGTGCATTATAAACTCAAATGTCCTACCAAAAACAAATAAAATATTGGGAGTTTAGATCATTATCCCCAACAAACCCTAGCCTCCACATGCTCTAAACATGACCAGGGCTGGGATTTTACTCTGAGCCCATGCGGTAACTCTTTACCAAAATGCCTTGGCGGAGGATATTTGAGAATAATTACTCTATTAAATCTATCTAAAGAGAAAATTTGTTATCTCTTAAATAAACAACTTTGATTCATTCTTGAGAAAGGTGTTCCCACAATGCTATATCTGATCACCCAATGCACCGAGAATTTTGACCATAGTAAAGGTCTGACTCCTAAATGTATCAAAGTAACTTCCGCTTGACATTTGATTTTACTTCAAAATTTAGAATCAATATCATAAGAAGTCGATCTTGGGAGTTATAATCATTCATTTTCACAATGTTTTAAGGAAAGACAACTCATGTAATCCGTTCAGTGAATTGCATCCCTATGCTTATTTATCAACACTTCAACATGAAGTCCCTAATTCACTCAATGAAGATAGATCATCATGCATGGTTGATGTGTAAAAGTCTTAGCAAATGGAATGCCTAATTTCATTACCGACTGCGAACATAAGATTACGAATTTGCAAGGTTTATGGTTTAAACCATAAAACATATTTAATAAGGTTAATTTGTAGCTTTAGGCCCAGTTGTTTGACCAAATAAGTCTCTAAATCGAGGGTATCACTTAATATGTTTTGATAGAAATAACAAGAAAAAATATTTTTATATTCTTTTTTCTCAAAATAATTTTAATAAAAAAAAAAAAAAAGCATTCCCAGTCCACGTGTAAATCTTCTCTTCACAGAGGAGAAACAAGACCGAGACTAGGACTCATGAGCTTCTCTTCATAGAGGAGAAACAAGACCGAGACCAGGACTCATGAGCTTCACTTCATAGAGGAGAAACAAGACCGAGACCAGGATTCATGAGCTTCACTTCAAAGAGGAGAAACAAGACCGAGACTAGGACTCGTGAGCTGCTCAAGACTGTCTTTATGCAACATAATTTCCACAGAGAAAATGACATTTTGCCCACAACATAGTCAACAAATTAAGGGTCCAGTCCACATGAAAAGTTGACCATCTAAGTTAACATCTTGTATTAATGGAAATGGGGTATTTGGCACAAAATAGTAGTTTGATAGGATCGAGCAGTAGGATTGTTAGTTCATGAGAGCAAAGTGACAATGCGTTGTAGTTGATAGGAGGAAAAGATAATAAACCCAAAAAATTTCATCTATTGATATGTAAGATTTAGGTTTAATTTGAACAATGAGAGGCTTAGAGTATTGACTAAGTAATTAAAATAAACGGTGAATATTTAACATGATATTAGAGCTGGAGAGCCTAATTTTGAACCTCGTCTCCGTCATTTCATCTCCTCCATTTCAATTATAAACTATGTAAATCAACAAGAAAAGAAAGAAAAGAAAAAAAAAAAAAAAAAAAGCCAGTGTTTTGGTATTTTATTTCGTATGAGATACAAATCTCAATTTTAAATGTTAAACTACAATTTCAAAGTAAAAAAAAAAAAAAAGAAAAAAAAATAGAGATTTAAAATGCATGGAGATGGAATAGGGGTTTGCAGCGTACATTTTGGATTAAATTCTTTATCAATGTTATCATCAACAAGTCTTCAATTTCTTTTTCTGGGTCAAGCTTTTTAATTATGATCATCACACCCATGGCCTACTCTATATACGTAATTTGAGGGCAATCCGCAAACTTCCAACCCCCACGCCCACGACATTTTGGATAATGATTCCTGGCTTGACCGGGTCAACCCACAAGTCAGTGAGAAATCTTCTCTATTTTACAAATTATATATATATATATATATATATGCATGAAATTAATGCATTAATTGCCTATAATTTTTATTTTTTAAATATGTTTAAATTATAATTTGGAGTACTATGTATTGAAGGCACACGTTAGATATATATGACTCTTATCTCTCATTTATTTAGTGTGTGTAATTTGTTTATTTATAGATAAATGCTATTTTTTCATTATTTTACAATAATTTTGGTTAACGTGACGTGTGTACATGATAATAGACGCAATTATTATCCTTTTCATTTTATTTAAAATAAATAATATCGACTTTATTTTCGGAATTTAAAGGTGGTCCATTTAAGTGTGTTGATGATAATATACAAGATTAAATACATAAGATTTAATTCATGATGACGAAATTGATTCTCTCCATTTTGTCTTGTTTATATGGCAATAAATTAAGATGAAAAACTTAGTCTGATCAATTCAAATAGCCCTTTTCATACGGCTTGGGTGGTTGACTTGGTCTAAAAACTAAAAAACAAAAGGAAATTGAAAGCCTGCAAGTCATTGATTGATTGTTCATCTGTAGTGGTCGTTGTTTAAGGGGTCTGATAACTGACCATTAAGGCGAAGAAGAGGCCAGGAAGTCTTTGTTATAAATAGAGTGAATATATACTACGTTTCTCACATCCACAAACAGATAATCTTTGCTTCTTCTCTTTACATCTTGCAGAGAAAAAATGGGTGCATGTTTTTCCTGCAGATCATCACCACCACCCAAGGGCATAAGGGCCATAAGGCTAGTTCACCTGAATGGCTACGTGGAGGACTTCCAACATCCTGTTTCAGTCAGCCAAGTCACCGGCAAGCCCACCAAGCACTTTGTGTGCACCCCAGCTCAGCTTCTCTGCGCCGGCTCCGAGCCTCTGAAACCCGACACCCAGCTCGAAGCAGGCAAAATATATTTCCTGCTGCCATTCTCAGTGTTACGAGCTGATGTTTCTCCACTGGACTTGGTTTCCATCATCAAGAAGCTAACTGCGGTAGCGAAAGCTAGCGGTCGTGAGCCCAAATCTTCCGGAGCTAGTTCATACAACTCGAGCCCAGTTACGAGTCCTGGCCGGTTTATGGAGCCAGAGGGGCAGATGATGGGGTACGGTGCACAAAGGTCCGCTAGAGCGCGGTCATGGAGGCCTATATTGGACACCATTAAAGAGAAGTCGTTCAATCGTAGAAGTGAATCAGATTTGCAAGAAAAGTAGGAGTTTTTAGGTCTTTTTTAAGGTAGCTAGGTACATGGTATATATTATTGTACAAGAATTCGAAAAAAGAGTAGTTTTTTTGGTTGGTTTTGATGCCGGAGGTCGTTTAGAGGAAAGAGAAGTCGTAATGTCAAATTTCGGCGACGGTGACAGCGGCCACAATATGGTTTGTGATTGATCTTATGATGGTCTATCTGATCAAATTTAAATTTGGATTTTGTAAGTTTAAGATCTTATTAGAATTGAAGTGATACAATTTTGGAAAACAGAGTAGGTTACAGAAATGACATCACTAAACAGTCTAAACTCTAAAGAGTAGAGGGGGAATATCTATTGGGTTTGTCCTTGAAATCTTTTATAAAGTTAGCATGATTGAGATTGTGACATTTCATAGATATTGCCTTATAATAGCATGAGAAGCTATTGTATATGTTATAAATAATGTATTGGAAATGGAAGAGATGCTCAAAACTTGGAGAAAGATCAAGTGATTCTCATTAGTATAGTGTGTACAATATATATACTAAGACTGTTAGAAGAATAACTAAACATAATTAGTTTAACGGGAAAATTAATGTTTACTTCCTAAAGTTGATAGCGTTTTTCAATTCGAACACCAAAGTTTCAATTTTTGTAATCCACACCCACAAAGTTTCAATTTTTTTAATTCGACCAATATTATCCCAAAATTTTCATATTGACCCTATTTTTTAATTTTTAATTTTTTATTTTTTATAAATAAAAAAATGAATTTGGGGTGCAAAATGGCTAGATGGCCACTGAAATTTTTTTAAAATTTTTTTTATAAAAAATTAAAAAATTATGGGCAATATGGGAAGTTTTGGATACAATTGGTCAAATTGAAAAAATTTGGAACTTTTGGGAGGTGGATTGCAAAAATTGAAACTTTGGTGTTCGAATTGAAAAATGCTGTCAACTTTGGGGGGGATAAACTGTAATTTTTCCTAATTTAACACTAACTAATTACAACAAGGGAAAAGTATTGTTCACCCCCCTGAAGTTGGCAGCGATTTTCAATTCAGCCACCAAAGTTTCAATTTTCTCAATCGACTCCCCAAAGTTTTAATTTCTTTCAATTCAGGTACTTTTTTTCAAAATGCCCTCAACAGTGATTCCGGCGAAATCAAATCTGAAAAAGTGATCGGAATCCTGCGAATTTGCCGGAATCTGGTGAACCCTCTTCTCTGACGCCATGCTCCCGGCCCCTAAACTCTTCTCCGACGAGTTTAGGATCATCAAAAAAAAAAAAAAAAAATTTCAAGTTTCGTCGGAATCACTGTTCATTGTTCACCAGAATCACTGTTGAGGGTATTTTGGGAAAAAAAATCAAAAATGTCTGAATTGAAAGAAATTGAAACTTTAGGAAGGGGTCAATTGAGAAAATTGAAATTTTGGTGGCCGAATTAAAAATCGCTGCAAACTTTAGGGGGGATGAATAGTATTTTTCCCTTACAACAAAATATTACAAACAGAATTACAACTGGCTGCCAACTCATTTAACTAATCTTCAACTTATTCCCTACAATCTTGGAGTCAATTGCAGACTGTGCAAGCTGAGGTGGAGCTGGTGTGCGAGTGGTTTGGCTGCTTTGGCTGCTTGTAAGCTTAACTTCAATATCATATTTGAATCGTAAAGATTCTAAATTATATTGAAAAAATATAAAAAAGCCCCCCAAACTATCGGCCGTTTACAATTTAGCCCCCTAATGTTTAAAAAGTAATAAAGTAGCCCCCCAAACTACCAAAATGTAATAAAAATGTCACTTATTTTTTTATATTCCTATAATACCCCAATTCTTTTCACAAATAAAATTTTAAAATAATTGTAAAACACCCAACAAAAAAAAATAATGGACGAATATTTATTTATTCCAAATTTTTTTTTTTTTTTAATTTATAAGCCCATTGTTTTTTTGTATTTTTTTTTTAAAATTGTTTGGTTTTTTTTTACAATTATTTTAATATTTTATTTGTTAAAAGAATAAGGGTATTATAGGCATATAAAAAAATGAGTGGCCTTTTTGTTACATTTTGGTAGTTTTGGGGGCTACTTTATCACTTTTTGAACATTTGGGGGCTAAATTGTAAACGGCTGATAATTTGGAGGGCTTTTTTATATTTTTCCCAAATTATATTTTTGGCATTGTACGCTAAAAAATAAAAAATAAAAAAAATGGCTTAAAAATAAAGAAACCTAGAAAAGGGAAGAACTCAAGCATAAAGATGAGTATCAAACTAAATCATATATTTAAATGGATCGCATTTTCGTAAATATAGCGATCAACTGCGAATAGGGGTGTTAAATGAACCAAACCATTTGTGAAATCAGGTCTGCTCAGTCCGAGTTAGGATCCTCTCCATTTCAAAATCTCTCAATTTTCTCTATTTAGTGCATTTTGAAGGATAGTATTATCCAAAAATTTTAATGATGGTAGTGCATTTAATGCACTATTCTTCAAAATGGATCCGGATCCTCTCCAATCCATAATGGATTGGAGAATATCCAGTTGATGGTTAGGATTTCTTTTTAGAAATCCTAAAGTCACAAATGGGACACCTGTTCCACTACCAAAAAATTAATAAAAAAATATTATTTTAAATTAAAAAAATAAAATATATATTAATAAAAATATAAAGGGTGGCTGGCCACCGGGTTGGGGTTGGGGGTGGCTTCGGCCACCCCAGATGGGCGCCAGACGGCCGGTCTGAGGTGGCCGAAGCCACACCCAGGCCCAACAGATGTGATCCGACCACCCCTAAGGGCCAAACAAATATATATATATATATATTTAGATCTAGCCCTTAGAGGTGGCCGGACCACCCCCAATGGCCATGGGGTGGCTTTGGCTACCTCAGACAGCTGGTCTGAGGTAGCCAAAGCCACCCCAGGCCCAACGAGGGTGGTTCAGCCACCCCCAAGGGCCAAACAATTTTTTTTTTTTTTTTAGATCTGGCCCTTAAGGGTGGCCAGACAACCCCCAAGGGCCATGGGATGGCTTCAGCCACCCCTAACCCCAACTGGGGTGGTCCAGCCACCCTTTATTTTTTTAATTAATATATATTATTTTTTTTAATCTGAAATAATATTTTTTTTATTATTTTTTTGGTAGTGGGACAGGTGTCCCATTTGTGGCTTTAGGATTTCTAAGAAGAAATCCTAGCCATGAACTGGATATTCTCCAGTTCATAATGGACTAGAGAGGATCCTATTCCCTTCAAAATGCACTAAATGGAGGAAATTGAGGGATTTTGAAATGGAGAGGATCTTTTTCCGCTCAGTCCGATTAAATTGGATTTTGTCTTAATTTGAATATAAAATAAGTCGTTCGTAAATTAAAAAATGTGCTTGAATATTAAATGATGCATACTTGTATAGACTCGGCTCGACTTGAATAATGCTCATGGGCTCGACTCATATATGTTCTATTAGACTTAATGTTCGGCTTGAATCGTAAGCTCGCTTGTATATATACTTACTTATTTATTAAATTATACATGTATATATTAATAAAAATTGGTTTTATAATCTAAGTATGTATATTAGTTATTAAGGAATAAATATGTAATATTATATAGGTTACTTTAACGAATAGAAAAAATATATGTTATTATTAAACCTTAGAAAGAGAGGAGCACAAAAAGAGCATAGCAAAATGGGGGGAGAGAGTTACAACTCCCTCCTTCCTGCCCCCCTTCTCTTTCCGCTTCCACCCTCTCTTTTCCCGCCTCCACCACAGATCTATCAGGGCGTGTGTGTCAATGGTCTTCGGGATGTTTTTAGTGGCGCGTGGCTCGCCAGTGGTGGTGCGTGGCTTGCCAGTGGTGGCGCGTGGAACGCATGAGGGTGTGTTGGGTTTTTGTTATTGTATTTTTTTTTTTTTAAATAAGAATGTATTCTATCTAAATCTACTTTTAGTAGCAATTTATGGGGTGGAGTTTTATTTGTTTTCATAGGTTTTGTGTTCACGAATCCTTAAAAATAACATAATTGGTTTCCATTTGGTTTTTTGTTTTCTTATGGTTCATTTTCTGAGAGCAAACCATAGATCGATGATGGAGGAATTATCAAGCATAAAGAAGAATTGTCACTATGGTAAAGGTAGCGAATGAGATTGCGATTGATAAAGCATTAGTAACGGAAATTAAAAATAAAAAGCCAGGACTGGAATCAAGGACCCGTGAACAAATAGAAACGTGATTCGCTAGAATTTGCTGTAGATCTAAAACTGATTGAGATTATGACTTTTCTTAGATATTGTCTTATAATAGCCCGAAAGATTATTGTGTATGCCATTATGTCATAGATATATTATATCTTTTGCATTGCAAAGAACATTTTGTTCCATTTGGTTGTTATATGAATGAAGAGATAATTTGTTAAAAAAATATATAGGTTATTTTATTATGTGTGGCACACACATACACACTCAATCACATATAAATATAAGATTATAGCTAGACTTGTAGTGTATAAGTATTAACTTATTAAACAGTAAATACTAACTATTGTCAATTGTTAACAAAATAATTTATATTATTAATATCATATGCCGCATGATTAGTATATATGTTACACCATATAAACTATAGTTATAATTATGGTATATAATTAATATTATGACATACTCTTAAGTTATTAACTATATTAACTATAATATAGTTAATTAATTAATTTTATATAAATATTCTCGCATTCATATATTTCTTTAACGAGAAAAAACTTGAACAATACATTCAACTATTATACTATATATGATGATTAATACATTGAGAGGCTTTGTCCATGTAAACCACTTCATCCAAGAGAGAAAGCACATCATTTGCTAGATGTAGTTACCGCGCACAATAATGATAAACAATATAGAATTAAAAAGAGAGAGAGTAGAGATACAAATTTAACGTGGTTCGACAATATACCTACGTCCATAGAGAGGTGATTGTATTTTGCTATTAATGTTTCTTGCAACCACCACCATAGCTTCAAAGTCATCCTTATCTAAGCTGCTCTAAATAGTATACATGATATGGATAAACTAGAATTCTCTACACGACTCTTTTGATGCTTCCGACTGGATATACTCCACATGCACATCTTTTGCTGTCGAGCAACTTCATAGTATGTGCCCCGTTGTATCCTCTTCGATCCCACATATTGGGCATAATGGATCGGTCACAATCTTCCTTTTGAAAAAAATTAGCTTTTGTAGACAATGCATTATTATAGGCCTTTCACATGAAAACTTTAACAACATTGGGAGCCTCCATCTTAAGCATCCATATTCTTTTCAAAGTATATACATGGGTATCATCTAGGATTCTATAGCACTCTTAGCACTTATTTGCCAACAACGCCATATTAAAATTTTCCAAGTTGTAAAATCCAGTCCCTCTCTCCATTTTGATGACCCCATTTTCATCTAAGTCACCCAATAGATCTTTGCGATGTGGTCTATATGTCCCCACCAAAAATTCTACATCATGAAATTAATTTTTTTACACAATAATTTTGATTGATTGAACAAGCTCATTGTGTAAGTTTGGATGGCTTGAACTACCGCTTTCAAAAATATTTCCTTATGTGCTTGGGACAAGAAGTTTACCTTCCACTTGAAAAATTCTGTCCAAATTCAACTCCAAATTATGTCTTTAACATTCTTCAATGTGCACATCCATGATTTTCCAACTATCGCTGGCAACCCCAAATATTTGTCAAAATATTGGGAAGGTTGAACTCTCGAAATTGCAGTTATCCTTCGTTGGTTTACCTCACTGGTATTTATGCTTAAGAAGATTGATTTTTTTTTCTCCTTATTTAACTTCTTCCTTGACGCATGCTCATAGGTATCGAGCGCGCACTTGTTGTAAACAATACCACGTTTTGGCCTGTGGGTGTTGTGGCCCCACAAGCTTTTTAATTTTAATTTTTTATAAGAATTTTTTTTGAAAATGGCTCCAATATATTTTTCATTAAAAAAAAAAAAAAAAAATGAAAGAGAGGCTTGCTTGCTCTTTTGAAAATCAATGTCTTTTTTATTTTTAATCGCTCTAAAGCTTTTTACTGAATCATTGGCCGGTAACCACTTTCTTTTCTCCATTGATCGAGTAAATAAGACAAAAATAATATTTGTTTTGGTTGCATCAACCATCAAACATGATTTGCTTCTTAGAGAATATTATAAGATTTATATAAAATTAGCTTGTAGAAAATTTCGAGAGATGTATGTTTAAAAAGAAGTTGGGAAATGTTCATAATCAGAGCAAAAAAAATTAAACACTTTATCTGTATATAATTTATTCCATGATTATATATATGTTTGTTTCTACTCTATGAATGTTTATCAGTTTGGTTGTCTCTTATGTAATTATAATTCAACTTCAAAAATTTAGGTTCCTGAATCACAACGTTAAAATAAAAAACTATTTATTCAAAAGAAAATGAGTTAACGGACCAAAAGGTAATACACCATTGGATTTTAATGACGAAACTTCAAATCTCAAAAAGTGCCATCTTAAATTACTAAGGATTGCAACTAAAGAACATTATTGTAAGATTCTTGTTGTGGAAAACATTTATTTTCTATTTTAAATTGTGTTTATTATATTTTAAATTGGCCCCTACAATTGTAAATTTCTAGTTCCGTCACTAGACGCGTTTTTCCCTTAAGTAGTGAGACTCTATCAAACTTCATTATTATTCTGTGATTGAGACTCCGTTCAACATAGATTTATTTTTATTTTATGTGGTTTTTCTTTTGTGTTCCATCACAAGGTCTTGAATAACTTAACATATTTTTCTTTCTATCCACACATGTCACGTTAATTAGTTATTTTTAAAAAAAAAAAAAAAATGTAGACATTAACGTGTAGCAACCATAGATGTTAAATCCTAATACGTACTCTCAATTTTCCCTTCTTTATATATATAACCACGCTCTTGTAAACCTTTTCACACGGTTTGATTCGGCTTTTTCATACGGCGTACGTTGGTGGTTGGTTTGGTTCTGAAAACTAAAAACAAAAACAATTGAAAGCCTGTACGTCATTGCTTGATTGATTGCTATAATAATATGTGTCATTTCCAAGTGGCTTCATAATTAATACGAAATTATTTCTTATATATATATATATATATATATAAAGCGAATGCTACGTTATTTTCCCAAACAGATCGTTATCTTTCCTTCAGAGAAATATGGCTGCTTGTTTTTCATTCTGTAGATCATCGCCGGCAAGCGACAGCATAAGACTGGTTCACATGAATGGCTACGTGGAGGACTTCGAACAACCTGTTTCAGTCAGCCAAGCCACCGGCAAGCCCCCCAAGCACTTTGTGTCCACCCCAGCTCAGCTTCTCTGCGCAGGTTCCGAGCCACTGAACCCCGACACCCAGCTCGAAGCAGGCAAAATATATTTCCTTCTGCCATTATCGGTATTACGAGCTGATGTTTCTCCATTGGACTTGGTCTCCATCGTCAGGAAGCTAACCGCAGTAGCAAAAGCTAGCCGGCGTGAGCAGCCTAAATCTCCCCGAGCTAGTCAATACGGCTCGAGCCCGCCACTACTCTTCAGTTCATCACCGGGTACAAGTCCTAGCCGGTTTATGGAGCCGGAGCGAATGATGATGGCGTACGGTGCACAGAGGTCCACTAGAGCGCGGTCATGGACGCCTATATTGGACACCATTAGAGAGAAGTCGTTCGATCGTAAAAGCAAGTCAGATTTGCAAGAACAGCAGTAGTTGTTAGGACTTTTTTGAGGTAGGTGGTACATATTCTTGTACTTCAATTCAAAAGAATAGTAGTTTCTTGCTTCGTTTTGGTGCCTAGTAAATAGCTGGTAGGTGGCACTACCCTTTGTACACACCAACCGTCGCTCCTATGGATTGAATGGTCCTGTTAAATGTTCAGATCGTGGCAAATCAGCGATGTTTCCAAAGACGGCACGAGAAGAAAAAGTCTTAGCGTAAATTAAGTGTTGGGATCAGATTTGATTGATCTTGTCATGGTCTGTCTGATCAAAATTGCTCATATAAATGTAATTAGCTCGATCGTATTAGAATTGAAGTCATACAATTTTGAAAAAGAAATAGATGGTTTGTCGATGAAATCTTTTATAATGTTATAGCAAAGGTGTGTAAATGGCATTGCAATTATAGCTATTAGATTTGTGTAGAGAGTAGTACTGCTAAATCAGTACATGCTTCAATTGGCTTGAAAAGAAAGAAACCAGAAGATCGAGGGAGGAACTCACACGTAGAGATAGATGGGCATCAAATTAGATCATATAATAATGGATGGCATTTTCGTAAATATAGAAGAACTTTCATTAAGATAAAAGGTCAACTACGCAACTTAATAGGGCTGATGCAATTATAAGCCCTATGTTGATCGAACACGCCAATGATTGGGGAACTCGAATTTGTTAACCCCCACTTCAACTAATTGTTGAAAACTTAAAAGAGGAACGTCGAAGGACTACATATATAATTCTTTTTTTTTTTGTAACAATATATAATTCATTTTAACTTGGTCACCAAAGGCTAAATACATTGCCATCGGATCCTCATCTAAAGTTGAGGCACAAACTTATTAAGGAAAATAGAATTCAACACAAACCAACAATAGAGCTACTCGTTCTAAGAGGTAACTCGTTTGTAGACTACGCCTTATAAAATTGATATTACTAATTCTAATCAAACTCTTCTAGCTTCTTTCTCTTCCCTTGAGCAGATATATCACCAAAAATAAAAAAATAAAATAAAAATAAAAACTTTAGATGAGAATCTAGTGGCGATGTATTTAGCCTACTATGATGATTGATGCTATGTTGTCCCAGATACATATTTGTCGAACTTGTTTATGTCCACCCTTTGTGGAGCTCATTATGTATATGCCTAGATGGATGGATCTAGGAATTTTTATGGGAGGGGACCAGGATTTTTTTTGTTTTTGTTTTTTTGCATCGTGTAATGAACTGGTTCTTTTCTTCTTTTTCTAATTATTGGTACTTAAATACAATGAGAAATTAAGCTTAGAATGGTGCCAAATTCTCCAATTATATGTTTAAATTCTAACAACCAATATTCTCAATATTTAATAACCATAATATCTAAATTACAAGACCACCTAGATTAAAAATTGAGCTTATAATAACCTCAAAAGTGCGACCTGCATTGAGTTATTTTGTACCTCATTGATTAACATCATCTTCCCATATGTATTTGACTTTCCTATTATTTACAAATGAATTTACATGATCATTTTGAAGTCTTCAGAAAATAATATTCATATTCACATACAATAATCAATATGATTCTAATATGACATGCATATTAGAACCTAAACTCCGTAGGCATCAATTTTCATTGAACTCATTAAAGTCTAGGGTTAATTAATACTTTAAATGTAATAAACCCATCAAATTAGCAATCCTAGTGTATCAATCTATGACAAAATTTGTATCAATCCCATTAACACAACAAACATGTATTTATGTATCAATCTATGTTTATTAATGTTAATTGTGCTTTGTACAGAAGAAAATTCACAAATTTCAGGGAGATGAATAAGAACAAAATTTGTCCCACAAATACTTTAGAAAATTTGTCTGCAAATACCAAATAACAAGTCAACAAAAAAAAAATGTTTATTTTGGAGGGGAACCAGTTAAATTATTTTTCATTTTGGAGGGGAACTGGTCAACTAAAAAATATTTTGGGAGGGGACCCATATAATTTTTATTTATTTTTTAGTATTAATTGTTTTTTCCTTAAGTGGGGGGGACCCTGGTCCCCCCCCCCCCCCTCCTCCGTCGGTCTTTGCCTAGATAGTTGATATTTTGTATATGGTTTCGTGTTGCATATGTCACTTTTGTATACCTATTCTTTTATATGTAAACATTATTCAAATAGATGTATACGCCATTTCTAAATGTATTATGTTATATCTAATATTGATTATTTCCCGCTTCAATGATATGGGTAGTATACGCCCTCCGTCGGTCTTTGCCTAGATAGTTGATATTTTGTATATGGTTTCGTGTTGCATGTGTCACTTTTGTATACCTATTCTTTTATATGTAAACATTATTCAAATAGATGTATACGCCATTTCTAAATGTATTATGTTATATCTAATATTGATTATTTTCCGCTTCAATGATATGGACTCTGATAAATCCTATTTATGTTGCATGTACCACTGTGAGACATGCTTATATTGTTTATCAAGTTAATGCATGGATTTATAATGTGCTGTTGTACTGTCATACCACTGTGATGATTCTCTTCTTTCAAGATTTTTTTTTTTTTTTTTAAACAGTCATGTTTAACTAAGCGAGTTGCCATATATATATATATATATATATATATATATAGTTGGTCCTGGACTCCTGGGGAACTGTCTCCCTAAGGATGTGTTGACCTTGGGAATTGAATGGTCTCCCCAGGGATGTCTTAGCCTCGAGGGATATCTCCCCCTAGGGGCCTTCGCATTCCCTATACTCCTTGATCTGGTTGTAGCCATACGACTTCGGAAAAGAATTAAAACCGGAATAAAGCACAAACTCATTCCAACGGAGAGAGCCAACTGATCATAGCGCTAAAATCCGCAAACTACTTCCATGTATGCTCCTTCACTCAGCTACTCCAGTGAGTGCTTCTCCTACAATAATCTAAATATAAAGGATCATAAGTTGTCCGGGATCCATGCGATGTCTAAGTCAATAAAATTTCAAAGAAGGGAGCTCTTCATGATGAGGGTCAGCAGAGCTCCATCAGGTTAGTATATATATCACGGAGTATATTTGGTAAGGGCTTGACCTTCCATCTTATACATTGGCTTACCCTATAGGGCAGAGTAGTGGTGCAATTGTAACCTCCTACCACGTGTTGTCTTGTGGCACTGTGGCAGGATTGCTTGTAACAATCATTCCGGGGTTAGCTCCCTGACTCGGCAAGATGGTGTTCCTGCCTCCTCCCCTGGTTGCGGGTCAGGCGGCATTTACTTTGTCGACCAAGGTAATTTTAAAAAGACAAGAGTTTTCTTTCAAATTGAGTTGGAGTTTTGTCTATAAAAATAACATTTATTAATATTTGAATGTGAGAGATGCACGTACATGTTTTTTTAATAGTAGTGAATAAATAATATTAAAAACTTATGTGCATCTCACATGTTATTAAAAAAGAATGACACGTGCCATTTTTATAGACCGAGTTATAGGAAATTTCTCTAACCCAGTTTGAAAAAAAAAAAAACTCTGTCCATTTTAAAAAGTAAAAGAATAAAAAAAAAAGAAGAAATGAATGATTTAGTTTCTCTATTTAAAATGCATGGATGTGCAGCTAGCGCGTACATTATGGATTTAATCCTTATCATCAACTAGCAAGCTAGTCATCCATTAATTCTGGGTCAATATTTGGCGATAATATATATATTTCACTCCCTTGGCCTACTCTGTACGTATCAATCCGCTAACTTCCAAGCCCCATTTTCACGACATTTTCCACAGAGTGCAAGCTGTAGAAGGAGTCATAAGAAAAAACAAAACTATATAATGTTTCCCAAACCAAATCATCCATCACCCACGTCTCCTGCAAGTTGACCATATATAATGGGTCAAGCCATGCCCAAGTTCTTAATGATAAATTTTTAAAATGTCATACAGCCACAACATAGATCCAATAAAGACCCAACTTCTCTCCTACTTGTCATTTAATTTTTTTTTTTTTTTTTTAAAAAAAAAGAACAAAATTGAATTCAAAACACCAAACTTTTATTTTTTAAATGACATGTAGGAGAGAAATTAGATATATGTTGTGACTTTAACATTTCTTTAAATTTTTTTTTATTATTATTAAACAAGGAATTTTTTTTTTAATTTTTTTTTAACTATTTATGTGGAGGAGAGAGAGATAGTGGAATAGACATAATTAGAATATGGGTATGAAGGACATCCATTTATTATAATTTTTCTCTTTTAAATTTCTTTACGTTATAGTGTGGAGAGTCCTATATTCAATGCACGTGGAAGATGTGATTCTTATCTCTTTCATATGTTTAGCTTGTCGGATTTGTTTATTTATAGAGCAATATTATTACTATTCACCCCTATTTTACATTCATGTACGCCGACTAAAAGTAACGTATTTTAAGTGGTTTTTTTTTTAGGAAAAATCAATCTAATTTCATTAATAGTGGTCAAGAGTAAAAAAGTTCTTACAATCACAGAACATACAGTTCTACAAGATCATAGCCGAAGCTAAAAGATTACACATCATAAAAGTCGAAAACATATAGATCTTATAATGAAAAACCAATCTATAACGTCAAATATCCGCTATCCCAGCCCGATCTTTAGTTTATAGAACAGATCTACTAACGCAGACTCTTTCCAGGGGCACAGGAAGCCATTTTCCAGGCATGAGCAAAACACTCACACCCAAACCATTCTCCTCTCGACTGAAAGCCAGAAACATTATTCACGTCATCAGCCAAACGGCCAAGACCATAAACTAAAAAACAAAAAACCTACAAGCAGCAACGGAGGAGCACGGTATCGTAGGCATCCCTTCGGAAGACATGCCTTAGCTGAAGAAGACGATTAGATCTAATATTGAAGACACTAGATCTGGATCTAGATCTTATAAACTAGATCTAAAGCAACTCGCGAGCTTACAGAGAAGACACCGAACACTACTATCGTGAAAGAGGAGGAGGAAAGATCTAGATCTAGATCTAGATCTTTCTTCCTCTTAGAGAGAGCGTCTCTTATTTTTTCGCTTTTTTTTAATAGATGTTTGAATGTTGATGTGTGGTGATATGTGTATTTTAAGTGATTTTATATGTTAATCATTTTAAAAATAAAAATAAAAGTTACTTAAAACATTTCATTTTAACCGAAGTAAAATAAGTGTAATAAATAAATAGGACGACGAAAGACTATCATTACTCTACTCGGCGGAATAGGATCCTATTAGTGTTAAAAGTAGGTAACAATTGTCAATTTTACCCTTCAACTTTAATGTTAAGACAATATTGTACTTGGCTAATGACCTATCGATTTCATTTAAAATAGATAGTATTCATTTTATTAAAATAAAGATTCAAAGTTGATATATTTAATACATAATATATTTGGATCCTCTCCGGTTCAGCCGGTTCCAACAAAATGAGGAGCAAAATTGTCAAATCGAACGGGTTCGTCTCTGGTTCATTAATTTGAATGGGAGATCTTCAAGTTTTATACATAATATATTTATATTATTTAAATTAAGAAAAAAAAAAAAGTTTGAAGGTTGACCTTATATATATATATGCACCGTACTTATAAAATACATCGGGGTCCATATTCTCTTTTATATAGATATAGCAACTGTGTCTGAAAGTCAATGGATAAATATAATTGGTAGGCACGGATAAACCATTTAACACGGCTTTGGTGGTTGATTTGGTCTAAGAAACTAAAAAAACAAAAGGAATTGAAAGCCTGCAAGTCATTGCTTGATTGTTGATCTGAGGCACCTAGCAAGCTAGCCGCAGTAATTGTCACTTCCATGTGGGTTCATAATTAACGCAAAGAACAGGGAAAGTCTTTCTCATATTATATATATATATATATATATACATACATGCATATATATCTTTCCTTCTTTGCATTATCTTTCAGAGAAATATGGCTGCTTGTTTTTCATTCTGCAGATCATCGCCGGCAAGCAAGACCATAAAACTGGTTCACATGAATGGCTACGTGGAGGAGTTTGAACATCCGATTTCAGTCAGCCAAGCCACCGGCAAGCCCCCCAAGCACTTTGTGTGCACCCCGGCTCAGCTTCTTTGCCCCGGCTCCGAGCCACTGGACCCCGACACCCAGCTCGAACCAGGCAAAATATATTTATTGTTGCCATTCTCGGTATTACGAGCTGATGTTTCTCCATTGGACTTGGTATCCATCGTCAGGAAGCTAACTGCAGTGGCAAAAGCTAGCCGGCATGAGCAGCCTAAATCTTTCCAAACTAGTCAATACGGCTCGAGCCCAGAATTCAGTTCACCGGGTACAAGTCCACGCCGGTTTATGGAGCCGGAGGGGAATATGATGGCGTACGGTGTACAGAGGTCCGCTAGAGCACGGTCATGGACGCCTGTATTGGACACCATTAGAGAGATGTCGTTCAATCGTAAAAGTGAATCAGATTTGCAAGAAAAGCAGTAGAAGGTAAAGCCATTCCATATACTCATTCCTGTTAGGTAAACTTGAAACCCATGTCTCACACCGGTCCCTATTGGCATGGACCAGTTGAATCATGGGCTTTGATCGGGGCTAGCCCCAAGTGTTAGTTTATACACCGTGAGTTTTGATCTTGAGATCATGAGAAGCACACTAAAAGATCCAAACTTTCACCTTTGGAGCCAACCCCTTAGGGTTAGGTATGTGGTATTCTTGTACAAAATTTCAAAAGAAAGAATATATAGTCTTTTGCTTGGTTTTGGTCCCCTAGCAATTATAATTGTTGTAGGAGGCATTACAGTAAGTGATTGATCTTATAATTATGGTCTATCTTCAATATGGCTTTTTGTAAGTGTAAGCTCATCTTAGAATTGAAGTGATGATACAATATTCAAAAGGAGAAACATCATTAATTAAAGAGAAAAGGCATCAAATTAGATCATAAAACTATGGTTTTTACGTCCGACATGCATGCTTCAACTGGCTTGAAAGAAAGAAATCCAGAAGAGGTAGGAACTCACAAGGGGAGAGAGGCATCAAATTAGATAGTCTATAATTATGAATGGCATTTTTGTAAATATTGAACTATAACATAAGAAAAATGATAAAAGTTGGGTCTTTGTTGGGTTGGCTGTATCACACCTCCTTCTAAAATTACTCTAAAAAGCCTTTGAGGAGCCGGGTCATCTTTATTGGATCTCCTAATATAACACATCAACAAACTATTATTGAAGAACGAATATAAGACCAAATTAGAGTTTGAAATCAAGTTAGAGATTGCATGAGATAATCTTATCTCGTAATTTCAGTTTGTTATCTCATAATCTCATATATTGTTTTGATTGTATCTAATTATTTGTTTTGATTGTATATTCAGGCACTAAGAATAGGCTAGTAAATAAATGCCATGATCATATTTCCTGACATTTATTATGTGATTCTTAGCATTTAAAAAACGCCACAAACGCCCTTTTTTTTGTAGTAAAACAATTTAACACTCAAAATTACTTATAATTTTATGTCACATCTCAATCATAAAACAAACAATAGGGCTTAATTATTGTGCATGGTTTATCAACATTAAAATGACGATTATACTATAATCAGCCGTATCAAGTTCCATAGTTGACATTTATGTTATGAGGTATGATACAGCCACAAACCCAACAAAGATTTAACTTTTAGACCCACTTTCTCTCTCTCTTCTAGTTAATTTAAGGCTCTCTTAGTTGGGTTTGAGTTATGACTTTATCATTTTTCTTCTAGAAGTCTTTCTTGTGTCTCTTTTGAGTTCCTTCAAGAATAATGTGGCTATTAAAATCATCATTTATTCAAAATTTAATAGTGATCAATTACAAGCCAAATAATAATAACAACATCATACTTGAAGGAAGTACTCAAGAAAAACACAGAAGAAACTTGTAGCATTACTCAATCTTTCATGATATGAGTGATCTGCTCAAACTTAAACCGCGAACAAACAAACAACCATAAGAAACACAAAACAATGAATAAATGAAAGAACCAAAACACACATCCACCATATTCAATCAAATCCAATCAAAGCTTAACTTAAGCAATTTTTCAACTCCACATATCTTGTATATTTTTAGTAAACCTTGTAAAAAGCCAAAAGTAGATGACACTTTTTTTTAAGGGTACATAGTATATTTGGTAAGGGGGTTTACCTTCCATCTTACACGTTGACTTCGCTTTACCAGGCATAGTGTTGCCATTGTACCCTCCTAGCACGTGTTTGTAACAGTCATTCGTGAGTGGTTTGTCAACTCCACAAGAGGGTGTCCCTGCCCTAAGCATTTAATGTCTCAATTTGTCTCTTAGATGGCGAAAATAAGGGATGCATTTAATGTTGTCTAGTCAATGAAGAGCATTTGAATTCTCCCCCGTCTATTTTGGACTAGACTATTATGCCCATGCAATGACAAGGACTAGATACCCTCACGTCCAAATCCCATGAAGGAGGTGAGGGGTGCATCCCGTCAGCATGTTTGAAAGAGGCAGAAGCAGTCAAAAGAATAATACGTTTCCAAAACCAAGAATCATCCATCACACTCAATCTTGCAACTTGATACCTAATCTGTAAAGATGCATGGCTTGACCACAAGTGACAACTCAATGAGAAATCTTCCTTTTTTTTTAAGCAACATGGAATAGACATATTTTTTGACAAATTAGGATCGGCTTCATTTTATTGAACGAAAAAATATTCAGTTAATTATAGTGTAATGATATTTTTGTCTTCTCAAAATATGAAAAAAAGAAGAAGAAAAAACTAAAAATATTATCTACTATAATTAGCTGAATATTTTTCAGTTCATTTAAAATGGAAAAGATATGTTCCTTAAGTAACATGGGTATGTATTTATATGCAAGAAATGCATTGCTTATAATTTGTTGGGTCATGGATCGACCGTGACCAGGCCCAACAGGACTTGAGCCCCATCTAAGCCCAAAAAGGAAGTAACCAAAAAGGCCTCGGACTACTAGGTCTGAGGCCCACGACCTTTGAGACCTACAAGGTCTCGGATCTATAAATTCAAGACCTTCGACTCGAAACCCTAAGAGGTCTCGGACTCGTCATATCCGAGACCAACAACTTAGGGTGCATTTGAACTTCGTACCAAGGATACCTTAGACATTTAACAAAGACAGTTATTGATACTCTCAAGATAAGCATACACATACAATCTTATCCTAGCATTCAAAGATCATCAAATCTATTCAAAATACAATGAAAGATACAACTACTAAATCCTGTGATCTTAAATTCAAAAGGTCAAGGAAAGGATAATTATTTGTTGCTTATACTTTCTTTTTCAAATTTTGACTTAGGCATCGGAGTGTCCCCGCCAACTCACCTACGGTCTCTTCAATCCCTTTGTTTTTTTCTCTTATTGTGCAGTGAGCATTCCGACTTAAAAGCTCGGTTCAAACTCGGCAAGTGTGTCATGTCACCAATCGGAAATTGTGCATCAACACAATTTTTAAATTATATATATATATATATACACGCTTAACGCACGTGTTAGATATATATGACTCTCTCTATCTCTCTCATATATTTAGCGTGGGTGCTTT
Organism: Carpinus fangiana; assembly: GCA_006937295.1. NCBI lineage: Eukaryota > Viridiplantae > Streptophyta > Magnoliopsida > Fagales > Betulaceae > Carpinus > Carpinus fangiana. Next base: position 30,497,200 of record CM017325.1, read on the forward strand.
GTTTATTTACATAGAAAGCTCTTCTAGCAATAAATTAAGAAAAACTGTGTGTGAACCAATGGCTTGATTTAGTCCAAAAATTATAAAGAAAAAGAATTGGAAGGCTACACAAGCAAGTCATTGATTGATGGGTACTTTGCATTCTTTTCCGATTAAGTCTAAATTAGTTGGTAAAATATAATTAAGGCAAAGAATAGGGACGTCTTTCTTATAAAAATTATATATAAACACATATCTTTCTTTCTTTCTTTGCATTATCATGCAGAGAAATTAATATGGGTGCTTGTTTTTCACTCTGCAAATCATCGCCGGCAGCCAAGAGCATCAGACTGGTTCACATGAATGGCTACGTGGAAGACTTCGAACGTCCTGTTTCAGTCGGCCAAGCCACCGGCAAGCCCCCCAAGCACTTCGTGTGCACCCCGGCTCAGCTTCTCTGCGCCGGCTCCGAGCCATTGGACCCCGACACCCAGCTCGAACCAGGCAAAATATATTTCCTCCTGCCATTCTCTGTATTACGAGCTGATGTTTCTCCACTGGACTTGGTCTCCATTGTTAAGAAGCTAACCGCAGTGGCGAAAGCTGGCCGGCGTGAGCAGCCTAAATCTTCCCAAACTAGTCAATACGGCTCGAGCCCAGTTTTTAGTTCACCGGGCACAAGTCCTAGCCGGTTTATGGAGCCGGAGGGGAAGATGATGGCGTACGGTGCACAGAGGTCGTGTAGAGCACGGTCATGGACGCCTATATTGGACACCATTAGAGAGAGCTCGTTTAATCGTAAAAGTGAATCAGATTTGCAGGAAAAGCAATTTCAGTAGTTGTTAGGACCTGTTTGGAGGTAGGTGGTACTTTTTGTACTTAAATTCAAAAGAATAATAGTTTCTTGTTTGGAATCGATCTCTATTAAAAAAAAATAAAATTCAGCAATGTATTGGGACTATCTTATCTGTATTATGGGATAATTATAAGATAAAATTGTGGTGCTAAATCATGGCGTGCTTTACTACATGCTCGATAGAGATTTCTAGCAATTTTGCTATTTATATTATTAATCACTCGTCCACTTATTTGGGTAAATGAGCGCATATTTTGACATTTGTTGTTAAAACTATTCATTTTTTTTTATTCTTAGTAATAGCAATTCATTTTTTTAACGAAATACTCGATTCGCGAACCAAACGAGCCCTTAGTATTGATCAAAATCCATGCTTCAATTGGATTGAAAGAAACAAACCCAGAAAAGGGAGGACGTCACGTAAAGATAGGCATCAAATTAGATCATATAATTATATATGGATGGCATTTTCATAAATATAGAACTTCAACATAAAGGTACTTAATTTATAGGGCTCAAGCAATTGTAATTGTGATTTCATTGTCTCTTTCTTATAAAAAAAATTATAAATTAAATCTACTAAAAAATTATAGGAAAGGTGCTATAATTGTTTTGAGAGCACTTGAGCCAAATCGTTTTGTTTATTATTATTATTATTATTGTAATGTGATGTAAATATAAAAGTAGTTTCGAGTCCTTTAGACGCTGAGTTGTTTATTAATGTTTTCACTAAAAAGTTTACGAGCCTGAATTCATTAACCCCATACTTCCACTAATTGGTGAGGAAAACTTAAAAGAGGAGGACTACATTCATTTTAACTTGGGCACCAAACAACTAAAATGAGGTAAAAAATTCAGGCAGAAAACTTAATAAAGAAAATAGAATTCAACACAAAGCAACAGTAGAGCCACTTGATTTTAATAAAAATCCAAAAAAAAAGAAGAAGATGACACTTAATATTATTTTTTTACAGGTGGGTTGGCCGAGCAACTAACAATTATGACCGATTCATAATCCTATGACTAAGCTAGCAAGAAACTCCCAATTAAAGGGGCACAACAATGGGGGCAGGTGGGACCTGTTGTTGAATAGGTGAGCAGTCCCACCCACCTTCCTTGCTATAAGACACACTAAAATGCTTAGGAACCCAAGTTTCTCGTTTTGACACTCTCTCTCTCAATAGCCCCCTCTGTTTTTCCTCAACTGCTTTCTTTTCTTCTCTTGCTTTCTCCCAGTCTTTGCAAAGGATGCCCTGGCTCAACTCACTCCACACCACAGCTGATTCACTTGCCCACACTTCCTGTTGCCAAAACAGAATATCAACTCATTGTCAGGTACAATCATAGGTTAAACGACTATCATGCTATTAGGATGGCATAGCAGTAAAAATCAACTTTTGAATCAACAAGGACTTGTAAACAAGAACAACCAAGGGCGAATTTTCACTGATACGCCATTCCAATTGTATGGCATTTTCTCTTTTTTCATGCACATCCATGACATTTATATTTTCAAGGAAGGAATGAAAAACAAGATATACAAGTAACCGGACTAAATATATGACAGATACAATAGGTGCAGTTTCTTTACCAGTTTGGTACCTCAACTGAAACAAGGGTTAGCTTAGATTGTGGTAAGTTTCTAATTCTATCTTTATATTTCAGATTATAAATCATGAAAGTAATTCATATATTGCTGCATCATACTTACTGAAAAAAGAAAAATCCATCTTTTGCTTCTCTGATACATGTATATATATATTCAAGTTGTAGATTTATAACACAAAAATGTAACTATTTCTCCATATGCAAAGAGAAATGCAACTGCCACAATAACATTGGAAAATAGAGCCAAATAATCAATGTAGATGAATATAAATGGGAAGGCCATTATTTCTGACCATATTGTCTGAAATATGAACTCAAAACATAAAGGAAAAACAGGGGAACAGAGGAATAGATGAGGATTATAAATGAATTACCCCTAGATCCTTTACGATAGGAGCACTCAGACCTGAAAGGACTTCTTTTGCATCGTACATAACTGTAAATTTCCCATTACTGATGTCCTTCACACTGACAATTCTGCAATAGGAAACAAAAAAAAAGTAAGATATTGTTATACATATAATGTAGGTACCTCTTAAAACTTCAAACATAATCTTTGGTATGCACAATCAAAAGCTGCTTGTTCATTACAATTTATTTCAGTTAAGAGCAGATCATAGACTGAGTAATGACACACCAGGATTTTACCTCTTTGGACTAGGTTAGCCCATTGGGGGTGCTGACCAGCCCAGCCCAGATTGGCCTAACAATATTAATACGGTTGCAGAAGAACCGAACTAGATTGTAAACTACTAAATCACCCCCAACATTGGCATGCCTTTAAGCCAATTTCTTTTACTGATTTCAGGTTTTCCTCGGTTAAAATTGGCCAAGCAAATTTTAGCTTCATTAGTTTCCATAGTCTGTAGGAACGTGATTGTGTGGTATTCATCCCTTTTTTCCTCTTTGAGATCACATGCGAACCACTAGGCTGAGGAGTGCCAAGAGGGATGAAGAGGACCCTCTAGAAGGGCCAATACCCCAGGAGTGGCCAATCCCCTAGGACCAATGCATTTCCACAATTAAGGTCCAACTACAACAAATGCCTAGAACATGGATCATATGTTGCAACAGAACTAGCATATTATGAATTAGCTCCAGCGGATGAATCCAAAACCTTCTCCTCTTCCCAAAGAGAACGAGGTAGAGGACAAGGAGAGCAACGGAGGAGACCTAGAAGGGGAAAGCTAAGCAACCCTCATGGGAAGAGAGTCAAAGCAAAAAACATGTGAGCTCCAATGAGGCAGGCAACCGGGTTGACCCTCGCTTAAATGACTTTTAGGTTAAGCTGGAGGAAATATCTAGGAAGATCAATGGCAAGCACTCTTCCAGCATGGACGAGCTCCTGTAGAACACCAACCACCCGTTCATTGCCAAAATCATGGGATTCCCCTTTCCGGAAAAGTTTACAGTGGCCAGCATCGAAGAAGTGTATGCTTGGACTAAAGATCACCTCGATCACTTAGAGACCTATTAGACAGTCTTTCAGAAAGTCTCAGATGAGACCATGTGCAGATTGTTCCCAACTACATTAAAAGGGGCCGTTAGGAGGTGGTTTACCACGTTGCAGCCAAGACTGATAGGATCCTTTGCCAAGCTGAGAAAACAATTTGTGAGTCAGTTCATAGCAGGAGACTAGCTAGCAGTTGCCTATCTGCTCACCCTTAAGCAAAAGGAGGGTGAGCCATTGAGAGATTACATGACCCACTTCAATGGAGAAAGGTGGTTGGTGGATGGACACTAAGTACATGTGGTTTTGACAGCCCTTTTAGGTGGGGTCTGGCCATATAGTAGCTTCATGAAAGATATGGCAATGAACCATGCACAGCATCTCCAACCATATTTCCAAGTGCATAGGGTGTGAATATTCACTAACCAGCCCCTCAAGAAGAACCTAAACAAACCCAAGACTTCAGGATGAATTATTGAATGGTTAGTCGAACTTGGTGAATTCAACATCGAGTACCTCCCTCAAACGGAAATCAAAGGACTCGAATAGGCAGACGTTTTTGCTGAATTTGCAACAACAGAGGAGGACCACCGAGAAATGGAAGAAGAGGGGGGAGGAGTTCGAAATTTGGACAATGAAGGTGGATAACTCCTCATATAAATTGCACAATGGAGTTGGCCTCGTCCTAACCTCCTTGGATGCACTACGATTTAAGTTCAATGCAACAAAAAATGACAGAGCTATGGGTTGACTTAGGCATCCAAGGTATCCCTCACCGGCTCAACCCAACAGGCCTCTAATCCAATTTGTTTGAGTGATTTCAAGTTTTCCTCGACATGGAATTGGCAGTGCAGATTTCAGCATCATCAAGTAAGAAATAGCCAACAATTAATTTTGCCTAAGATCTTTTTTTTCCAACCTAAAAACATTAGAGAAGAGAAATGCATATCGTAATTATGTAATTAACAGCAATTGATTTTGAATGATAGCAAGAAAGGAAAAGGAATGTTGTTAGAAAGACAATACTGATATACCTATCCCAGTGACCATCAATCTCATAAAGAGTCTTCAACGATGACGACTCAAATATCTTCCCCTTGATAGATCGATGATTTCCTTTACGCCATAGAAAAGAATTGCTTCTATAACATAACTCTGCTTCAAGGCCAGTTTCTTGACACTGGATTCTGATATTGCCAACCCAATCAGCACCAGGACCTGGAAAAAATCTCATGGATAGCTTCGGGGAGTTCATTACATAAGTTTCTCTGCGCTTTAGGAGCTTCAGCTGCCTTTTGCCCTGCACCTCAGCTTCTACTGAAGTGCCTATATCAGTTTTTCAAAGCCACAAGTAATTGGAAAACTGAAAAATATGTTAAGGCCAAAACAGTATGTATGTTTCAACTCAACATTTACTAAAATTCAGGTACCGTAAAATTTGGGACTAGGATGATGACACCATATCAGTTCAACATTTTCTTCCTCATCGGTTGCATGGAGGGCAGATACTGGTGGGTGATGTGAAACCTGCAAGGATTACAATTTAATAGGTTCCAACTCTAGAGTTGTAGAAAGAAATAAGAGGTGCAGAAGAGTAAAGGGAATACCTGCTCGAGTAGAACATTGAGATTTCCCCTTGAAACATGGTGTGTCTCTCCAAGAATGGGATTGTAAGGAGCAACACCAAAGACAAGAGGACGCACAGTGGAAATGCTCCATGCTACAACGGCTATGAATCTGTCATGCGGGTTCTCGCTACCATTACACCTGCTCAGCATATCAGTAGCAATGCAATACACTGATTCCCCAAAGCACTGAAGCTGTGACTTGGGAAGGTTGAAGAGAGGTGGCAGCTGCACTTGCAAAATGAACAACAAAATCTCCTGTTGTTAACACCATATGACCATCACAAATATCACTATTACCACTCTTATAATTGAAAATCACAACCTCGCTAAAATATGAAGTTCAGAAATGAAATACCAGATCCAACCTGAGTCTCAGTTCAAACTCTAACTCTATAATTTATTCTAAATTTTAGTTAAATATTTTACTTGTCGAGGGAGAATTTAAGCCAACATTTGAAATGAAATGCTAGAATATTGATTAAATGACTAAATTTTTTAAACTTCCAAGATAATTAATTATTTAAAATGAATTACAACAAAGGTTTTGAGTCTGACCCACATGTGAATATGATGTCTATATGAAAAGCTAGTGAAAAAAAAAAAAAAAAAAAAATTAAAATTAAAGAACTTGGTAAGAAAAAAACATAAGCTTGGAGTGCAGTTCCGCCAACACATGCTCCCTAGCTACCATTCTATATATTTCTGGTGTATATGTGGTACGAAACTAAGTATTCTCATGCTCAATAGAAATCTTTCATCAACATAACCTGGATTGTTTTTAAAGATCCTTCACAAACAAATGCAGCTTAAAAGGTGTTTCAAAGTATTTAACAATCAACAAGATTTTAAAAGGTGAATGATAAAAACAGGGTTCAAAGCTCTGATTTACTTATTAAATCATCATTTAAGTATTAGATCATCATTTCAACAGATAAAAATTAATAAATTTAATCATTTAATTAATATTTTAACTAATAATTATCATACCCTCGTGAAAAGCCAACAATTTATCCAGTTATGCATAGGGATAACTTTCAAGAGTGCGTTGCGCATTAAGTTTACTTAAGGGATGAGTCCGAAGGCCTGCCTTGTAGAGGTCCCGATATAAAAATATATATAAATTTAAAAATAAAAATAAAATGTCCCTACCTTTCCGAAATAGTTAAAGAGAGTTGAAAACGTGAGTGTTGACTTGCCTGAAACTTTGTGAGATCTGATCCTGGCAGTACATTTTTAAAGAGACTTAAAACAAGCTGTAGAGGATTGGGAGCTCTGTAATAAACGTCCGTCTCCTCCCCTACTGTAACTGGCTTCGCAAGAACAATCCTTCTCTCCCTCTCCACTCCGGTTACCTGCATCACGCCGTTGCATTCCCCACGGTTAGAGGGAGCCGGAGAAAATAAAATTAATAACAAAAAAAAAAAAAAAGGGGGAGAACTAGAAATTCAACTAACTATCTTGTGAGCACTGAGCATCTAGCTACGATGCACAGAATAATTTGCTTTCAGACGGTACGGACTATGGGAGCCTCACCTCACTCGCTATTTTTCATATCAGAATCGATTCTTTTGCTTTTTTTTTTTTCTTTTTTCCTGTTTTATTCGCAATTATTAAAAATTAATATTATTTAATAGGTTGTTATATAATTTTTTTTTTTTAAAAAAAAAACAAATACATTATTGTAACTGTATAATATAACAGTCCATTGAGAGAGTCTGCACAAGAAAATAATAATAAAATAATTTTTTAAAAAACCTATATAGAAAAGCAAAACAGCGTGCCTTGAACGGTGGTGAAGACAAATAATTTTTTTTTTCTTTTTTCTTTTTTCTTTTTTTGGGGGCCTGGAGATCCAAATCCGCCGTCCACTTGTTTTTCTCTCATGTTGTTACTCGATGACCTTTAGAATCCCGTATTTTGGTAACATTTAATTTTCTTATTTTAGGGTGCACTTTGTGCCAAAAAAGCTTGTAGAAGTTATCATCATAAAGATTAAAGATATAGTAAATTAAAAAAATGAAAAAAATACATTTTACCTCCCAACTATTCATCCATTTGTATTTTTAATTTTAATGTTTAAAAAGTAATATTTTACTACTCAAAATATTTGACATTAACACTTGACCCTCATGAAGTGCACTTTACCCCTTGAATTATTTTGAGTTCACACTTTACGCCCGAAGTAACTAAGTTTTGGAGAGAAAACATCAACTCAAATAGGTAAAGTGTTAATTCAAAATACTTCTTGGGTAAAGTGTACTTTATGTGAGATAAATGTCAATATTAGATACTTTGGAGGGGTAAAGTGTCATTTTTTAAATATTGAGATTAAAAGTGTAAATTGGTGGATAGTTCAGGGGTATAGTGTATTTTCTCCTTTAAAAAAAAAAAAATGAATATTTTAAGGTCTCATTGAAAACATTCTTAATTGAATATTTGAATCTTTATGTTCGGTTGGGAGTAAGAGGCAAGCCGCCCTCCACCCGGTTGGGACAACCTGTGAACCGTCTAACCAACAAGTATAAATTGAGAGTAATGCTATGGGCCATTTTTTTATCCTCATTTTATATCTCTAAAGTTGATATGACTTTTAAAATTACTATTAAATTTTAGATAAATTATACTTAAATTTGGATCTAATAATGATATTGAATCATAAATTGATGCTCCAAAATTAATGTATTTTGAGGAGAAGGTACCAAAATAATGATGTCAACAAATACACACATGACTGACCAAAACATGGCACCAGAAAATGTGCTGTCATGGAGTTCAAAGAAAAAGAAAAAAGAAAAAAGAAAAAAAGTAGCACGCGCATCGAAGGTTGTCTCCATTAGTTTCACAATAATACAAAAATTGATGTCACAAAAGTCTCAAATCTGATGTCAAACGGTTGAACAAGATAAATAATAATAAGATAACCATTCCAAGGAATGGTATATATATATTATATTTTTATCATTTTATTATTGATGTAACTTTTAAATTATATCAAAATTTAATAGCGATTTATCTTAAATTAATTATGATATTAAAAGTTACTATCAATTTTTATAATTGCAAAGTAAAATCCTATATATGTAGGTGGATTTGTGCAACATTTACTCTTGAAATAAGTAATTTGCGAAATTTATACTTGGACCTATATATATGTGTGTATTTTAGAAAAATAAAATTACATTGAAGGACATTTAAGACCTAAAAATAAAAATGTCAAAAGTTGGAAAGGACGTAAACGATAAGAGAATAATATTTATATTCTTTATCTTCATCATTTTTAATTAGCAAAAAGAGAAATAAAGCACAGTAATAAGGTGACTGTATCAATTTTTTTTTTTAAAAATAAGGATTTATTCGAGGGTTGATTAGATATTTGACGTAAACATTATGAAATGATCGATTATTATATTTATTTTTAATTAGTAGTAGGTGGAAATTTTTTTCTCGATCTATTATGGAAACCTGGGGAGGAAACATATATAATTTCATTAATTTAACAAACGAAGCTACAAATCGGAGCTCGCATGTTGTCCTTTCTTAACGTGCAAGAAATTAGAAAAGAAGAAGATGCTGGGATTAAAAACAATAAACAAAATATATATATATATATATATCGCGGCAGCCAAACAAACAAAGTTAGGCCGACCAGCGCAGCACTGCCGGCCGAAAAACACGATATTATTGCCAAACAAACTTTTGCCATTACCATTTCCCATTTCCGTCTCGCTTTCGCTAAAAGATGGAATATATATTATATATATAAAATATATCATAATAATCAATCAAAAATAGCCGGTAAACTGCTTTCTCGAATGGAAACCGCTTTCACATGCATGTCGGAAAACAGCTTCATAGAAAAACAACGACTATACTAAATATGTAATACGCCGACGGATCGATGATCAGAGAATTTTTCAAAGAAGATGACGAAACGAGAATTAAGCATGGTTTTGTCAGATTAATATATATGATTTATGAGATAGAGAAGACAATTAAGAGGAGGGAGAGATATGCATACCATTTGAAGAGACTTGAATGAGAGGGGCGCCGGCCGAAGAGGAATTAGCAGTTGTAGATGAAGACTTTGGGCGGACTATTAATTGGTATGGTTTTTTCGCGAGGTCCAAATACTTTTTTATAGGAGGCTGACGGCGAAAACGACACAGAGTTGGTTCCGGTGGGCATTTATTTGCAAGGTTTTTTTTTTTTTTTTTTTTGGACAAATATCTGAGTTCAAACAAACAACTTGGTCTCCTCAATCAAAACAACTTGACAAGTTAGCACCAATCTGACAAATATTATTTACAATAAAAATAAAAAATATATATTTTTTATATTTAGTTTTATATATATATATTAAGGAGATATACTAAGGCCTCGTTTGATTTGCGGATTGTCTAATCTATTGGAAAAAGATTAGCTACCACTGGGATTAGCTAACACTGAGAATAGATCAGCTATTTCCATTCCTTTGTTTGGTTGTAACGCTGGAATAGACTACCTAATCATATTCCTTCGTTTGGTATAATGCAATATGTTAGTGAATGAAATCGTATTGTGATCTTATTTCCTAAAATACCCTTATAATACGAATACAATTTATATTATTAAGGACCTTTTTTTTTTCTTTGAAACATAAACAACTATATTATAATTTTTTAAAAAAAAAATTATGTAATGTAGGAATTTTTTTTTTTTTTTTTTTTTTTTCAATTATGCTAGAAAATTAAAATTATTTATATAAAAAAAATCACATAATCACCATATTTCATATTTTATATCAATGATTCCTTTAGAATTCCAACCCAATTATATTGGTGATTTCCGTCTGAATGA
>CM017325.1:30507584-30837720 GCA_006937295.1 Carpinus fangiana
AAAAAAAAAAAAAAAAAAAAAAAAAAAAAAAAAAAAAAAAAAAAAAAAAAAAAAAAAAAAAAAAAAAAAAAAAAAAAACCCTCTGAGAGAGAAGAGAACGAAAAAAAAAAAAAATTAGAAAGAATGAAGAAAAACTGAGAGAGAACAAAGAACGGAAAAAAAAAAAAAAAAAAAATCCAAGAAACACATAGATAATGAAATAACCAAGAAAATAGAGATTGAAGAGAAGAGCGGGGAGAGAGATACCTTGCTTTGAGAGAAGAGCGGGGAGAGAGATACCTTGCTTTGAGAGATGGATATTGTGAGAAGTGTGAGAAGCATAAGGTTTTTTAAGCAATTTTACAAGATATTTTTAATCCAACGAGAAAGAATTAGCTAAGCCACTCATTTTTTAGTGGCTTAACTAACCCTGTGTGTATGGGATTAATAGTCCCATGGGAATAAACTACTCCCAGGAAAAGCATGTTACCAAACAAAGGATTAGTGTTAGCTAGTCCAATCCAAGGGCCTAATCCGCGAAACAAACGGGGCCTAAGGGTTGATGAGTTTTAATATTTAGGTCGTATTTTCTAATAAACTTAATAAATTAACCATTAAATTTGTAGGGTCTATTATTGACCTCACATAAGTTTATAAATTTAATAGTTTTTTTTTTTTTTACATGTCTGTATAGGAGGAGAGATGAGAATTTAAACTAGTGACATCCGCTTCATTATGCATAGTCTGGCCGATTGAGCTACTTCTCGGAACAATTTAATGATTAATTGTAAAAAAAAATGAGTCAAATATAAAAATTTAGAAAAAAAAAAAAATTAATCCTTAGTATTTCTCATTTTATTATAATTCATAAATTTCACAATATAATTGATGCTGACATGATTTTATCAACTTTACTAAAGGTAAGGACAGGGCATGCAGGGAAGGGGATTCGAGAGGGGGCTAATGACCCCCTCACCCAGCCCAAATTCCTTTACACCATCACTCAAAATTCCCTTGTCCGCCCTAAAAGAAGAAAAAAAAATAATAATAAAAATAAAAAGCCCATGTGACTTAACTATTGACTTCAGGACCTAAATACCCCCACACCTTTAGTTACACAAAATAAAGCATGGATATATATATATATATATATATATAAGAGCAAATAAGAAAAAGTTTACAACGATTAAAACACAGAAAAATGGATAAGTTTTTCAACAATAGACCCAAAAAGGCAATTACAGTGCGAGAAAATGGGTCATAAAATGAATCAGTCAAGCCGGTCCTCTCAATAAGGGCAAACAAGAAACGGTTTAAGCACCAAAACAGAATATATGGGGACAGGCATGACTGTATTGAGATCCTTGAACCTTACATGATCCCCAAAAAGAACGCAAATAAAGGCATGACGCTTGAAATACCCTTCACCCTATCAAAACACCTACAAAGTAAAAGCAACAGCCACCGGAAGGAGGCTACTGAAGAAAAAGCACTATAAAACCATTACAATCCGAAATGGGAAGATAACTCCATATCCCGGCACAAGAATCCAACTATCCAAGTAACAAAAAGTCACTATAAAAAACTAAAATTAAGCAGCTTTGATGAAGGGTTGAAGAAGGCAGCATGAAAGGCTGGCAGAAGCATTGGCACATGGATTATGGAAGGTGGTATGGCTAGTGGAAACAATAAATAGGTGTAATGCCCCAACTTTACTTAATGAAAAGCGAAAGTAGATCCAGTCTCAAAGAAGAAGATTGTTATCAAAGACGTGGTGTTTGATGAGGCCTATATGTTAAGGAATGGTGAAGATGAAGCATCGATTAACAAAAGTCATGGAGGTGGAGGTTTATGAACATCGTTCACGCACGGAAAAATGTGGTGATGAAGAATCTTCAAAAGACTCACAGCACCGAGAAAACCTTTATTATTTAGCAAGAGGATGAGAGAAACATTATCAAAAAGCACTAGAGAGGTATGGATTTGAGGACATGGTTTCTTTTGCTTTGACAACTGGTAGTGGAGACTCATTGTCTGTTCAGTACGGCATGCTAATATAGGTGGAGTTACTACAAAAATTGTAAAGCTTAGGAATCAACAAAATTGCTTAAGGGAAAGAATGCTAAAGGATGCATATGGGTATACAAAGAAAGAAAGAGTCAACAGAAAAAACTGTGTGATCAAAGAAGACTGGCAGAGAAGAGTGGTGTTCTGTTTAAACCAGGTCATTTGCTCAAGTTCAAGAGGTGCTTGGACTTGAGGGTTTCACTTTTGGATTGTGATAGTCCTTAGGGGCTTGGGCAGAGGCATCCGGAGGAGATTTGTTTTGTTTAGACTTAATGAATTTCAAGTCCTTCTCCAAGTAGGAGAGGAATTACTGCTCGGCACCGGCACTTATGCTTAAAAATAAGCATGGTTTCTGTTTTTGCTAGATAACAAAAAGGAGCGCCACAACTTGTTCTTCGTGGTTTTGGAGGAGCCGAAACAAGCGAGAAAAATGGAAGGTGATACAGTAGGAGATAAAAATAGAGAGAATAGAGCAAAAGAATAGTTTGTATTTACATCTTTTGTATTTTTTTTTTTTTTAGAGAATAATCTTCATTATGTGATATTGAGATTTGGGTGTATTGGGACTTTGGGTTCTGAGTGATTTTCTCTCCACTATATTTTATACTCTATCTTTCATAATGAATTTCTTCGTGATCACCTCTGCTAATGGATGTACCTGACATCAAAGGAACCACTTAAATTTTGGTGTTTTTGTGTGTGATTATTCTCGTCATATTTACCATAATTTTGATTGTTTTTGCACAACATTATCAAAAGTCCCACTATGCCCTATTTTTTTATTACGTAAAAATATAGTAAATTTTTTTTAGGAGAAATTTTACAAAGCTCTTCTGAACTTCCACGCATTTGGACTTGACCCTCCAAAGTTAAAAAAAAACTCTCAATTTCACTAATTGAACTTTTAATTTGATGCAATCTACCTCTTTTACTAGGATCTGGCCTTAAATTTCTAACAGAAGCTTCTAAAAAATCCAAAACACCCCCGCTTTTTATTTTGAATTAGACACTTAACTTTTCTAAACCAAGAAGAAAACACACATGCTGCTCCTCCTATTATATATCACAACAGCCTACCCTCTCACAGTCCTACTACAGGTAGGGTAGGTCTTCTATTCCAAATTGAGGTCAGACTTGGAGTACTTGGCTACAAAACTTCTCTCAGATTCATATATCATTTATGAGAAGAAGATCACAGTCCTACTACAGGTAGGGTTGGTCTTCTATTCCAAATTCAAGTCAGACTTGGAGTACTTGGCCACAAAACTTCTCTCAGATTCATGTATCATTTATGAGAAGAAGATAGAAGGGAGAGGGAGAGAGAGAGAGGTAGAGGTTTATCTTTTGGAGAAGTTGTGGATCAAGATTAACGGTTTGTGAGAAATTTAGGAGTTGACTTGGGTGGTTTTGTCGTTTATAGCAGGCTAACGCTCTAACATAAATCCTTCTTGACTGTATTATAAATGCATGAGAAACAAGTAGCCTTTGGTCAAAAGGCTGCTATCATAAATTGACTATTCATGCACATTATAAATGCAAACCCCAACTACTCTCCAACTTTTTGCGTGGATCCCTCATGACAGGTCTTAATTAGTCTTAATGTTTGGAACTAAGACCACCAAGAGAATCATTCATATAAATTGATAGTTCTTGCTGCCTTCCAAAAATGGCTAATCCAATGATTTAGACAGTGAGCTATATAATGAATATAGTTCAATCATATACAAAAAATAATAATAATAATAATAAAATAAAAATGATAAATACTATTTAAAATTTAAAATAGAAAGGAAATATTTTTATAACGTAACATGCGTATCCCAAGGATTTGGATCCACCACAATTCTTAAAAATTGCCAAATCCAAAATTTTAATAATCTAAGCCCTTCATTTAAATCAAGGGCTAGCTAGAATGCACATCATCCATTCGTCTCCCAAGACCCCTAACATTGTCATCAATCTTTATGTGTTATTTGCCATGTAGGTAGAGATGGTTGGCCGATGGTGGGGAGAATGCGCTATATCATTTATCTATTTAGTAGTGATAATCATAAGACCAGCGTGAGTGAACAGTACTCTTATCTATTTGAATACAGTCATGATTATCGCTACTGTTCACTCACGCTGGTCTTATGATTATCACTACTCTAATCTATTTGAATAATCCCCTCGTTTAGCTCTCAACTCTTTGTATATGACCTCCAATGATGCCCTCACCTGAGTCACCTCCCACTTACTGTCCATTACCAAACAAGGCCAAGGTACACCATAACGAGTCTACAACCCAGTGCAAGGACATCCGCCAGGTTGTAAAGAAGTAAGAGGATCTCCAGCAGTGGTGGTTAATTTTAGTTGCACAAAATACAATTATCTTTTATTTTAGCTACTAAGTACTAACTTTTAAATATTTTACTATTTTTTTATTAAATATTTTCTAAAAATTTAATATTTTTTTCCCTGATTTATTTCCAGCCCAAATTCCCTTTCCCGGCTCTCTCACTTTCGCTCGCCACCATAGAACTTAATGTCAAAGCTGCGCAAAAAAATCAAGAAAAGAAATGACTTTCCTGGTAGAGTTGGGACTTGGAAGGGGAGTGTTGGTGCTAAAGAGCTAGAGGTCGGAGAAAACGAGGCGCTGGTGGACGATTTGGTTTGATGGGTGTCGATTTTGGAACCAGTGATTTCTGGTGTGGTGGAGGAAGTGAACCAGTGACGGAGAGAGAGAGGAGGTAGATTTTTGGCAACAAAACAAACTGGGTTCGAGTTCTGGGCTGTGCTCGGACTGTGTACACGAAGAGGAGCAAATGGGTTAAGCCTAGTCGTTGATTGCTGGGAGAGGGAGAGAGGAGGAAAACAATTTATAATATAACTGAGGGAAAAAAAAGTAAATATTATATTTTTCATGAGAAATAATTTATAATATAACTGTCCTTAACATCATCCACCATTTATATATATGGCCATGGGGGATCAATTTTACACATCAATGAAATTTCTGTAACTATCTCATATTTAATTGAGACATAAAATGTGCAAAAGATACTTGGTTTTTTCAAATGCAAGCAGCTTCCCAATCTCTGGCTCATTACTTTGAATTGCCAAAATCTACTCTCCAAAGAAGCCCCATCCATGAAAGTCTTAGGCTTAGCGGCCTTCCATGAGGTTTGTAATTCTCAGCCGCAGGAATATACTCTACCAATTATATTTCATAAGACACAAAAAAAAAAAAAAAAAAAGATATCATATACCAAACTAAAAGACATGATCCAAAATAAATTGATTTCAAAGATTTGAAAGTTATGCCCTTCAGTAAACAAGAATCTATATATAATATGTTGATCAAGTTTGTAAATTAAACTTTTTCCAACCTGATTTTACTTTGCCTGTGATGCCTGTATACCGTGGCGCTTGAAGAATTCTCTAAATCCATAGGCACTCTGGTCATAAGTGAACTGCAAATTGGCAGATAGAAGAACAAATCATACAATACTTCAATCTTGAAAAAAAAAATTAAATTAATTAAATTAAATTAAATTAAAAAAAATTAAAAAATTAAAAAACCATATATTTGTACAAAATCTCATATTGATTTATTTATGAAGTTCCACTTGTCTTGCTGCTTAATTACATATTCAAAATTTACATAAGCATTCATTTTATTTGATCAACCTTTTAGCGAGAAAACTAAAGAAATATTTCAGAAATGAAAACCTTCCAATTGCAATTTTCTATGAAAAAAAAAAAAAGGTGGCTCTTAACTCTACCTGGAGAATATACTATTACTACCCATAGAAAAGGTGTTATTTCAGTTTTAATACTGTCAAAAGCAAACTTTTATGCCAACATGAAAACCAGAAAATAAGAAGCTCCAAAACTTACAGGTAGAACCTTCACAGCGTATTTTGTAACATTTGGATCAGCAACCCTTCCCTGGTTAGAAGCCTGCACCAGACAGAGATGAATAATACAAAGTTTCTGCAGGCTATTAAGAAACAAAACCAAATAATTTGACTGGAAAGCTTTGCCCAGTCATCTTCAATCAGCCAAATACTATACTACAGATTCAAATTCAAGAACAAATACACAAAATTCAATAAAGAATCAGGCATATGCAGACAAATTAAAGGAAATCCCAGATGGCTAATAACAAAGAGCATAAGGTTTAATACTCAATGAAGGAGTCATTGTTTTGAACCTATCTTTGAAACTGACCCATGAAGTCCTTGTTCCACATAAACTCATCAGAGCTCAGAAGGTCCTCTTCACCTCCCCAATACTTTCTAAGCTTCAACGTGGTCGGCGGGCCACCATGCTCGCCCGAAGCCACTCCAATGGACCATTTGAGGGGCTTCTTCTTGGGCAGGATGACTTTGTGGTCTGTCTTGGGTTCGGCACAGGTGTGGTTGGAGGGTCCTAATAGATGGGTGTGGCTGCAGAGGTCACTGAGATGTAGCTCAGAACCATCATTGCTCATGACGATAACTTTGTTCCAGGCTAGAGGCACTATGAATGTGGCGTTTCACGGTGAGAGACGGAGATGAAGGAAACAGGAACATAGAGAGATGAGACAGAAACGATTAAACAAATCAAAAGAGAAGCTACAGTTCTTCTTTAGAGATAGGCAAGAACTGTAGCAAAATCTTGATTTGAAGAACTTCAAGATAATCAGCGGGAGTGGAGTTTTGGGCCTTTATTAGCTAAACTTTAAAGAACTTGGGTTTTAAAGCATCTGTGGGAGATGTTCTAAGGAAAGGTCGGGGGTGTGAGCTATCTCTTGTCATCATTGGGCAGCGTAGTCATGCCTTAGATAATTAGCAGCAGCTTTCCTTAGATTTTTCTTAAATTAAGGATACCAAACTACTTTTTACTTCCCTAGCCAAATAAACTACTTTCTTCTTTCCTTACTCAAGCTAAGTTTTAATGCTTTCAATAATAAGCATTGACCCAGCATAAAAAATCCTAACTTTAATGGGCTAAAAGTCCAAAATTTCCAAAAAGGGCAATTAAATCCAATTTTTAGGCCCATTTGGACTTATTTCACAAATCCAATTTTAAATGGGCCAAAAATCCATTTACTAAGCTCATTGATAGATCCTCACATGATTATAGGCCTTGGCCCAAAGATTTGGCCCCTAACTAATTTCCAAGTTTGGTAAACTCAATTATCAAGAGTTTAATCCAACTTTGCCGTAACTAGTCCCTTTTTCTCTAAGTGTAAATTGAGGTATTTCAGTCTGCATCAGAAAAATCATATGCAGTCTGTCACTACTGCCTAAACATGATTTATGTAACACAATACCGATAAAATGAACTCAAAAGAATAATAAAATCCTATAACTTCCTTTTCACAGGAGGATAATCTGAAAGAGATAGAGCCACTCCCACCCCTCCCGAATGCGTGAAAATAAAAAACCCCAAAATGTGAGTAGCCTTTTCTATGACCCTAAAAGGCAATATCTTCAATGGAATAAAAAAAAATGGCAATCCATATTGAAGTAGGTGCTGGCTTGTATCATGCGGTAGATATTTGCATTGTCTATACATTGAAAACAAAAATTGATCTACTTATACAGGTCAATTATAATGATGACGGCACTAGTTTAATATGATGACAACAATACCAGAGGAACAAATATAGGAGAGAAAAAAAAAAAGAAAAAAAAAAGGAAGAGATATTCTAACCTGTTCTGGACTATGAAAAATTTCGATAAATGGATATTCCTTCCTCTGCCGTGTTATGCAGAACCCAGGATATTTTGGACACTCGACCTGGAAACACCAGCACAAGAACCAAAATCAATGGAACCAAATGTTATTAAAGCAAAGGGATGCTAACAATCATAAGAATATTAATTTTTTTCTTTTCTTTCCAAAAAGCCCAAAAGGAAGTGTTAAAGATATTGAAATCAACCATACATTAAACACGTGGCCTTTAATGCATGAGTCAGATGCCAATAGGATTGCTATTTGGCAGCAGCAGAGTTAAACATTTCATCTATCCAAAATACGTGATGCGACTATACAGTTAAGATGAAATTTTATAATTTTGAATAGCAAAATTATGATAGAGCATCATTCACATATAACTTACACGCATAAATTTAACATGAGGATAAAACTCAGCAGAAGCTTCCTCCAGTACTTTGTCAAGGTGTTTTGTGTAATTACCCCTGCACCATCCCTAGTAAGTAGTTAAGGCATAGAGTGAAATGATGAAGATACCAAAAGCATGGGTGTACTCCAACCGACCTGATCGTAAAGGCAACAACTACAGGATGACCTTCATGAAGTAGCTGAACGAACTCACGTTCTGATGTAAAATGAATAACCCGTGATGGTCCAAGATCCTTTGGATAACCAGTATAAAACCTTAAATGTTCACAAAGTATCATGTTAGACAAGGAGAAAGAGGGTGTGCTTTCATGACACACTACACGAAGATGAGTGCTATAAGATGTGTGAGGAAAGCCCATATGACAGTATTAGGGGCACCTCACCACAACAATCCAGCTCTCATATACATTAACACTGATTTCACTTCAGTAATCCTAAAAAGTTCATATAAAACAAAAGGTCATTTAAAATTTATGATGCTCATACTTTCCACGATAACAACAGAGATATATGATTATATAATTAGAAATGTGATGCACATACTTGGACGTTGCACAGAGATGGTTGATCATTCGATCAAAAAATGAAGGATCTCCCATTTCATATATTGATGCACCCTACCCCCCTTCAATATCCTGCAATTTAAAGTCATTGTATATGTGAGCAAGTGCCAGAACTGGTTCATAGGAATTTCTAACACACTAAAAACGCAAGCCATGCTCCCATACTAGTAGTGTGTTAAGATCATGAAATCTAATTCTTAAATACCAATCCCAGAACAGTAATAAATGTATACACATATTTAACTTGCGCTCAACATTGCCAATCCAATAGAGAAAATAAGCATTCAACACACATAATCTTCTGCATTAAAGATTTGAGTCCTTCTGATGTAGGACAAAGGCAGTGACACAAAATTTAACATAGGACTTTCTAAAAAGCAATTTGTTTTAGGGATTAAGAATAGTATAGGTACGTAAAGCTGACTTTTTAGGGTCTCTACTAGTAGAGTAAAGAAAGTAATTTGGTTTGGAAGCAAACCAAGGAAGAAAAACGCAAGTTTCTGGTTTGCAGTTAAGGCCCCGCCAAAAATAGCATGAGAACAATGCTTTGATATTTTAGAGCTGTTAAGAAGTTATTTGATGGATGGGTTTTTATGGGCTTCTAAAATTTGGATTTAGGGAAATATGGGAACAAAATAGAGGTCAAGGCTTGCTGCAATTGAATTGAGATCGGTGAAAAATTAAAGAAAAATAAGAAGAAAAAGAAAATAGGGCTAGGCATCACACCTAGCCTTCCTTAAATTTTGTACCATATACTTCCTCAACATCACACCTTGGATAGGATTGCATCCCACAATCCTCAATAGTATTTATTGCTGAAAATTCTCATAGACTTACACTGTAGTCTGTAGGGGCTCTGGCTAATAAGCTCAAACTAGAGAATTATTAAAACACACAAATTAAACCAAATAATATAATAAAATAGAAAATAGGACCTAATAGATCCAAACAACAGTCCACTCTAGAAATCTAAGAATTACATACATATCCGTGACCCTAAAACTGTATAAAACTAGAATCAAACAAATCCAGCTTCTTGCCACTTACATCACCTTCATAGGCAAAATAATGGACCGTTCAAACCATTTGACTGGCTGAATTTCTAGAGCACTCTTCCAAATAATTATAATGCTTAGTTTTTTTTTTTTTTTTATATACAAGTAATTAAATTTCTTTAAAAGCGCAAAGGGACGCAACCCAAGTAGGAAGCATACAAGAAAAACACCTATTAAGAAAAAAGAAAAAAGATCAAGAAAATCATGAAAATTGAAAATATGAATACAATTATAGGCAATCATCCAGTGGTAAAGGGCTTTGAAAGAAAAGGTCTTTAATTCCGCCACTGTCCTCTCATAATCTTCAAAACTCCGATTATTACATTCTCTCCAAATACACCATATTAAGTAAGACGGAATCATCTTTCACATTGCTATACTATGATGTCTACTAAACTGCCCTCTCCAACAAGCAAAGCGATCCCCATTTGTTTAGGCATGACCCACTCAATCTCAAAAGGATAAAAATATAAAAAAGGGGGAAATTATCCTTTCCCCCATAAACTACCACGCAATGATTATTTCCCATCGTTAAGTTGGATGGTCAATCCTGTGAACAGTACGATTGTCTGTCCAATTTGATGGCCTTGACTGACGAAATGAGGGTTTTGATAACAAAATGGTAGTTTGATGGAGTCGTAATGTAAAGATGGTAGTTGATGGGAGGAAATGGTCATCACGTGGTAATTCATAGGAGGAAAGGATAATTTTCCAAAAAACAAAAAAAAATAGAGTTCCATAAGGCATTAACCATCTTGCAATAGAGAAAAAGAAGGCCAATGGTTTCCCCACTATTCTTACACATGAAACACCAAACTACCACTATGATATGCCACTTCTTTAAATTATTCCTAGTAAGAATCTTTTCTAAAGTGGCCGTCCAAGCAAAGAGATCCTCCTATAAGATCTGGTTTTCAGCTCTTGCTCTCTCTGCTTTCTGCATCCTAATCCCTAAGGACCCAATAACCACATCAAAACACCACCCTCCCCAATGCTACCAAATTCCACAACATTCTCCACGGAGCCTTCCTCTTCGTGCATATCACCTCAACCACTTTCTCAAAAGAGCTTAGTTAAACAATAGCATATTTCTAACCCCCAAGCCACCTAAGGATATTGGAGCACAAATATTTGACTAACTTACTAGATGGATTTTAAATTTATCATCAATTCTGCCTCCACCAAATCTCACTGAAGTTTCAAAATACAATTAGCAACACGAACCGGGGTGTAGAACAAGGACAAATAATTAGTAGGCATGTTGCAAAGAGTTCTTTTAATCAAAGTGATCAATCCTATCACCCAAATAGAGTCACTTCCAAACAACCAACCAAGCGATGTTCTTATTTCAATTTTTTATCCAAAAAGAACCAAAATATTTTTACTTTCTTAACTAGAAGGGAGTTTTTCTTTTTTAAAATCAACGATAATTCTAATATCAATTTCAAATAGACATCCCAGTAAGACTTTTACCATAAGAGCAGAATCCCCAACTTTCATGGCATGATATAAAAGAACCCACTGAACTCATCAGCAAAAAGCAACGTAACTGCCGAAGAAGATAAGATGGTAACATGATCCCATCGCTTTCAACTTATATCTCCATTCCCTAATTTCCGCACAATTTAGTTTTACACTTTATTGAACCAGTTCACATCAGACCACCGTGGCAAAGTAAATGCATTCTATATATACACACGTTGAAAGAAACTTTTATCTGAAGCTTTCTATCAAACACGTACAATGCTTCTTGCAAAAAAATTTCAAACGGAAACAAACTTCACAAGGAGTGGTCCAAAGAATTGTACGTATGACATTGTGCCTACATATATGTTTTCAAAAAAAACCATTTTTCCCCATTATCTAAAACTCCAAATAACACAAACAAACAAATGAAGAAAAAAGATTTCAGGGAAATGATTTCTCATGAGCACCCAAACATATAATTTTGGCGCGCTCAAATTATAGTATGACGGGTTGGTGAGACAATGAAGGAAATGGAAAGATAGGTGTTAGAAACCCTGAAACTAGTATTACTATTATTAAGCTAATACATCTTTTTTTTATTAGGTCATACATTTTCCTTTTCTTTTATTCTGTTTTTTCTCTGATTTCAGTTAATAAGAACTACATTTCTTACAATCTGGTATCAGAGCAGTTCTTTTTTGGGGTGTATTTCTATAAGGTAGAGTGAGCCATCGCTGCGAGTGGGTTACCTGTGCCGAGGCCGTGCAAAAGCTGGGCTTTCTCTGAATTTGGTAATGGCGCTGCTCCGTGGTCTGGCGCAGTGAGTGGCGGTTGATGAAGGTGAACCCGTGCTGTTTTGCGAGTATTGAGCGGTGGGTTGCGTGGTGTCGCTGGGCTGAGTGAGTGGACGGCAGCCGGTGGCTGACGGCGTTCTCTCCAATTGCGGCGAAGGCTGGGAGCAGTGGTGGCCAGCCGTGCGGAGAGAGTCTGATACAGTGGAGCATAGCGATTGAGTTTATTTGAGAAAGAAGGGTCCCGTTTGGTTGCACCATTTGGTGGGAAGTCCTTATTCCAGTACATGGATAGCGAAAATTCATACAAACTAATCTAATAAATTAACGAGAATAACTTTAAGCACTTCGTTGGCATGTAACAGTCGGCTAAGGACTTCGTTAGCATTGTGATGAGAAGTGGCATAGAGGACAACAATGCAAAGTAATGTGTAAGAATTGACTCACTCATAAGATTAATAGTGGGAAGTCCGAGTCCGACAATGAAAAATATGAGAATGTGAAGAAAAGAAGAAGCAAATTTAGAACCCTAACAATGTGAACTAAATAATTCACAGCAAAAGCCGCTAGTCATGTCTATGCTTTAACCTAAAATAACTAGTCAATTTAGAACTTTCCTATTATTCCTTATAAAACCTAATTTCACCTAGTAACTAAATAATATGAGACTTATCACTCTTAACTATTTTTATAAACTACGTATTCTATGTGATTATTCCTCAACTTCTCAATATGAGACCGGAGTGTTAAAAATACAACCAATATACTTAATGTACACAAAATAAATCACACAAGGCATTTCAAGATATGATCAATGACTCATGAATTGTGTCTGAAGCAAGTTTGAAACCTTAACTTGATGTGAAAGCAGGCTATGTCAAAAGATACCTCATGATTAAGGTTGGATGCTCTTGAATTTGGCAATCAAGAAAAAAGGAATTTTTTTTTTTTCTCTCTCTCTCTTTTCTTTTGCATTCTTTCCTACCAAATGAAGTATTTTTGGATCCTTTCAAAATATGAGACCGAGTTAAAAAATCCGTGAAAAGATAAAATGTACTAAGATTGTTGACTTAGGTGAGAGATAATTATTTTTTGCATCTCAAGTTCATGGTGCTGATGAACACATGGGTACTTTATCTTGTATTTTATATTTGATTTTAGCGTAACCAAAGGGAGGAGTGCCGTCACCCAATTAGAGAGAGGAAGAAAATGGTCTTCGGAGGAGGAGTGCTGCCACCCAAGGGAGGGGATGAAAATAATCTTCAAGTAGGAACATGGATGCTATCAAGAGATTAATGAGGAGATCACTTTTAGCATTAATGTTAAACATTAGGTTTAACAACATAGTTTAATTCTAACTGTTGTAATTTGTATGAACGGTTTAGACACAAAAATGTAGAGTCAAGGAACATGGATGCTATCAAGAGATTAATGAGGAGATCACTTTTAACATTAATGTTAAACATTAGGTTTAACAACATAGTTTAATTTTAACTATTGTAATTTGTATGAACGGTTTAGACACAAAAATGTAGAGTCAAAGAACATGGATGCTATCAAGAGATTAATGAGGAGATCACTTTTAACATTAATGTTAAACATTAGGTTTAACAACATAGTTTAATTCTAACTGTTGTAATTTGTATGAACGGTTTAAACACAAAAATGTAGAGTCACGTTACTCTCTACTTGTTACATAGCCTACCACAGATAAATATTACAATGACCAAAATACCCACAAACTCTAATGACTCATAAACCCTAATAACTCTTCTATAACTTATATATATATATATATTAACGTGTTGCATTTATTTAAAGATGAGACTAAATGGGATGTTTTTCAATGGGAGCTAAGCCACTTCCCTAATAAGTGGACACTTTAGTTAAGTGAGTTTCTTCCCATCTTGTGCTTAAAAGCATTCTTATTAGGTCTCTCATTCTCTCTTCTATTTGGATTAAGAGTGAGAGAGACCCTCCGCATCAAATTAACGGCATCTGCGTGCATTTTAAATTAATATTAAATTATGAATATAATTTTTCTCCAAATTGAATTGAAGAAGCTACCTGCTCAAGTGATTTGAGAGAGCTCGACCTTCGCAACATTTTTAGAATGATTTTATACCTCTGAGCTACCTTGCCAAAGGAATCCAATCCTGCAACAATTCTGCCTTTACTTATTGCATCTATCTAATCTTTGTTAATATTTAAAAATGTTTTACTCATCATTTTCAAGCTTGGTATGGGGGAAAAAGAAACGATGAAAAATAAATATGACATTAAAAAAGGAAAAGTAGAAGACAGAAAGAAGAAATCTTCCTCATGAACCATCCTACCAAATCACTAACAAATTAGCAAAACTTAAAGTGGGAGAAACTAAGAGTTTCCCCCTTATGCCAGTTATCTTTACAGCGATCCATATATATATTTCAGACAAAATACATCTAGCCTCTTATTCCCACATATTACAAAGAATATTATAACCATAACCCATAATTTTAAGATTGACCAATCCAATCTATAATCCACCAACCAAACTATCGTTGGTATCCCATAGCTATCACTGGGATCCTCACCTTGTGCCCTCGGCTGCCTTTCATTAAAATCTCTCCAAAACTGTATGTTCCAGTCACTGATCTGACTGTGAGAGACACGGAGAATTTCCGTGATGCACCGGGCCTGAGAGTCATTGCCTGAGGGCTGGCTTCAATGGCAATGGCCGGTGCCATTCTGGTGCTGAGTACATAGGTTTCTTCCTCAGCTACATTCGTGACTGTGCGGGTAACAGTCCGAGTTCTCACAAGATGGGCGACTGTGATTGATGGCGAGTTGAGGTTTGATGGCTGGCCCATGGTGTAGTTGCAGGGCGAGTTTGTGTAGTTCTTTATCTCATGAGCATCAATACCAGGAGTTGTGCACAGGAACCCCAAGTAATCCTCGTAACCTACAAGAAACAACTAGCAAATATCAGTAATTGATTTCAGATTTCACTTGGTGTGCCAATTATGATGCCAACCAACCAAATTTTTATTAGCATTCAGGAAAAATAAGATATAAGTAACTTCTCCCTTTATATTTTCCTTATGCTAACTATTTGTCTCACATAAATTCTGTCCCTAGGTTTCTCTTCCACTTTATCATGTTCATGTCCACTACATGTTCAGTTTCCTAGTTTGTTTCCTTGTGCCTCCTAATCTGGTTAGTGTTTTGTAGCTTAATCAATCCTGCAGGATGTCCCAGAAAAGCCGATAATAATCTTTCTCCTTTGACTCCCTGTTTTGCATAAGTCCATGCATTCTTGTGCCAAATTACCAACAAAAAGTTAAAAGAAAATTTTGAAGAGAAAGGTGAAGATAAACCTGCGTCAAAAATAAGTCCTGGATCCAGAGCAGCTCTCGGATTAACGTGGCCACTCCCATAATCAAAAGGTGTAGCGGCTACGAATTTCATGGCTTCTGTTTCAGAATACTGTTGTGCTTGAAGAGGCCTTCCTGCTCTGTCTATCGTTGTTGAAGTTGTCATCAAGGCTGACTTGATGGCAGCAGGGCTCCAATGAGGGTGCTTCTGCTTTATAAGAGCAGCTATCCCTGCTATATGAGGCGCAGCCATGCTAGTTCCAGATATCATGGCAAATCCCTCTCCTGCATGAAGCAAATTATCGGTTAAATTGAGAGTTTCTTTCATTTCCAGCAGCTGCTTTTTTTTTCTTCTTCTTTTTCATTTTATGGCCAAGAAGGCAAAAAAAGAAGCTATCAATGATAGTAATTGCTCATATCTTTTCCCCATCTTCTCGGCAGAAAATGGATAAAAAAAAAATTGCAGAAATTCCAAAATCATGCTTCCAAATTTACTGCAGTTAACATTGATCTGGAATATCCATTGCTAAATACTTTTCTTTTTGAGTCACAAAAAATTCAATGTACTACGTGAATTTGAGGGAGTAAGTTTGACCGAGTCCCAATAATTGAAGCATTGGCAGAAAGTTTGAAACATCAAAAACTAGAGAGAGAGTTGAATGGATCCATTAACTCTTTACCAACGTAATTAGCTTCATCTGTTCCATTTGGAGACCAAGCAGCCCAAATTAGAGAACCAGGTGCCAGAATGTCTGGTTTGAGCAGATCTGCATCTTGGAAGCTGAAATCTCTTATGTTGGGCCCTCTTGCAGAAAATAACGCCACCTGTGGTGCTGATTTATGGAGTATAGGCATCAAACCATCCCCAATGCTACCTATAGCTTTGAAGCTCTTCACTCGTCCAGTCCAATCTCTTGGTGTAGAGATGTTGTAATAGTTTATAAGATCCTACATACAGCAGTGATAGCACATGTCCATAAGGATTGCGCACAAGTGAGAACAATGAAAAAGAAAAAGATAGTGGGGAGGGGGGGGGTGGTGGTTATGAAAACCGCCAAGACCAAAAGTAGTCCCACATGAGCAACAAGTGTTGCTGCCCTTTTTCCCTTGTTCATCTATGCTCTCACTTTGGTTTCATCTAAAGAATTATGTAAATTTTATACAAAATAATACTTTTTGACTTTTTTTCCCTAATTTTCTTTTCTCAGTTTGATCTTCTTTTGCCACATGTGACAAGCTCATACTCGTCCCTTTTCCAATCACAATTTAGGAGGAATTATATGGAAAAAAAAAAAATCTTGAAGATAGATATCTATCCCACATAAGTTTGTCAATCACTTCGCAACCTACCAATGCTAGATTGAGATTTAGGAAAAGTTGACAAGAATTCTCAAGTTATGGATCGAACTCATCATGGACAGCTATGAACTTTGGGGAAAACCATGGCACTGAAGGAAAGGAGGAAAGATAATTACCATTGACTTGCTGACATCTGTGATAAGAATCCCAGGAATGCCAACAGGAACAGGATCAAATTTTGTCCCTGGAGAAACATTTTCAACAGCTAAAACAAAGCCAATGGCACCAAGGCTCCTGACTGTTTCTGAGACTTTCTTGATTGATGCAGTACCCACAACAAAATTAAAGGAGTAGCCACAAAGAAGAATGTTCCCCTGAACCAAGTTCTTGTTTAGAAGCTCTGGTCTCTGGCAGTCTGAGGGGTTGAACCTCATTACTGAAGAATCCATCAGCACATCATTTGCAGCAACCAAGGTGTATGTTTGATTTGGATGCGTAGCAGCTGCATAATAGCTTGTACTTCAGCTTTAGAAAGAAAAAGAACATAAAAGAAAATAGCAGGCAACTAACTGGCAGCAAAGCAATTATAGATACAATGTGTTTGAGCATGTAAGATTGTGAGGTACAGTAAGCTAAATAAAATTATAAAAATGAAATAACTGCACCAAGTGAACTTTAGAGAAAAAAAAAATGAAACTTGTTTACAGGATCCACATGAAATTACACTGAAGGAGATGATTCGGGGTTTCCCCATTCTTTTTACAAATACAAAACCAATCTATCACTAGTGACACTTGCAGAGATTATCTAGAGTGATAATTTTTCCTAGGGATGTTGTCAAAGTAAAAAAAGCCAACGTCAAACGAACCTTAGTCCTCCAAATGCTCTTCCAAGGAAAGGAGGAGTCAACAACAGGAAGGAGAACTTTGTAAAATGATTTGACCTCAAAAGATCGTATTTTCAAAGGAGTCCAACTTAACTTATCGTCACCTCCTTGACTCAACCTAAGGGAATACAAAACATTGAAAAAAGAGGAGACAGAGTCCACCTCCCAATCATATGCCAATCTAATAAAATTAATGTCACAATGTATACCATGTCATTGTTAATGTTAAAACATTAATTAAATGAATGAATTCACCGATTCCTATCAGATTAAGCTTTTAAGAAAAGTACAAGCTATTGAGGACTTGCCTTACAGTCTGAAAAATATACAAGAATTATAAGGAATGAAATTAAAAATAATAATAAAAAAATAATTTTAAAAAAAAAGTAAAGGCATTAAATATTGAAGGAATCAAACAAAACCATTATTTTTTTTATTATTGGAAGAAGCACATGTTAGAGCTTAATTTATTGAAGAAGAAACCAACTACAGAGGATTTTTTTACTAATGGTTTGTGTTACAAAAGTTACAGCCTTTCTCAACCCCAATGTGAACAAATTGACATGACGCAATACCTCCACATGAATTTCACATATCAACCTTTGATATCATGTGATTGAAGAACTATGTCAAACAAGTTCGCTAGTGTTTCTTTCCATTGAATGACATAAACAGAAACAAATAGGAAAGGTGAATAAAACTTACGAGACAATCCAATTCCAGCTAAGATCTTTCCATTTCCGAGAGTCAGGTGGTTTTTGTATCTGCGATCATCAATTGCAGCTGCTACAGATGCTATCCATGGGCTGTAAGAGACCAAAGTTTTAGGAAAAGGACCTCCATTTCCAGCTGCCTGTGCAACAAATACACCTGCTTTCACAGCTGAAAGAAGTGTAGCATCAAAAGGATTTAAATATGTGGTCTTGGTGTTTGCTGAAGGACTGTTTGGTCCCACCGAGAGGCTGAGTATATCCACGCCATCATAAACAGCCTGTTCACAAAAGTTCTCTCAAATTAAAATCACTCTACCAGTAAGACTTTACCATTTTTAATCACCCAATTGGCAAAGAATAATATATTAATTTAAAATTAATAGCAAAGAATGCAGCTCTTCATAAGCAATTAGCTGAAAAATCTTTGATTTTCTCCTCCTTCCACTATGAAATGACTAAATTAAAACAAGAATGTCAATGAGACAGTGACCCGTCATTTGTTTCTAAACAGTCAACTACAAAACATGCATAAGGATGTCTATCTATGTAAGACTTCCAAATTACAAGAGACAGAAATCCAGTAACAATATGTTGCTAAAATGTCAAAGAAGAGATCAGAAATATAAAAATTATCAGGCAATGCAGCTAAACTATATTCCACCCGGAACCCGCACACCAACAAGACTAGCAATATATCTTGTCAGGCATTGAATTCCAGCAAACCTGATCTATTGCAGCTACCACATCCGCAACAAAACCTCCAAAAAGCCTGTAGAGAGCCTTGTATACAGCAATCCTGGACACATGATTTATAAGTGTCTGTTATAAAGGAAAAGATATTGATTTACTAATTTGATTTTCTTATAGCCAGTGAAGGTTATTGTTCCTCACCTGGCACGAGGAGCCATTCCACTAGCCTTCCCAAATTCATGGCCATGCATTCTAACAGGAATTCCATTATTTCCAGCAGCAATAGCTGCTGTGTGACTGGTAGCCAATAATACAGAGAAAGAGGGAAAAATGTATCAGATATGATACAAGTCTTGTCCAATAATCAGGGAACTTTTTAATTAAAAAAATAGAACAAAGGGAAAAAAAAAAAAAAAAAAAAAAAAAATTATAGATCTCCGTAAACAGGACAGCAATGTTGTCAACTCCAAATAGTTGGGATGATTATTAAAAGTGACCATAAGAACAGGCCATCGCGCTACAGTGATTTAAGAATAATTTATACACCCCATTCAAGGTTTACCAATATTTAAAAAATGAAGAGGAGTGGCAATGTTGTTAACTCCAAATAGTTGGGATGACTATTTAAATTGGCCATAGGAACATGCCATCATGCTACAGTGACATATGAATAATCTATACATCCAATTCAAGGGTTACCAATATTTAACTAAAAAGAATGAAGCCTACCGAAAAATAGGAAATTTGGAATCTTCCCTATGCAAAACAATTTGAGGAATGATATGCAAGAGCTACAGTGAAGATGTTTATAATCTATAAGATTTTGGAGAAAAATAAAGTGTTTGTGAGTGACTGAGCTTCTTCTCCAGTTTTTGAAGTGGCTAGAGGAATGTTGTGGAGAAAGCAGGGATACCATTGTTTTTTTCGTTTTCTCTGGGCAAAAAGGGGGGATGTCATTCTTATTTATATGTTGAAGTTGCGTTTTATTCCCTAATTTGCTTTCTATAAGTGGGAAATTGCCATTGATTTCAATATTTTCAGAAACCAAAGGTGGAACATGTACCATATGTACCACAATCAAGAGTATGAAGTGTACTGCAGCCTCATTCACCTTCTAAGAACCAAAACAATCCAAGTTCTAGATTACTCAATGCAAGTTGAGTCATTGTAAAGATTTGTTACTACATGATCTATTTATGCATATATAATATAGAAGATTTGAGTGGCACACACAGAATAAGGCATGAAGGCCCATGATTGTCACAAATGCATTAAAATCATGTTGAAACGTTCTCACAACACCACATATATGTTGGTGGTCACTAATTTAAAATTAAATTTCATTTATTTAATTATAAACCCAGAGGTACAATTCTAAGTTTATACAATTGAGTGACACCTTTAACTTATCAATCTTTTATATTTATCATTTGGATTCTCCAACAGTCAGCAATATGCATATTACACCCATAAATAACTGCCAAACATAGAAGTTATTTTGACCTTTTTTTTTCTGCAACTACTACTTTTCCCTTCATGTAATGTAATACTGATATAAAAATGAATATGTGGAAGATCGGAATTGCACATCAAAATTATAGAAGGCATATGGGACCTAACCTTCCATGCCCATCGCCATCCAAGGGAGAAGCAAAATCAATAGCAGGGTTAAATGACCCAGCAGCTATTGCAGCTTTGGCAAAATGTTGGGCTCCAATAATCTTCCCATTACAGAAGTCCATCTTAGTGTCAGGATCAAGCTCACATTTACCTCTGTACTTTGGAATAGGTCCATATGGATCAGTATTATAGGTCGCAAAGCTTGGATGGTGCGGATAGATCCCTGAGTCCACAAATCCTATTACAATATCCTCTCCAGCCCTATCAAAGCCACCTCCTGTTGGCCATACTCCAGTTGGAAGCCCCAAAAACTGTGGTGTATGTGTTGTAAGTCTCCTCACCTTCCAATCTCTCTCCACAGATTTCACGTCAGGGTCACGTCTTAGGATTTCTGCCTACTAATCAAAGGTGATAGAGTAAGAGAATGAGAATGCAAGAGGAGGAATGAATATGACAAAATTTGAAAGAACTAGAAAGAGATGAGTCCTAAAATAAGACTATCCCAGGATTTCACCTGTTCAGGGGAAATGTGAACTGCAAACCCATTTATAAGATGCCGATAGCTATAGAGCTTATTATAGGTCCCATGTTCAAACAACCTCCCAAGAAGCATATCATGTTTCCTTTCAAGGTGACCAGCATAGGATGTGACCGTTTCACTGAAAGAAAACCCACAGGATGAGGAAAAATAATCATTAAAAAACCATTTACTTATCTTTGGATGACAAAATTGCATCATACACACCATAAAACATGATGTTAGAAGACAATCTTTTCTCAACAGAATAATAGCAATAATTGTTAGAAAGTCAGTATACAAGATATACAAAACAAATGCATAGCTTCCATATTCAGAATAAGTAATATTCATAACTAATAAATATTATATAGGATAAGCAACAAGTAAAATTTCCTTTACCATCCCGGAAGAGGTCTTTTTGTTCACAAAAAACGTGATGGTTCAAAGCAGCATTCCCAGAGCAATTATTGCAATTAATACTTTGTTCATTAATCCTTTATCTCTATTTTACTATTAATAGCAGGTGTTGATTATCAATAGCAGAAATAATTCATCTCTTTCACTTGATCCCATTCATTTTGTTTCATTAAGCCATTTTCATGATCTTGCAATAAAATTTGGCTCCCAATTTGCAGAAGGTGAGCTACAAAGAGTCAAGAACTAAAGAGGCAACCAGACTGATACTACCTAAAATGACCGTAATGGATCAGGTCAGGTCCAGGCAGGATTTTATGATTAAAACGTCCCAACCAACCAACCTGATAATATTAACAAATTTTTAAGGTGATATTTATACAAACCAAAAAAACACTGAACATTAAGAATATATCAACCAATATCTAAATACACATAAAATTTTTTTAATAAGGTCAAGCATAAACAATCAGCTCAAGCTGGCAAGGGTGGAAGTCCAAGTTAGACCTAATCAGCTATCATCAAATTCCCGGCCTTGAAAATTAGTTTACATTTTTTTTCACCTACGCGTACTTCACGCATAATTTTAACAAAACAATTGTCTTTGAAAAGTCAATTCAAGAATTCATTAAGGCCCAACAACGTGCAAATTATTCAACAAATGTCCACAGTCCGACAAAGATATCTGACAAGACAAGACCCAACTAAGAAAAGCTGCTCACTAATAACACTGGCTTCAACATTTCGTACGTTATTAAAATGATGAAGGCGTATCAGGCTGGCAAGCATTGTATGGCACAAAAATTCCATACATATTTCATTACTAACAAAAATTTCAGAAATAAAAAATTATATAAAAAAAAAAAAAAAAAATTGAAGAGACCTGGTGGTGTCAATCTTCTCATCGGATTCCACAGCTGTGGCTTCAAAACCATTCACCCCACCTTTGTAACTTATGATTGGCTCTCCTTCAACTCTGACTATATAAATTTCCGCCTTCCCAGTTGTCAAGACAGTGAAGAGCACTAGAACAGTACACCCGAGAACCGATGCCCACATTTTCAATGATTTAGTGCGACTTTGGTAACCCAGAAGATCTGTTAATGAGACTACAGTCATTTTAATATTGAGATGATCATAGAAAT
This sequence comes from Carpinus fangiana, assembly GCA_006937295.1. Classification (NCBI taxonomy): domain Eukaryota; kingdom Viridiplantae; phylum Streptophyta; class Magnoliopsida; order Fagales; family Betulaceae; genus Carpinus; species Carpinus fangiana. Next base: position 30,530,264 of record CM017325.1, read on the forward strand.
TGATAGCAAAAGGAAAAAAAAATTAAAATTAATAGATTTAGTAATGATAAGAATAAACAATTTGAGCTTTTCACTACTCCTGCGAAGAATAGAAGAAGAATTTTAAACAAAAATTCATATCAGTTGAAAGAAAAACCCCAGCTAATTGCGATATACTCTGATGTGATTTTTCCATATTTTTATTATGAACAACATCAATCAAAAGTGTCGATTTTTTCTTTCTTTCTCATTCTCATCAGCAACCCACATGAAGCAATAGAAAATCCAAACGTTCCCACCTTAAAAATTCTAGAAAATGAAAAAATAATAATAATATCTATCAAACAGTCAAACCCAGATATAAAAATAATAATAATAATAATAATAAACAACAACCCACTTCGGAGAAAATCAGATTGCTCAAGAGTTAAACAAACACACAGAAAGCAGTTGCTAACATTTATACAACAGCAGAAAATGGTGGCTAAGAGTAAACAATAAGTAAGAGGAAGCAGCTTCGATCACCAAAAAAACACACCTTCAACCAAGAAACAAGAGCAAACAATGAAGAACAGAGAAGAAGCATAGAAGTGATGCAATTTCTGACCCTCAATCAATCACCAAAAAATTTTCTCCAATATTTGCACCAACACCCACTTGCAGAAATCCAACCACATTCCACCACCAAAAGACACTCTCCAATCCGATCCAGCTCTCTCTTATCCCAAATTACAAAAAGAAAAAAAAAAAAAAAAGATGAGGAATCAATGACTTCAACCTCAATGAACGATCCAAGCAAAGAATATTTGAGAACCCAAAGCAACAAAAAGCGGAATCAAAAGCTAAGATTTTATACCAACAACGATCCTCGAAATCCAGCTGGTCCAAGAAGCTAGTTTAGCTTTTAGCAAAAGAGTCAGGTACACGCTAGAATATGTTGCCTGAGAGATAGAAATGGACGGCTGTGATTGGATCACATTGCAGCGATCGGGGATCCAGCGGTCCGCATTTTGAGCCGAAGGTCAGGGTCAGAGCATAGGATGAAGAGCAAGAGTGTGAGAGCGCGAGTGAGAGTGAGAGTGCGACTGAGAGTGAGAAGTAGTTAGGGTTTCTTGATTTGCAGACAGAAGCCGAAGATGGTGATGGAGTCATATAGCCAGCATTTATTTATTTATTAAATCAAAAAAATTTGTTATTATTAAATCATAATTTATTTCAACGTTTTAAGAATAAAAAAAAAAATTTATATATATATATTAATTGGATATGGAGATACTCTAATCCAATCCAAGTCCAGAGACTCAGAGATGAGAGATTGATTCATCTTGTCTATAATATTATTTTATTTATAGAGAAATTAATATAAATAATATTTATTTATTTTATTAGTATGAAATTTTCGGGTGGTGGGGTAAAAGCGGTTTTTTTTTTATTGGGGCACATTGGCGCGTAAGCTGTCGGACGGTTAATGTGAGATGACGATATTGACCTCGGCAGTTTGATTATGATTTTGGTGGTGGTCAGTGGACCACCTGAGCCTCAGCTGCACAGGTTTTTTCGGCGTATTCAAACACTCAGAACCAAATACTCGTCTATTTATTTTTTAGCTATTTTAATTTAAAATTTTCAAGATTGTAAACAAGCTACATAATTTTATTTTTTATTTATTTATACTTTTTCTCTAAACCTTAGTATGTCAAAGGGGGAGGACTGCTCTCATTTTATTTCTCTTGAGGCATTTTATTATTAAATTTAAAATAAAAGACTTAAAATTTTCTTTAATTTTTTTTAATCAAATTCTTCTAAATTTCAAGTATTTTTATAAAATAGACTCTCTAAAAATTTATTTTTTACTTTCGTCGGTTGCCTTTCTTTTAAAATTCTATTTCTGCTTAATTAAGCGGAGGTGAATAGTTCGAATTACCCTTCTCCTTTTATGTAGACATGTCAAAAAAAACTTTTTAGTTTTATATCTTTATATCAGAACTTCTTGTGTATTTCAACTACCAAAACAAGTGTTAATTATAAAGTCATTAAATACAAATATAAAGAGGATATCACATGTTTTTCAATGAGAAATGTTAGGTATTCTCCTGATGTTCTTCTTGTGTTCTCCAGATCTTATGTGGAAATTATTTTATATAAAAAAAAAAACCATTCTTATTTCTCTCACTTAGTTTTTATAAAATAATTTTCACTTATGACAGATATGATACAAGAAGAACACTAAGAGAGCACCTAGTATTTATCTTTTAACAATAAAAAAGTTAAAAACTCACATAATTGTCAAAGTAAAAAACCATGCCCATCATGAAGGTTGATTCCCAAATAGTAATAAACACCACTCCAAATCATCATATTAGAGAAATTAGAGACATTTTTTGCTTTTCCTCAATCAAGTCAAGATATGAATGACAAACACAATTAACACAAAAGGCAGCTAAGTCCTGCACAATTTAACCAAACATATCACCTCTAATAACACTAGAAAAAGCATTCCACTCTATAGTTTCCCACTCTATATAATTCATATAAATAGTAGCATAGACTCGAGGCGGAACCAGAAATTTTAATGTTGGGGGCAAAACTTGAAAAATAAATTGGGGGGTAGGAAATAAATTTTTGAGGGGCTATCTCATAAAAAAATATATATTTTTAGAGGATTTTTAAAAAAAAATTAGAGGTACTAGTTTATGCCCCAAGCCATAAGCTAGTTCTGGCTGCCCTACATGGACCTATAATAACTCTATTTTATATTCCCGCTATTGAATCTCAAAATATTTTTCTAGAAAATATTTTCCCTATTTTTTGATGTGTTTAAATGCGTCATTGACTCATTGTACTGCATAAATTTTGTTAGGATGAAAATAACGTATAAAAATAGAGTTTTTACATAACTAAAATTTTGTTCCTAAATTTATAAGTTTGATGTTTTTGATCATTTTCAAATGGTAGTTTTCAATGTATACACATTGTAAATGATCCCTATGGACTCGTTGAAGTGAAAAGTGGTCGAAAGGTGGGACAGTAATTGTCAAGAGCCTCGATCGATCAAGCTTGAGGTAGAAAGTTTCAGTGACCACTCGATCGATGCTCTATTGTCGAGCTTGGTTGGTGCATAAAAAATTAGGATTTTTATAGGAAATATTTGTGATTCTCAATGGGTCCTATGTTTCAATAAAGGTCCTAAAGTTTTTTAAATATGGTTATATTTTAAAACGCTTGTAGTTAATAGAATGTTATGAAATCATTTAAACAAAATGGTTGTTTTTAAGAAATTGTATTTTCCTTTTGAGGGTTTTGATGCTTTGGGGCATCACACCATGGTCATGTGTCGTTACTTCCTCTAAATCTAACTTCTTCCTATACATATTGTACCCATACTGTATTTCTCCACTGATGAAACCAAGTGCCAATTCTTCTATTCACATTTCTTTTGGTTGTAACTTTTTGTTTATCTTATTTCTAGTGTTCCAGAGGTGAATTTGTTAATGAACTAATTAACCTTGCAATTAAGTGGGAGGAATACATTTAATAAACTCCAGCGGTTAAGTGAAAGTATAAACTTAGCACCTTCGATGCTAGAAGGTAGAGAAAACGCTAGGAACCATGTGCTTAAGTGAAGGAATATGCTCAACAAACACCGGTGGATAAGTGGGAGTATACACTTAGCCATGCTAGAAAGTGGAGAAAACACTAGCAAACCCGATGGACGGATAAGTAATTATTTATGTAGAATATACACAAGTCATGATATGTATCTATTGATGTTTTACATTGCAACATGTTATAATTGTTTTCCTCGCTTCATATTATGGGTTATGAAGTTATATTTATATAGACAAAAAAATGCAAAAGAAAACATAGTTAAATTTTACTACTACGTACAAACCCGTCTCTTTAAAACATGTGACTTGCAAAACGGTTATTACATTTTATAAACAAACATTTTACAAAAAAAACCCTATGCACTGTGATAGCTACAGGATGGATTGAGCATGCCACGTCAACCGAGTATGCTGAAAAAATGCACAATAGTATAGTCTCTATGATAAAAATTTGACTTACTTAGTAGTTCTAGGAGATGCAAATTCGAACAAACGACCTCTACTTAATGAAATGTGATATTCAACCGATTAAACTATCACACCTAAGCATTGCCAAAAACAAAATAGATAAAAGATATTTAAGACATGTTCCTTATGAGGTAGTTATTATTTTTTTTTTTTCTATTTTTGCTATCATTAATTATTAACTGTTTATTAAGTGGACCATTAAATGCATTTGTTCAGAAATTTTAATCTTTAAGGGGCTTTTAAATTTAATGTTAGTCTTTTAGAGGCCTTATTTCATCATAGAAAGAACATGTAAGACACTAACATTATTATATTAATTTAAGATATTGACTTTTTTTCAATTCAGTCTCTAAAAGTGTTGTGTTTCTTAAACATGTAAAAAATAACGACACGTGAAAAGCACACGCTATTAATAAAAATAGTTTTAGACATTCAATATTGTTGATATTTTGTAGATGTTTTTCAACAATTTTTTGGCATTCTCTAAATAATAATTTAAGATTTGAGAAATTTCTTATTTTAGGGACAGAGAAATCATGAAATGCCATAATAAATTGGTTGAAAAGGTGGTGGACAGTCACCCATAATGCAAACTGTCGTACAACTTGTGGGCAGCTCTTATTTTATAGGGTTGGCATGGGAGGATGGGCATTATTGGTGGCATTTGAATGCATACCCAAATCAATTGAATCAAATCATAATATCTTTGATTAAATCTCCTTAACTTTATCAATTTAAGGATAAAGTTGTCATAATTTAATGCAATAGTCTAATATATTTTTCACCATCTTTTTATTATTATTATAATTTTTTTTGTCAAGCAAAAATATATAAAAATATTTTTGACTATATTTTTTGGTAAAGCACTTGGGGAGTTCTGGGTTGAATTCATCACAAGGGCCCACCCAAGCCATTTAGTCTCATCTTTACTAATTCTCTATACAGGTAAGAATAGAGCAAAGATGCCATATTTGGTTACCTCTTATTCCTTTTGCCTAGCCAAAAAAAATCAAATCACTTTTTGTTTTTTGAAAAAATACATGTTCTTTTCTCAAACTAACATCTAATTAACCCTGTGTCGGGAGTTTCCTTGATCGACCCATAATAAATTTTGAATGCTTTTCTCGGCTTGTAGAAGGTTTGAAATCGACACAAAACTAATACAAAAAATTTTAAAAATGGTGTAAGCAGAAGGTCGATTTGGTGACCCATTGTAGCACCAGAGACTCAGAGCGGTTGTTGTTGGTCTTGTGAAGACCTAAAGTGATCGTGAATCTGTCACCAATTTTTTTTTATTATTATTATTATAAAAAAACCGATTAAAGTTCATTACAAATTGAGTGTTAATTTAAGAAGATATTTGTATTACCTAATTTTTTTTTTTAAAAAAAAAAAATCAGATATTTTGTACTTTTTCCTTTTTCTTTTTTCTCCTCTCCAAAAAAAATAAAAAAGGAAAATACAATATCTACATTTACAACTCCGACATGCCATTTTTTTAAAAAAAATATTCTTAAAAAGTTTAATGAGCCAATAATTAGAACTAAAACAGACAGGTCTTTTTGATATGCTTCTTACATGCATAATTTTATCAACAAATGGAATGTTTGTATAAGGTGTGTTTTTTTAAAAATAAATAAATAAATAAATACGGAAAATTTGATTACAAGAAAACAAAAACCAAGGGCATGGCTCCCAACAACCGGCCCAAACAAACTGAGATATATATAGTGCTTGAAATAAATACAACAACACAGTAATCAAAAATAGGTCAAAAATGACCCGATCAATTACATCTTAAGTTAAGAATAAAAAAAAATGGCCCGCACAAAGTGGTATTTGAAGCATGACAAAAGGCTCCTAGGACTATTAGATGGTTTTTGTAACAACGGCCAAACGAAGAGCGTTGAAGGAGGAGAAGCACTGCAAAAAACTGATATAGATTTGTCGAAAGAGAAGTCTTAAGAACTCCGATTGAAAAAGTCTCATCACCAAAAGAAGAGCATAGAAGAAGGGAGATAGTAGCCCACCAAAAAATAATGGGTGTTATAAATTAGGAGTTGTTCACAAGTAGTACAATAATCCTAATTATCGCATATCGAGTTTGAGTCGTATCGAGACATAAGTATAAGGTAATATAAGTTAACATAACTCGATTAATTTAATTAAACGGGTCAGACCCATCAATTATAACCCATTAATTTGTGTTAGTTTCATGTTGGATTCATAAATCGTGTCAATAATTATCCATTCTAATTTTAAGCATACCATAGCTGAATTAAAAAAGTATATATAGAAGTGAAAAAAATTATCTAACCATATTGCTAAAGAGAAAAAAATATATATGAAAAAAAGAAGAAGATATGCCATAGTGTTTTTATTTTTATTATTATTTTGAAAAACAAAAGAAAAAGCTCATAAGAGCCTTTGTAAAGCATGTTCTGTGAAGCATGTGCTTTGTTTTTGACTCTAATGACTGGTGTTGCATGCTGGGGGATCATTGCTTCTAATAATGACAATGAGATGACAATACTCTCTGGAAAAGCCCCTAAATCATAATACAAAAGAACAAGATAAGGAAAATGACACAATTGTCTAAACTCTAAAGTCATTTTCATATAATTAACATCACCTTATTTATTTTTTTATTTTCTAAGCAATTAGCATCACCTGATTTAATTATCGGTAGTAGTTCAGTAGTCTCAAGAAAACTCTCTAGTGTTTGGTCACGGCACTAGAGCATAAGGCTATCAATTTTTTATTTGACCCGAGAACCTGATATGGAAACACTTGATTTTTTTTTTTTTTCTAAGCAATTAACATTATCTGGTTTAACTAGAGTGTTGATTTAAATTCCGCAATGAGAATCTCGTACTAGCCTTATTAGTGTTGGTCGCTTTGAGTTCTACTGATGTTATAGTGAAACTAGATCAAATTATGTCTGAACCGTGCTTAAGAAAGCGCATGTGGATTTCTACTGTCTAGGTCTAGCGTATAAGTGCTACAAGATAAAATAGTTACAGTTGGTCACCTTTGAGAAAAAAAAAAAAAAGGTCATATTTTATGAATAATGGCCTTTCACTTGGAGAATATATTGTTGCTTTGATTTCGAGAAGGAAAACAAAGAATTTTGGAGTAACCTTTCTAAGCACATGTGACGGTTGGCCCACCGAACCTGTCGCCACGCTTGTACACTACATGTGACTCGAGGAAGACCGTTTTTCAGCGGCCGGAAACGAACCAAAAGATTCCAAAACGGGAAATATATATACATACATTTAATTAAATAAAATAAAAACTTTATTTTAGTATGACACATCCGTATAGGTCCTAAAATTAATGTCGTGCACGTGTTCGTGGGTCCAAAATGGTATCAATTATCAATTTCCCAACCTTGTAAATTATTCCCACGTCACTATCCTCGTTCTTGTTCAAATTTCCTTTCCTAACCACTCGCTTCACCACTCAAGTGGTATGTGAATATTTTAATAGTAACTTTATGATAATTTAAATGGAAACTTACTATAAAATTAGCCGGTTATGATATGGTATGAGTAATTTAATTAAAGGGTTAAGTATTTTTTTAGTATATCGGTTTGTACTTTTTTATTTTTTATTTTTTTAAAAAAATTTAAAATAGTCAAATCTGGTACCTAACCTATAAAAAAATATAAAATTAATACCTCGTTAGTTTCGTCAATCCCAATTAAAAGAATTTCACGTCATCGTAACGTAAATAAGCTGTAAGGTTGACATATGTCCCTGGTTCCACATTGACACATGTAACTGACCACTTCATCTAATCGGATTCTTCATTCTTCTTTAAACCTGAGTTCAATTCGGGTTTAGATGATATGGTCAAGGTTTAAGAGGAATGAATAATCCAGTTAGATGATGTGACCAATTACATATGCTAACGTAAAACTAAAAACAGATGTGAACCTTACCACTCATTTACGTAGCAATGACGTGTAATTTCATTAATTGAGACTGATAGATTAACCAATTAGTTTTCAAATTCACATAACTTGAATGGTTTCACTTAGACGTAACCAAATTTTCTTAGAATAAAATAAGATAGTGAGTCATCAAAGGGACAGTAGAATGTAGAAGAAGGAAATTCACGTGCTATGATTTTTGACCAAATGAACTACTTTCTAAAAATTGACGTAACTTTATCTTATCATAACGAATTTTGAAAGGCAATCCTCAACTACCGCCTCATTGTCTAGAAGGATTAGGTTTTCAACGGACTAGGATTCCCTACTATTTTAGTTTTAAAGAAATAGTAAATTTTTAAATTACGGTCATTTATTTAAAAACGCTCGCATATTAAAAATGTAGTATGTTATAATTGAGAATTAAGTATATTTTTATCAATATATTTTTTAATTTTATGAAGAAGAAGTGTCTTTATAAAAGTGAATAGGAAGCCTTTGGGAAATAAAATTATTGTTGATTACTTCGATTACATATCACCTTTTTAATAGGCACCATTTTTCAAGCGTTTCAATGTTTAAAAACCGCCTAAATTAAGTGGATCCGCATCCGCCGTCACTTAAGGCTTCTAATAAAATAGGATTTGAAATATCAAGGGCATAAATATAAGACAATTTAAAATAGTTGAACATCAAGATATTGAGACTTTGATGAAGGGAATAAGATTATCTCCGGTTCAAATGAACTGGATAATATCAAGTTACTTATACTTTAGGGGTATTTTAGTTTTTTCACTTTTTAAAAGACAAAAATATTATTCCATTATAACTAATAAAATCCTCTCCGGTTCAAATAGAGAAATAAAGAAGAAAAAAAAAAATCACATTAATGACCATTATAAAACAATAACTAAATTAGTAATTTCCCTTGAAGGTAAAACCAACATGTCGACTAAGTTCATTTAGTAAATAAAGTAAATTTGGTTTTGCTTAAATTAAATTCTATTTTAAAATTTTATATGTAGCTCAACACAGAATTGCAACAAATATAAATTTTAAATTAATGAAAATTTATTACTTTAAACCTCAAAATTTATCGAGTTGGTTTTGACCGGACATGCACGTTATACGATACATAAATCAGTTAAATATCAAATTTAGAAGATAATACTCATAATTGAGTACGACCCTAGCGATGATTCTGATGTGATATATTAAAAACAAAAAAACTAAGAACAAGAAACAAAATATACATATATATATATATATATATTTTTTTTCCTACGTAAATTTAGATTGGGCCAGGTGATCCTAGTTGTGTGATAAAAGAAAGCAAAGAAATATTATGGATGATTGAAATTCAAATCACTTTAATTGCTAAGTTGGAAGATTGAAGATTGTAATGAAATCAACGGTGGGGATGCAGTGTTCGTGCTCTTACGCGTTTAGATTGGTTGAAAGTGACATACACTCATGGCTTGTGTTAGAGAAGGGGACAAAGGTGGTTGTCTAATGTGACAAAAGTTGATGGACTTTTTTTTCGAGCTTTGGTTAAAACCAAATCATCCTCAATAATCTCACCTTTTTCTTCTTTCCATCTCCTTTTTAGGATTTGTAGGATCATCTTCATCATCATGTCATTGAAATTGCTGCATTTTTAGCACTTTTTTTTCTTGTCAACCATGGCAGCCGATGCTCTTTTACGAATGAGCAAGGTTAGAAGTGATTATTGTGTTATTTTTAAAAGAGAAATGTTAGTTGTTGTTTTAGTGTTTGTTTAATTAAGATGTGGCTTTTAAAATCATCAATAAATTAAAAATTAATATATGATAATTTTAAATTTAACGATGATTTTAAAAGTCATATCATAGCTGAAATAACATCAAGAGAACACTAAAAGAACATCTAACACATTTTTCTTTTTAAAAGGTTAAAAATTTCTTCTAAATCAGTCGAAAAGAAATATTATTTAACCTATTTAAAATAGGAAAAATGTTATGTGTTATTCTAATGTTCTCTTGGTGTTCTCCCAACTGTGATATAACTTTTAAAACTACTAATAGATTAAAAAGTCTGATAATCTAAAATTCAACTATGATTTTAAAAGTCACATTACAGTTGAGAAGATACTAGAAGAACACTTAGTGTTTTCCTTTTAAAAATAGGACAAAGATTTTCTTCAAAATGGGTTGAAGAAATTTTATTTAATCTAGTTTATAAAAGTGACATGTGTTCCTTAAATATGTGAGATTTACATATTTTTTTAATAACAGAGGCAAAGTTGAAATAAATTTGATTAAAAACTCAGATACATCTCACATGTTTAAGGGACTTATGTCACTTTTATATACTATATTGAATGAAATTCCTTCAATCCAATTTAGAGGAAAACTTTATCCTTAAAGATAATGCGGTTTCTAAAATCATCATTGAACTTATAATTGATCATTATTAAGTTTTGATGAAACTAAAATTTTAAAAGTCACTTCATTCATGAAAAAACACGAAGAGTGGCATCGGTAATTACTCCTTATAAATACCCTTTTAGTCCTACTACTTTTGCCAACACTGTCCTAGCTAGAGCAATGTCAAATGGCTAATGAAAGAAAAAGATAGTGTTGGGCTAGCTAGCTCTCTCATAGGTAGATAAGTATTCACAGCAATTATTTATATGAATTATTAGCTTTTTTTCATCTTTTTATTTATACTCAAAAGTAAAATATTTGTTAAGGAAGTACCATGTTTTGGATAATTATAGAACTATTCCCTATTCACATTTGATCTAGAGATTTATAGAGAGCTGTTTTTTCTAAATAATGGACTACTTTGTTCATCTTCATTCTCATAGTCATGATCGGAGACTATTTAACATAGTTAGAGTATTCTTAATCAATTGACCATAATGGCTCTAACAAGATTTCTCTCTTCACAAGGCTTGCACTATTTAATCTTATATAAAACCCACTTGTTCACTTGTTCATATAAGTAGTCGAGCGACGTAAAATTTATTTGAATAAGTGAATTTTGTATAAAATCTCTTATATTATTTATCTAAATTAGTTTTAAAAAAATAGAAGGGAGGTTTGATTGAGAAACCTCTGGATGAATCAGATTTAATGATCGGGTCAAATCAGAAAGGGATAAGCATTAAATGCTATCATTAAAAAATAATAAAATAATAAAAAGAAAAGACAAAAGTCAGTGACGTTATTCGTGTTTGTCTGAAAAAAAGACACAGTAACGATGAAAGATCCAGACCGCCCATCTTGTTGAGCGATGACAGGGATGGGGATAATGAACCGGCCGGGTCAAGCATTCCTCTTATGATTTTGGAATACTTTTTTAACCCTTCATTATAATTTATGGGGAAATATTTTAACTTTTTTTCACAAAAAAGAATGTCAACAACTCTTTTTTCACCGCCCACGGAAAAGAAAAAAAAAAACTTTTTCACCGAAAGGGAGTACGAATTTCCACTTTCTAACCACCATAAAGGCATTATATAATTTTCCATATCTTCATGATATCCATCCACACTTCTTCATGAATGTAAAATTCAAATAGAATAATAATATTTGAGCAAATATTTTAGGGGCAACTTTACTTAAAGGGGTTTGTTAATGATTCTTCTCGTAGTGTTCTCCTGACGTTCTCTTCGACTTATTAAAACATGATTTAAGGACAAATTAAATTATAGTACCATTTTTTTGCTAACAGATTAATTTTTATGAGTTAATATTTATGTTCTAATGCTTTAAAACTTGTTTTTGGATTCAAAACTAAAACCTTTAGGGATTGTATCACCCAAAATGGATTTGATTATCATAAATTTAGTGTTAATGCCTCAATTTTGATGCTAATGCCTCAAATTTGATGATAATGCCTTAAATTTAGTGCTAATACCTAAAAAAACTGGTGGTGGAAGCCACTACAATATTATTTTTTTTTAAATCATGTTTTACCTAAGTTTGGGAGAACGCTGAACCCTTAGCATTTTCCTTTACTTAACTCCTGAAATATTATGTCTTTTGTAAACACCCTTCCAATGTTTAAAGTATTTCATTTTAGTGTATTAAACTTTCATTTCATTTCAATTACTCCTCATTTCGTTAGATATTGGGGTTAAATGAGACAGTAAATATAGTAAAAACACTTTTATATCCTTAAAATTGTGTACCCCTCCGTTAGGATTTAACACAAAATCCTAACGGAATGGGTAATTGAAACAAAATGAAAGTTTAATGTATCAAAGTGAGAGACTTTAAACATTAGAGGGGTGTTTGCAAAAAATGCGATATTTCAATGGGCTAAGTGAAGTTACCCCAATATTTTAAGATGACATATAATATTTAGTAGACTCACATACGACTCCTTTACAATTATGGTGATTTGGCCGTGAAAATCATCCCATTGATTTTTTTCTTGTTATAAGCATTCATTGATCAAAATGTTGATTTCCCTGCCACATTGCCATAGTTGTATAAGAGTAGTATGAAAGTCTACTATAAAGAATAAAGCTATGTAATAGTGTTGATGCAGTTTTTGTCAAAGGATCCGCTGATTTAAAGACCAAGGAAACTTCGATGCTTAAGTTAGCATTCTTATTTGAAGTGATAATATAGCAATGAATTAAAGCATTCGCAATGGAAGAGCCAAATGTTACTTTTATTTAAAATGGCTCTTCAAATTTGTAAAAAACCCCTACATTGGATTAGCCAAAAAAAAAAAAAAAAAAGAAGAAGCTAAATGTTGCAGCACCTTTCAAGAAAGCCATTTTTTTTTGGGGAAACTTCAGGGAACCCCCTGAACTTCCACCCGATTTGAAATACTCCACTCAAACTTAAAAAACTCTCAATTTACACCCCTGAACTTTCAATTGCTCTCAATTTAGACCCATCCGTACAAATTAGGGCACAAAATTTTTTAAAAATACCAAAATACCCATGACTTTTATTTTTTAACAAAATAAAAAAATATCTAGAAGTTGGAATTTTATACAAAAGTCACCGTTTAAAATTTACTATTTAAAATTTCAACTTCCAAAATGTTTTTTTTTTTATTTTTTTAAAAATGAAAACCAGGGGTATTTTGGTCCTTTTTAAAAATTTTGTGCCCTAATTTGTACAGATGGGTCCAAATTGAGAGTAATTGAAAGTTCAGGGGTGTAAATTGAGAGTTTTTGAAGTTTGAGGGTGGGTATTTCAAATCGGGTGGAAGTTCAAGGGGGTTTTGTGAAGTTTTCCCTTTTTTTTTTTTTTTTTTATTGTTTATCTCACTGTTTTCTCTCTTTTTTCAAATATTTTCCCACTTTTCAAGGGGTGATTGGTTGTTTAATTTGGTGTTTTTTTTTCTTCATGGAAATGGATTTTTGAATTAAAATTAATAAAAAATAAAAAAACAAAAATATTTTTTTAATAGAATAGATTGAAATATAGCTAATCAAATGTAGAGACATTTAAAAATTTATTTGCTAAACAGCCTAAACTAGATAAAAGTGAGTTTTGATGAGCCATTTTGAGTAAAAATTTGGTTCTTCCATTGTGAATGCTCTTAGGTTTTTTTTTTAGAGGAATCAACTCTCTTATTACCTGGTGCATTATTACCTTTTATATTGTTTTCTGTAATCGCTTTCAGAGGAATCAACTCTCTTATTACCTGGTGCATTATTACCTTTTATATTGTTTTCTGTAATCGCTTTCCCTATTGTTGTTCCATGTGAATCTTGGAATGTGTATCCCTCTTTATTAGAGATTTTGGTGGATGCACTTATTATCCATTTCTTATAGAACTTTACATTCAATGTATAAGTATTTCGGAAATCTTGGGATTTGTATTAATAATTTTATGAAGAACATGTGAAGAACAATTGTTATGTCAATTAAATAGCAATAACAAAGAATACTTGAAGATCTATGACTACACCTTAGCTTTGGGCCAAAAAAAAAAAACACTTGATGAGTGATATGAGAGCTTAGGTTCTTCTCTATTTATAAGCTTAGCAGGATAGCTGATGTTGAGATTTAAACTATGTGGGACTAAGAGGCTGAAAAAAAAAACGAATGAGCATAAGGAGTTAAGGACTATGGCATGGAAAACTAGGGCAAAGCCCTAGCCTCCATGCCATGGCCGTATGGGTCAGGGAGAGATTCTCCCTGGTCCATGCGTTCCCTACCTTAATAACTGGGCCTATGTTTTCCAAAATAGGCATGTACAATTAATGTTTTCTAATAAGTATGTTATGTTGTAACCCTAAATCATTGAATAGTGAAATATAGCCACAATTTCTTATAAACGTAGACACATTGCTAAACCACGTAAATGCGTATCTTGATTTTTTCTTGCTCTCTCTCTTCGATTCTATATTATTCATCATTGTCGTGCACGGTAACAACAAGTTGCAACAAAATTAATTCCTTTCAAGTCTCTCAACACTAGATGGGAAGGCATTGCACCTTGTTGAGAACTTGTGTTGGAGGGCGCCCAACAGCAACTAGAAGTTAACAAATAAATTACACATCCCAAGTTTTCTATACTTGTTTAGTTGTTGTAGGATATGTAGCAAGCTCAATCAAAGCTACCTGAAGTAGTACAAAAAATGAGGGCGGCTAGACAAGATGAAAGAGCCACACCAGCATGATGAAACTCATTCTAACAAGAACTAGCCAGAAAAAAAGCTTAGAAGCAAAGAATCTCCACTCAAAGCATTGAACAACTCAATTGTAGTTTATTACTCTGTCCAACATGACAACCTTACTAGAGAAGGAACATAAAAATTATTATAAGTACCAGAATGGTAATGTTCAACTAGATTACTTACCTGATGTTATAGTTTGATAAATTGGGAGATGATAGTTTAGGGATGATCACACCATAACAAGTGTGGTCATCTCCTACACTATCATACCCTTCCATGGAGGTTATAATAAGTGATAAGATATAACTCTTGGTGAAGAGTTATATCATGACTCTATAAAATAGAGTTGAAGTTAGAGATTATACGTATTATTCATTTTATTCTCTTTGACTTCTATCACTTTGTTGTCTATAGGATTTCTACCCTAACGGGAAACTTCCTACAAATAATAGATCATACGTAAGGAAGGCTTTGTTGTTGAAGGTTGCATTCGGTGGTCGGCATGCGATGGTTGGAGGTAGGGTTTTCAATAGAGGGGAGAGGGTTGAAATTTCATTTAGGTGAACTTGATTTTTGAAATTCGTCGAAGGGGTTGTTTGACAAATGTTTAAATTTTGAAATTTGGATGGTTGGTATCTTCTAGGCAATTCAATGTTCCGAATGATCAAAATTGCAAGTTTGGCAATTACTAGGGATCTGAATCCGTCGAGTACACATGATTGTGGGATTCCATGACATATTGAAATCCCCTAGAATTCCCTTTAAATTTGAAATTATCAAATTCATAAATTTCAGCCGTTTATCTTATCTAAGTGTCTAAAATAAGCCGTCTAAGCATCTAAAATACGTCATATTTCAGCATTTAATGAGAAAACATTTACTAAATTCTTTGAGAGTAGCTTTCTCATTAACTTTTTTCATTAACTGTTGAAACATGACTTATTTTAGACTATTAGATGAGATGAATAGTTAAATTTATGAATATGAGAATCTTAAATTTAAAGAAAATTTTAATTTAGAAAATGTTAGGGTTCTCCCCCTAGTGTTCTCTCAGTCTTACGTAAAACATGATTTAAGAAAAAATAAAATTGTAGTGGCCTCCACCACCGATTTTTTTTAAGCATTAGCACCAAAGTTGAGGCATTAAAACCAAAATTGAGGCATTAGTACTAAATTTAGGATGATCAAATCTATTTTTGGTGATATCATCCCTAAAGGATTAACCTTCCACCCTTAGGTTTTAGTTTTAGGGAATCAAAAAACAAGTTTTAAAGCATTAGAACCTAAATATTAACTCATAAAAATTAATCTGTTGGCAAAAAAAAAAGGTACTATAATTTTATTTTTTCTTAAATTATGTTTTACGTAAAATTGAGAGAACGCAAAGAAAACATTACGAGACAAATCTCTAACAAACCCTTTTTAATTCCATGACCATAGGTTTTGCATGGGATGTACTCAACCAAACAACAAAAGTTCAGTAGCATTTCCTTTTTTTCCTAGGTGTCGCAGTTAAACGAACTGTGGCTAGGTTTTTAAAATAATAATAAAATAAAAAAATGGAATCAAGCACTCTTCGGCCTCCAAACTCAAATTTCATTGAACGACAGCCACTTCCGTTTTTTCCCATGCTCCTCTCTCTCTCTTGGCGACACCACTGAACGACAGCCACTTCCGCCCACCACCTCCACTGAACACCACCGGTGGCGACGCCCACGCCCACCCTTCGCACCGGCGACGCCCACCCACCACGGTGATACATCTGTGACTCCGGCGACGTCGCCCACCACTACGAACGCCGAACGATAACCATCCGGCCGATCTGATTTTCCTTAGTAGTTTTTTTTCATGGATTCTATTTTGATTGGAAATGGTTGTGGGAAAGTTTCAATCTTTTTCAATTTTATGTAGTTTTTTGGTTGTTGGTGGTGATGGGCAGTAAGAGCAATGGTTCACTCTATACTGTCATTGAGTTGGTGGATGCTTCTTAAATTATTTCGGTGTCACGCTTCCCATGTCTAATCAGCTGACTAGCTGAGAGTTTAAGACGACGTCGTTGACGTCTATTCTTTCTTCCCTAAATGATAAGAGAAGCCATTGGTTCACTGTTGCACCGCTGCTCAAAAATCAAGGAGTTCCGACACGGTATTTCCCTTCATGCTGCCGCCCTGAAAACGGGTTTCCAATCAGATATCATCATCGCCAACCACACCCTCAACATGTATGCTAAGTGTGGCAGCATTACTTCTGCCCGCCGAATGTTTGATGAAATGTCTGAAAGAAACCTTGTCTCCTGGTCTGCTATGATTTCCGGCTGTGACCAGGTCGGAGAGCATACAGTGGCACTGGACCTATTTTCTAAAATGCGGCTTGTGCCCAACGAATACATTTTCGCCAGTGTTATCAGTGCATGTGCCAGCCTCGTTGCACTGTTAGAGGGGCAGCAAATTCATGCTCAATCACTGAAGTCTGGCTATGCATATGCCTCATATGTTTCTAACTCGCTTATCTCGATGTATATGAAATGTGGTCGATGTAGTGATGCCCTGTCAGTCTATAATAGTACTTCAGAACCAAATTCTGTCTCATATAATGCTCTAATTGCTGGGTTCGTAGAAAATCAGCTGCTTGAAAAAGGATTTGAAGTGTTCAAACTTATGCTCCAACAGGGTTTTGTGCCAGATCGTTTTTCTTTCGTGGGAGCATTGGAGATTTGCACTGATTCGGATGATCTGCTAACAGGAACGGTATTGCATGCACATACAATCAAGCTTGAGCTTGACTCTATGGCTTTTATTGGCAATGTAATAATATCAATGTACTCGAGATTCAATTTGATAAATGAAGTGGAGAAAGCCTTCAGATTAATTAAAGAGAAAGATGTCATTTCATGGAACACCTTTATAGCTGCCTGTTCTCATTGTGTTGATCACGCAAAAGGGTTAAGTGTTTTCAAAGAAATGGCAAATGGTTATGGTGTAAGGCCTGATGACTTCACTTTTGCCAGTGTACTTGCTGCCTGTGCTGGTCTTGCTTCAATTCGTCATGGAAAGCAGATTCATGCTAATCTAATCAGAACAATGTTATATCAAGATGTGGGAGTTGGTAATGCTCTAGTGAATATGTACGCGAAATGTGGTTCGGTCGAATATGCATATAATGTATTTAATAAAATGCTCTGTCACAATACCTTTTCATGGAACACAATGATTGCTGGATTTGCGAATCATGGGCTTGGAGGACGAGCCATAGACCTTTTTGAGGAGATGAAGGCGATGGGGTTAAAGCCAGATTCTGTTACATTCGTTGGACTTTTAATGGCTTGCAATCATGCAGGCCTTGTGGACAAGGGAAAAGTTCTTTTTAATTTAATGGAAGAAACTTATGGGATTACTCCTAACATACAACATTTCTCATGTCTTATTGATATGTTGGGACGGGCTGGGAGATTAACTGAGGCAGAAAAGTACATAAACAAATTTCCTTTTGGGCATGATCCAGTTGTTTTAGGGAGTTTGCTTTCAGCATGTCGCCTGCACGGGGATGTTGTAATTGGCGAGCGGTTGGCTCAACAGCTTCTAATGATTCAGCCCATGACTAGTTCACCATATGTTCTATTGGCAAACTTGTATGCGTCGGATGAGATGTGGGGTGATGTTGCAGAGGCAAGGTATATGTTGAAGGGTAGTCAGTTGAGGAAGGCACCTGGGCATAGTCTGATTGAAGTGAAGGGAAATTTTGAAAAATTTACGATAGGGGATTTTTCTCATTCAAGGATTGATGGGATAAAGGACATTCTAAGAACTTTAAATTGGGCAGTGCGTGAAGTTTCTTTAGTCATTTAACATACTCCTTTTTCAAAGAGGTATAATTTGTTCCTGTTTTTGTTTATGGCACCTAGATCTTGAAATGAAATGTGATTAGTTTGCAATTTAGTTGAGATTTTAGCATAAAAAGGATGCTAATTTCTCGCACTTGTTGAGTGAGTCTTCATGAGCTCGTATTTTTGTCCCACATGCAAAGCTCTACTGTGCCATGGGCTTGAGTGTCACATGGACCAAGGTTGTTTAACATTTCATATATAACTTCCGAGGTTGTGGGTAGAAGGAACTCAATGTATGTTAACTAAGTGGGACACTCCCAAACTCTTTTTTATCATACACCTTTCTTGTTCCAGTGTGCAGCCCTTACCTGGCCTTTGTCTGCTGCAATGGTGAAGTTTTGAAGTGCCAAGCAAAGTGCATGGATTTCATTCTTGAGAGCGATCACTTCATGCTTAAATATTGAAGGGTACAACCGTGTCCAAGTCATCCATCTTGGGACACAACTTAGGGTAGGAGGAGTACTGGGTAATGACCCTTCTTTTCTTTCATTGTTATATTTACTTATGAAAAGTTAATTCTATTCTTGTGACTCCTAATAATAGGTTAGAGTGCTTAACCCGCCTACTTGCTGGGAAGATTTGGTTTCTTTTGGGTTGGAGGAGTGGAGAGGCAAAACTATGAAGGCTTATTTGTGTCGGCTAGTTTTTGCTTCTACAATATATAATATTTGGAGGAATCGTAATGCTTTGAGACATAACAATAATCCGTTTACTGAAGAGAAGCTTATTCAACGTATTAGATGGAAGGTGAGAATCTGGTTTGCTACAAAAGGTAGATTTAAAAAGACTAGAGGAAATGATATTCTTTGTAGCGCTTGGGGTATAGATGGGATATTGGTTTAATCTTGTGGAGATTTTTTTGCTTGTATAGGTGTTTTCAGCTTTAGCTAAGTGCTACAGCTTTTCTTTGTAAAGTGTTTAGTTGTTGGTTAATGAAAGCTACTCATTCCTCAAAAAAAAAAAAAAACATAGTAGGTTATTATACGGTGGAGACTTATCACCATTTTCTCCAACTGTACAAATCATGGTATCAAACTTTCTTCACGTCTTTGAGGATTATTATTTAATATACTTTAGATGTGACAATATTGTTAACTGTACAAGGAGCTAGTTATGAAAACATTTGATATATGTACATTCGGAGTAAGTAAAGATGGGTACTTCATACACATAAAATGAATTTAAGGATTTCAAGGTTCAGTTGGAGAAGTCAAAAGAAATAATAGCAGAACTAAAACTGCTAGAAATCTACTTGTAGGAAAGCATATGTTATGAAGATTATCAAATTTTTATGGGAGTTTGAGATGTAATACCATGACTTCCTTTGAAGGTTTTTAAGCTCGAAAACAAAAGAAAAGTTCAAGTTACTTTTCATACTGCTACTGCATGCATGGATTTTATATGTATTCTTAAACCAAAGTGCATATCTAAACCTGTGTCTTGGTAAGTTTTTGCGTGTCACTTGCTCTATTTTTACTTTATAGGTTTGCTGGGATACAAAACCCTTCCTGTGTTTTTCTCTTCTCCCTACTAAGTTAATCTTTGTGACAGGAACCATCTTTTGCTCATATGAAAAGCTGAGCTTCAGATGCTGTTTGCTTTACATATATCCATGGACCTGCAATTGCTTGTGAGAAAAATGTCTGAGATTGATATAACTTGTGAAGGTTGAATTGAATGGAACGTGAGGAAGACCTTACTGCTTTCATTTAAATGGATTGACAGAATGACCTGGGAAGACTGCAATGCTTCTTATATGGTATGCCTGAGATCTAAAGTGATTTTCTTGTTCCTGCAAATTTTTTGGGGGAATAAATTTAGTAATATATTGTTTATGTAATTTAGATTGGTTTTTGGTATGGATTCATGTCCTCAAGGTGTTACTGTTCACTTATGGTGCAGCAGCTTCATATTGTGCGTTCATTTTTTTTATCTCACCACATCAGTTTCCAATTCTTTGCTTGTTTGAGAATGCATGGTAACTTTAAGAACGAACTGATGGAGCAGATGGTCCAACTGGGGACTTTTTGATCTGTGTTGACTTTAATTCTACCTACAAACATGTCAAGATAAGTAATGCCAACCTGGCCTATCAATTTACTTTTTTGGGCCAAGGAGGATGGCCTAAATTTTGATGTATGATAGTGTAATCTTTGATGAACCTTGTATCAGATGAAACATGATTAGTCAGGGCAGAATTGAAACCTTGATATTTTGATTTGATTGCATGAAGGTTTCCTTTCATTTTTGTGGTTATCACTCTTGGACATATGCTTGTTTTATGGGTATCCAACATTGTGGTATAGCATAATCCATGTTCTTGAGTTGAAGCTTCATCATTGATTTTATTTGATTGATCATTCTTTCGTGGTCTTTCTAACTCAGTATATGGCACTATCAGATTGAAAATAAACTGAATGGCAAGTAAATCTCACCAAGATTTGAATATTTACTTCATTTTTTATATTTGTTTTTATCTAACAAGAGCCTTTTTGGAAATAAAAACATAATTTTTTGAATCTATTAAGTTTTGTTTCTATTTTGACGAGGCTTAATTAAAATTTTGAAATTGAAGATTATTTTGTTAATCCCGCTATTTCTGTTGGGTTATTCCAGACCTTCTAAAGCATGAACTTAGCTGGTTTACTCACACTTGTTCTTAATTATATTGTGTTGATGTATGATTTTATGTTAGTTTTATTATTATAATATTGTGGGGCGTTTATGTACTTCTACAATATGTTGCAACTATAAATATTTTAGTAACATGAAACTATGAGGAGGAGATACAATTTGAAGTATTTTCTGGGCATTGAGATAGCAAGGTTGAAACATGGTATATTTATCTCCCAACAGAAAGATCTCCTTGGTCTTCTCAAGGGAACATGAATGCTAGGATGTAAAGCTATTGATAATCTAGTAGAGGTGAATGATAAGTTGGGTGAAAGTGTTTAGAGTATTTTGGTGGAAAAATGCAGATATCAACAACTGTTTGACAGGTATTTATCTGTCTTATAGCTATCTCGACATTGCATATGTTGTTAGTGTGTGAGTCACTTTATGCATTTTCCACGTGTGTATCATATGGAAGCAGTCTATCGAATTCTTACTACTTAAAATCCTCATCAGGTAAGGGAATGTTGCTTTCCCAACATGATCACTTGAAAGTATAAGCCCACACATATATGAATTGGGATGGATCTAATACGGATCGCCAGTCCATGTCAAGACATAGCACATTTGTGGAAGGTAACTTGGTGTAGTAAAAAATAGTCAGCAGTTGCTAAATTCAGTGCAAAAGCAGAATTCAAAGCCGTAGCTCATGGGGTGTGTGAAATGTTATGGTTAAGATATTACTGAAAGAACTTGAGGATGATTCTAGAGATTTCATGATATTATACTCTGACAACAAAGTTGCGATTAATGTTGCTCACAACCCACTCTAACATGACCAAACCAAACATGTTGAAAATGACAGGCATTTTATTAAAGAAAAACTCTGAGCAGGTCTAATTTGTACACTATATGTAAAGACAGGGAGGGGAACAATTTGCTACTATCATGATGAAAGAAGTGTTAAGTAGTGGATTTTCATACGATCTTAAGCAAGTTAGGCATGCGAGATATATTTGCCTCAACTTGAATGGGAGTGTTGATGTGTTATTTTATTAGTTTTATTATTATAAAATTAGGGGGTGTTTATGTACTCTTATAATATGTGGCGACTATTAATAATACATTAGCAGGAGGAGAATCCAAATTCTGTGTTCTGTTCCCTTATATACTTATTTTCTCTTTTTGTCTTCTTTTTTTCTTGGTATACAGTTCCGACTTATATTGTTATTGCCAACTACTTCCCTAAACACTCATCTTGTGATTTGGGCCAACTTTTTCATCTACTGTCCTTATTATATGATTTGACAAAAGGTTTATCGCCTCTTGTGTTGCTGAATAGTTCTTATGAGTCCTATACCAAGATTTACTTTAGCCTATTGAATCTCATCATGAGCACTGGCAGCCATTACGAGATGCTAAACAGATGGTGGATTTTTTTTTTTTTTTTCTGTTTAATATAAACTAGCCCTTTTCTTTTTTGGCGTGTGTCTAATATAGGCCTCATGAAGCTCAAAGATGCAAATCTTCTTATGTTATATGATCAGATAAACTTCCTTCACATTCTCCTTTGCTATTTAAATTTTGGCTTCTGAATGCATATTCAGGCGAAAACTGATTGTTTACATTTATCGTCTGCAGGAAAAGAAATCAATCACATTACATGTAATTTAGAACCCTTTGAAACATGAACAATAATGTCTGGATTGTCAGGCTTCCCTTTTTTGCTGCATCTTAGATTTCCTCTCATTATGACATAGAAACATGGGCCAAGTAAACGGATTGTCAGGCTTCCCTTTTCCACTTCATGATAGATTGCCTTCCATTATTACATGGAAACCTGGGACATGTTTGCAACACCAGTGACTCTTGTGGGAATACGATGTCTTTGGTAGTGCGATTTCACAAACAAAAGGTACGATTCTCGTTAGAATATATTTGGGGAAAATTCAGTTTACCCCTTGAAGTTTCAGGGGATTTTCAATTTGAACCCCAAAGTTTCAAAATTGGTAGTTTACCCCCTGAAGTTTCAAAAAGTGGCAAAGTGAACCTTTTGTTAACTTTTCCGTCAAATTAGACGGAATTTTTTTTTAAAAAAAAGCCTGAGGGCATTTATGTCATTTCATCATTTTCCGTCTAATTTGACGTAAAAGTTAACGAGAAGGTTCACTTTGCCACTTTTTGAAACTTCGGGGGGGTAAATTGTCAATTTTAAAACTTTGGGGTTCAAATTGAAAATCCCCTGAAATTTCAGGGGGTAAACTGAATTTTGCCCAATATATTTCCATATATTTGTGATTACAATCAAATTGTTGCAATTGCATATCAAGTCCTTGTGATTAATTATAATTGATAATCAAATCCTTGTGATTTGATTACCTTATTTGTATAAGTAAGGATGATTTGTATTGTAAAATCTATTAATTGAATAAAAGCATAATGTAGCCCTTAGGGCATAGATCGAACTACGTAAAATCTTTTGTTTCTATTTTATTATTCTGCAATTTATTTCTTTTTCTATTTTATTATGAATTTCCTCTAAACTAAATTGCAGAGAATATATTGTATGAGAATGTGTTAATTAAAAGTTGTGATTTGAAAAACGTAGAAAATTTATGTTTTCTAATCTCAAGCAATGGTGTACGTTTTAAAAACTCTCGATTATAATGGCTAAACTGTGATTTTACCAAACGCTTAATTACAATTTTAAAAATTGCATTTTGAAATCGAAGGCTTTAAAATCGCAAACTCAAACAGATTATACTGCCTCAAAATTGCTGAGCACTAGTAGCTGTCCCCCACTGCTAGCATATCACTATAGAGCCATCATCTTTAGCAACTTTTGAGTTATTTCTGGGTTTTCTTGCTCAAGTAGAGGGATGAAAATCTGGTATGTTTTTTGTTTGCTTCATTTAGGCAGTCAAAATAGGATTGATAGCATGTGTCTGGTTTTTAGTTCAATTTGCCTTTCTGGTCTGAAAATGAACAGTTTTTAGATTAAGAAAATTAAGTGATTGGGAAAACTTTCAGCACCATATTTACCATAGCATGAAACCGTTTTAGTGAGAAAATGGGCCTTTGTTTTAATTGGGCCTTAGGCTTCAGCCCTAGGCCTACATCATTAATCAAACCTTAGGCTAGTCTTTTTTTTCTCTAATTAAAAAAAGGCAAAAGGAAGTGATTGGAGTGGCTATTTTACTTAGACGTAACCGGTAATTCTTCCTCATGGTACCACTTAATTGTTGGAAACAGCATACCTAGACCGTGTGGGAATTGCAGGACTCAATTTCATCAACACATTAACAGGACAAGACTTATACTAATTAGGTTTGAGGATTTTTATAGCGAGAATCAAACTCTTACCCTAATACTTATCCAATTGCTTGAAGATTTTCTTAAGACCACTATTAGGGGATCGTAGCTTGCATAATAGTATTGGAGCTATTTTGTCAAAACTGTTCTTATAGAACTCCAAATGATTAATCTCCAAGTCACTGTCAGAGTAAAAAATCGGAATTACGTGTCAAAGGCTTGGGTGCTTCTTCTGAGAAAAGATATGTGAGGTATTATCACACACCAACCAACCCAATTGACCTACACTCCTACATTTCTAAGCTATTTTGTGTTAGACTTCTAATAAATGAATAAAGATTGAAAAAAATGTTAATCTCGTTTATTAAATAAATTGAACTCATATAAGATCATATAATTTTATTTATATATTATTTTTAATTTTTTAATGAGAACATGTTAAGTTGTTAAAAAGGTAAAAAAAAATAAAAACAAAATTTCTTGGTAATGTAACTTGAATTATTATAATTGTGAGTCTGAATAATATGTGTGTAATGAGTGTACATATGACATAAACATATAACCAAAATTAAATAACTAATATGTAGTATAATTTTATTTTATTTTTTTTAAAAAAAAATTACAATATTTACTCTATTTAATTGAGTAGCTCGTGAGAAAACTCGAACTCATTAAGAAATAAATGAATATAGCTTAAACGGATTATTTATCTCAATGATAAGCTCAAGTTCAGCTCATATTAAAAATAAAAAATAAATAAACAAAACAAGCTTGAACGTTTAAACAGATATTGGACCACACATCCAAATTCGGTTACAAAGTTATTTTTGCAATCGGATAAATTAGGTAGTTTTTCTGCATAGTTTTTCATTATTCAATCATGCTCAAATAGAAAAGATTACATGCGCTAGAGCCAGAGGTGGACATAAACTGTGTGATAAGACTCCCTATTGACATGGACTGATCAGACCATAACTATGACTACCATACAACATCCTTATTTCTACTACTGCAACGTAGCCATTAAAAGACAACAACAAAACAACTAGTTTATTTAATTAAACAACAAAACAACAACAACAAAACAACAAAACAACTAGAACATATGTAACTCCACCAAACTTCTTCAATGTAACGTGTTCTTACATTACATTTGGTTCAGCAACAAGTAGATGAACTCCACACTTCTTCACTTTAGCTCTTCCCCAAAGTTTGACGGTCACCTCAATTTCATCTCCACTTTCCATCACCAATTCATAAAATATGACTCCATTTTCCAGCTCATATTTAGTTCTTATGAGTTGCGTGAGGCATAGAAAGAAATGATCTTCTTTTTTTGGATAAATAAATGAATGCTTACCATGGGCTATATGAGCGCCAAAGTTTACTGCCCAACAAAAGTATTCATTGCCTCTAGTTTTATTTTTGATGAACAAGTGAGGATCATGATCAACGACCCAATCTTCTTCTTGATCAAATGCATAAACAGCAGAAACAAGCAACCGAAGGAATTGACCATTTGAAATTGAAGGTGCACGGAAGGATATCGAAGACCCAATGCCCTTATGGCTGAACCAGTTTGGAATCTCTCTCCCAGGGAGGCAAATGAAACGATACGCATCATCGCCCATGGTTGACAAAAACTGTTAAACAAAAAATATGTTCACATCATAAAATGAGAGAGAGAGAGAGAGAGAGAGAGAGAGGGTACCTGGAAAGGACTCCTAAAATCATATGCTAAATTGTTACACCCTTTCGAGTGAATAGAAGCAGATTCCAAATCCTCCAAGCCTTGAATCTCAGCCAATTCGGGGCAATTACGAAGGTCCAAAAGTAGTCCTCTTTCATGGTTTGACGAAATTGAGAGTCTTTTCATTGATGTACAATCACTTGTATCCAACAGACCTATACTTGCGGAGAGTCCTGAAATTGATTGAAGAGCTGTACACTCACGTAAAAGCAAATTGCACAATTTAGGGAGGTACTTGATGCAATCAGGTAGGTTACAAAAATTGTTTCTCGATAAATCCAAAAACTCGAGTGAAGATAATCTCGCAAAATCGACAAGAAACTCATTTTCAAACAAATTGCGCCCAGAGAGATTAAGTGTTGTCAAAGAATGTAATCCAGGAATAGAAGGTGGTAGAAAACATACTGGATTCATGCTTTTTGATGACATCAATGATGAGAGAAGTGACAAACAAGATTTTGGTAACATCAACGATGAGAGAGGTGACACCCAAGGTTTTGAAGGTTGTTCTTTACATCCAGATAATGATGCAATCTTAAGATTCTTTAAAAGACCAAAAGAGGATGGTAGTTGCTTAATAGCAATTTCATCTGCAAGCAGCTCTGTTAAAGCCATCATATTTCCTATTTTATCTGGTAACTTGTCAACTTTTATGCAACCAGACAAATCAAGAATTTTGAGAGATTTTGAGTTAGAAATGTTGCTTGGAAGATCCATAAGACTTTTGCATCCTTTTAAGTTCAGCAAAACAAGCTTTCCCAAACCTCCAATGTACTCATGAATCTCAACCAACCCCGTGCAACCTTCAAGTACTAGTATCTCCAATTTTGGCACTTGAGAGAAGATTGGTGACTTAGTGAGACGTTTGGAATTGCTAAGATTTAGGACCTTCAACTTGTTGAGTATCTGTGAAAAAAAAAAAGAATAAATAAGCAAATGAAAAGTTCTCGATAGTTATACATTTAACATTAATAAAGGAAAGAAAAAAAAAAAACTTAGTAAGATTTGTCATACTATATTCTTCTCCCAAACTTGTTTGACATTACTATACTGCATGTCAAGAACGACAAGGGACTTTAGATGAAAATTATGCGGAAGAAATTCCAGAGGGCGCTTATGCCAACAAAGCCATATTAGCTCTTTAGGGAGATGTTCGTAGGATCCTTTGAGATGTACAACATTGATTTGGAGTAATCTCAAACACTTCATATTTGTAAATGCTTCAATTTTGATAAAGCATACATCTTCACATCCTTTTAAGACGAGACCCTCAACTTTTATTGTTCCCTAGCAAAATAGATAGTTGGATTAGGAATGCACATCTTCATCTTATGTAAAGCTAGAACAACTTTGAACTAGAATAGACCTATATACCCTCATCAATTTTTTATTTTTTATTTTTTGAAAAAACACTAAATTGATTCAGAAATTATAAGAATCATTTGAAACATTCCATAAATTCTAAATATAATATTGCAATTGGTAAGTATTAGTTGACTTGATTTAGAGAAGATTTGGATTTAAAATCATTCAATTATAACTATGATGGATTTGGATTTAAAATCATTCAATTATAACTATGATGCATGATTGACAAAAAGGCAAAAAGCTCATATATACCTACATAAGACATATTATGTACGAGTGTAATTGCATTTATTTATATATATAAATGCATATGCCTCTTACCATATGATTGCGTAATACATTTAAGACATTTTCGTGAAACCACAACCTACTATGTTTTCCTAGCAAAGTGGGTCGCAAATCTTCTGGCTTTTTACGAATAATCTCCCTTCCCATATCTCGAATAAGACCATGCATTCTAAACTTGTTTTCACCATCAATTGTCAATAGGGACCTCTTGGTGAGAGTTCTGATATCAATATCTGGATGGATATAACAACCATCAAGTATTTGAATGACGTAATCTTTATCTTTATCCATTCCGACAAAGAAACAAGCAATATCAAGGAATATGTTCTTTGTATCAACCTCTAGTGCATCAAAACTTATTCTAAGTATATTTTGAATCTTCGCAAGAGGAGCTCTTCGTAATTTTTCAAGTGTAATTTTCCATTCAACAATGCTTATAACTTTAAGAAAAGAACCCAAAAGCTCAAGAGCTAATGGAATGCCTCCAGTATAAACCAATGCTTCATTCGAAAGCTCTAAGTATTCTTCTTTTGGGCTGGCCATGTTGAAGGCGTGCCAACTGAATAGTCGAAGAGACTTCCAATAATTCAATTCTTTGACCTCATATTTTTTATCTACTCCCAAGGAACTTAACACATTTTCATCTCTAGTGGTTACAATGATTCTACTTCCTGGACCAAGCCTTTCCTCTTTGACTAACTTGTGTAGGTTTTCAGAGTCAGCCATATCATCAAGAATAACAAGAACCTTTTTTCCATGAATTCTTTCCTCAATTATACTGATTCCTCTATCAAAATTATCAATCTTCAACTTTGTTTTCAAGATATCATGAAGAAGTTGTTCTTGTAATTGAGCCATGCCATTGCGCGTTTCTGAACTTTCTTTAAGGTTAAAAAGAAAACTACTTCCATCAAATGCATCATTTATTTCATTATAGATGGCTTTTGCTAGGGTTGTTTTGCCTATTCCACCCATTCCATAGATTCCCACAATGCGAACGTCTCTTATTCCAAGATTTAATAAATGTTTTATATCCTGGACACGAGACCTCATTCCTATTGGGTGTTCGGCAACATTCAAGCAAGCGGGGTTCACTTCACACAAAACTTTATCAACAATCTCATCAATGACTTCTGATTCATACCTGAAAACAATAAAATAAGCACAAGGTAAAAAAGAAAAAAAGAAAAAAAAATAGTTATAACTCATCAGTACCATAAGGATCATATCATCCCCGTCATATGAGAGTAATACGTTATGACAAAGAATTATGTTTAATCAAATTTATTGATAGTTAACATTTAAATATATTTCTTCTCCTATTGACATGCCTTTAACTATTTCCCACGAAGTATGGTTACAACGTCATTCCTCTCAAGTGTACAATATTTTATCTAAAAAGCAATCTTATACTTGATATTTCCAAAAAATAGGTTTGTCACTAGTTGGCACGATCTTCGATCCATTTAGCTTAATGCTACTTTTTATCAATTTTTGTCTAAAATTTAAAAGAAAAGAAAAGGACAAAAAAGATGAAGAAATGGATGAAAAAGTACAGGAGTTAGACTAGTCCCTAGCACAATACCTATTTGCATCAACATTCCAGCCAACACAAGTCCCAGCTTCACTAAGAGCTCCCCTCCACTTGTTCACCCTCTCCATAGGAAACCGCTCTTCATGCCTAGCAAAGGCTTTCGCAAAAGTTCCAATCTGTTTTCGAACATCCGAGGGGTCCACATGATAAAATATTAGAAAAAGAGTGTGGCCTACAGTATTCTGACAGTCCATGAACTCTGCAAGCTCATCGAGGCACCACTTAGAAGAAGCATAATCTTCGGAAAAAATCACAACGAAAATCATTGACCTACGAATCCCATTGACAAGTTTGGTAAAGATGGACTTTCCTCTTGGAAGCTCATCGTCATCTCAGAATGTGCGAATTCCGACTCGCTTCAAGGCGGAGTAGAGGTGATCGGTGAAGCTCACGCGGGTGTCTTTACCTCTAAAACTCAAAAAGACATGGTATTCGCAATGAAGTCTAGAAAAGGAGGTACTTATTGTGGTTGAGTTTGATTGAACTGCAAAAGTAGACAAATCCTGTGAGAAACAGGAAGGGTACAGCCTGTATAAGGGGTGCAATCAAGATTTTCCTTCTTTTTTTTTTTCTTTTCTAAATTTAAAAATGAGAAAGATTTGTTAAACATGATTCCAAATGAAAATTATTTTTATGGATCATTCATTCTGTTTCTTTTTCAACTTAGACAGTATAAATTTTTGTGAATCAAGTACATGATTCTAAATACATATGCATACACCTAACAATTTCTATTTGATATGTGACTGTGAGTGCAGCGAAAACAGTACCATCTTTGTTTGGGTCATCGACGACGGGAATCTTGGGAGCCAGGTTTTGGTCTTGGTCTCGCACCTGTGATTTGGCCATTGGGGATTGAGGGGGATCGTTAGCGTTGCTTGTAAGGTCAACAACAATTCCTTCCGATGGGTTGGCAGGGTTTCTGCTTCTAATGAAAGGTGGATGAGAGGACTTGTTAATCAGATAAGAAGCATGGTGATGCAGAATGAAGAATAAATAAGTTAGTATTTTAATTATATTTGGTTCTTATTAGTTAATTAGGTTATCTATATTTAAACAGTTGTTTTATCTATGAGTTATTGTAATGGGCTTGGCCCAAAGTCATCTAATCTAGGGTTAGGGATATTTTATAATTAGATAATGGGCTTAGCCCAAAGTTAGTCAAATTAGGGTTATGTTTTATTTTACAGTGTCTATTTAAATGCTCTTTGTACTCCTATGGAGAAGGGATGATGATTAATGAAAAAGATGTTTTCTTAGAGGCATGAGTGTGCTCTTTTTCTTGGTGGTGGGACTCTACCAAAACCCCATTGTTGATCGGTGAGACTCTGATCAACGTGGTTTATCTTATTTTATGTTATTTTTAATTTATTTTCCATATTTCTCCTTCCGTCCTGCGTCACATGGCGAGGAAGGTATGCTTGGGTGAAACTGGATGAGGTTCTGTCTGAAAGAGCCGTGGAAGCCATGACAGCTGCATCGACTGGAAAGTCTGGAAGTGGATGGGTATGTGTACCTCTATAGGTTGTTATGAGTATAGACGGTTCATCTAAGCATCTTTGCACCTGCTTGCAAAACAATAAACTGTTAGAATTCTTTATAAACTAAAGCTAATCAATATAAACTAGCAGCGGAATAAAATTACCTCCGGCCATTGCTTTGTTCAAGTGATTGAAGAACAACTCCACAGCAGCAACCCCACAACAGCCAAATAGCAAAACAGAAAAATAAAATTATTGAGTGGTTCTTCTGACCTATGCCTACCAGTGAGTGCCGTTTGATAGAATACACAGGCCTTATTTATAGGTAGGTCAGGGACCCCTCAATTAGTGCTGTTACCTTAATTATTCCTCCCATCAAGGAATAAAACCAAATGATTAATCAATATAGCATATTTGATTCCATAAAATCAAATTACTTGTTCCTCAAGAATTACTTGTTCCTCAAGAATTAAATCAATAATTTAATTCAGAATATTTGATTTCACTTTGATTGGAATAAGTCATTAAACACCATAATCACAATAAATATGTGACATACATTATTGTGATATTTTGTAATCACAATTATGTGACATAAGGGACACACTTTAAATAGAATATCGTACATTCTCCCACTTGGCCCTTATGACACATAAATTCCTTATGGTGTTCAATTATCTGATATGGCCATTACTTTATTTATTCCAACCATTCATGGAATCCTCCCACTCATTCAAGGAATACTACATATGAATCATGGCGGTAAAACTTTAATACAGTAAGTCGTCCCTTCCATGCATCACAATATATAATATTCCCTAAATGAGTACCATATGGGCAATCAAACTTTATGAATGAACTTCCTATAAGTCATTCGGGTCCAACTTTAATTTTATCCTCATGGATAAGAAAATAAATGTGCACAAAACTTTATAACAATAACATGATGTCTATAGACTGAAGAAAGAACTAAATACAATATGAATCAATGAGCCCCATATGCTCCACATGACTCTTAAACTGCTTTACCGGTAAACCTTTAGTCATGGGATCCGCAATCATTAGCTCAGTGCGGATATGCTCAATGAACACTTCATTTCTCTTGATGTTCTCTCTCACCCGAAGGTACTTGATGTCGATATGCTTACTTCTGCTTCCACTTTTATTATTCTTAGAGAAGAAAATGGCAGCACGATTATCGCAGAAGATCTTGATTGGTCTCACTATAGAATCGACAATTTTGAGACCACCAATAAAATTCCTCAACCATAGTGCCTGTGTAGTGGCTTCATAGCATGCAATAAATTCTGCCTCCATTGTAGATGTAGCAACTATGGTCTGCTTGCTGCTTCTCCAAGATATAGCCCCTCCAGCAAGAAGAAAGATATATCCTGAAGTAGACCTTCTGCTATCTACACATCCAGCAAAATCTGAATCTGAATATCCAACCACCTCCAAATGGTCAGTGTATCTGTATGTCAATCCGTAGTCCTTGGTTCCTTGCAAATACCGCATGACTCTCTTTGCAGCTTTCCAATGTTCCATCCCTGGGTTGCTTTGATAACGACCCAGCATTCCAACTGCCATTGCAATGTCAGGTCTAGTACAGACCTGTGCATATAATAGGCTGCCAACTGCAGATGCATATGGGATATTTTTCATCTGCTCTTGTTCCAATGCATTTTGGGGACACTGATCTTTACTGAATTTGTCCCCTTTAGTGATAGGTGCTACAGAAGTTGAACAGTTCTTCATTCCAAATCTCTCTAAAACTTTTTCAATGTAGGCCTTCTGAGACAATGTTAACATTCTTTGATTTCTGTCTCTGTGAATCTCTATGCCAATGACATAAGAGGCTTCACCCAAATCCTTCATTTCAAAGTTTTGAGAAAGGAACTGTTTGGTTTCATGTAGCAAACCTAAATCACTGCTTGCAAGCAAAATATCATCTACATATAGGACTAGGAAAATAACTTTACTCCCACTGACCTTAAGGTATATGCACTGATCAACAAAGTTCTCAATAAAACCATATGAGGTAATAACTTTGTGAAATTTGATATACCATTGACGGGAGGCTTGTTTTAGTCCATATATAGATTTCCTTAATTTGCAAGCCTTCTGACTGTCATCATTAAATCCTTCAGGTTGTTTCATGTATACCTCTTCTTCAAGATCCCCATTTAGAAATGCTGTTTTCACATCCATTTGATGTAGCTCTAGATCAAAATGAGCTACTAAAGCCATGATTATCCTGAATGAATCCTTCTTTGATACTGGAGAGAAGGTTTCATGATAATCAATGCCTTCCTTTTGAGTAAAGCCCTTGGCCACAAGTCTAGCTTTATATCGTTCAACTTTACCGGAAGCATCTGTTTTGGTTTTGTAAACCCATTTGCAGCCTATGGCTACAGCTCCCTTTGGTAAGTCAACGAGATCCCAGACTTGATTTTTAGCCATGGATTCCATCTCTTCTTTCATGGCATTGAACCAAAATGTGGAGTTATCCCCACTCATGGCTTGTGAAAACGATTTTGGATCATCTTTAGGCCCAACATCAAAATCAGACTCTTGAAGGTATACAACATAATCACTAGGGATTGCTGGTCTGCTTATTCTAGAGGATCTCCTTAATCCTACTTCCCCCTCATTTGGAGGAGGTTGAGTAGGCTCATTCTGAACCTGTTCCTCATGAGGTGGCTGTTCTGAAATTGATTGTGGTTCAAGGCAATCATTTTGATTTTCCCTAAGCACAATCAAACGTCCTTCATGTGAAGGTACTTCAGCCAACTCTCGTGCTTCCTCTAGTTCAACCAAATGAGGATGAGCACTAGGTTCAATGTCCTCTATAAATTTTGCATTTATAGACTCAACAATTCTAGGACTATGTGAAGGACAGTAAAACCTAAATCCCTTGGAGTTAACTGCATAGCCCATAAAAAATCCGCTGGTTGTCCTTGGGTCTAATTTCTTTAGATTTGGATTGTAAATCCTCACTTCAGCAGGACAACCCCATATGTGTAAATGATTTAAACTTGGTTTCCACCCATTCCATAACTCAAAAGGTGTCTTAGGGACAGCCTTGGATGGAACCCTGTTTAAAACATACACAGCAGTTTTTAAGGCTTCACTCCATAAAAATAAAGGGAGATGAGAATTACTTAGCATGCTCCTAACCATGTCCATAAGTGTGCGATTCCTTCTTTCTGCTACACCATTTTGTTGTGGTGTGCCAGGCATCGTGTATTGAGCCACAATACCTTCCTCTTCAAGGAATTTAGCAAATGGACCTATCATTTGTCCCTTATCTGTGTACCTACCATAGTACTCTCCGCCTCTATCAGATCTTACGATCTTGATTTTCTTTTCCTTTTGTTTCTCTACTTCTACCTTATAGGTCTTGAAAGCATTTAATGCCTCAGCCTTATCATTTAGAAGATAGAGATACATAAACCTTGTATGGTCATCAATAAAAGATATGAAATATCTTTGACCATTTAGGCAGGGAGTAGGAAAAGGTCCACAGATGTCAGTGTGTATGATCTCAAGAATCTCAGAACTCCTTTTGGCACCTTTAGTGGTCTTGGTGGTTTGCTTTCCCTTTATGCAATCCACACAAGTACCAAGATTTGTAAAGTCAAGAGTTTTTAAAACTCCATCATTTACTAACCTTTTGATTCTCTCTATGGAGATATGTCCCAATCTCCTGTGCCATAACAAAGCGGAGCTTTGATCCATAAGGCTCCTCTTTATGCCAACATCAGTATGCAATGACAAATAGTTATTTTCAAAGTTGGGATCTAAATCAATTTTGAATAAACCATCAGTTTTTATTCCACCACCAATAAATTGTTCACCTTTAAAAATACTGAAAGTTGAATTGATAAACCAAAATCCAAAACCAACATTATCCAGTCTGGAAACAGAAATTAAATTTCTAGAAAATTCTGGAATAAAAAATACATTTTCAAGATCTAAAACATATCCAGATTTCAAAATTATTCTAAAAGTCCCAACAGCTTCTACTCTTGAAAACAGTTTATTTCCTGAATAGACTCTTTGTTCATTGCTTGCCGGTTTCCTTGTTGTGAGAAAACCCTGCATTGAGTTGACAATATGGATTGTAGAACCCGAATCAATCCACCATGTATTATTTGGAGCCTCAACAAAAAAAGATTCATGACACACTAGAGATATGAGATTACCTTTTCTTTCGAGCCACTTTATATACTTTTGGCAATCTTTCTTCATATGCCCTTCTTTCTTACAGAAGTAACAAGCATCCTTATTGCCATTTTGCTTGATTGGCACCTTGTTCTTCCTTTTGAATTTAGGAGCATACTTGCCTCTCTTGGTCCTTTCCTTAGCATGAACAGCCATGTGAACACCTTCTGGCTTCTCATGTTTTAACCTCTCCTCCTCTTGAACACACATGGTCAGAAGTTCATTAACTGACCATTTATCCTTATGTGTGTTATAGGATATTTTAAAAGGACCATACTCAGAGGGGAGAGAGTTCAATATAAAGTGGACCAAGAATGACTCAGATATGTCAATCTCTAGGGACTTGAGTTGAGCTGCCATGTCCCTCATTTCCATAATGTGCTCTCGCACACTTCTGGAGTTATCAAAGGACTTGCTTGAGAGCTTCTTCATCAGGGTGCTGGCTAGGGCCTTGTCGGAACTTACAAATTGTTCCTCAATAGCCTTAAGGAATGCCTTAGCCTTAGTGCATTCAGGGATGGAACCCCTAATGCCCTTAGAGACATGAGATTTCATGAACATTAAACTTAAGCGATTAGATCGCTCCCACCGTTCATGTTTAGCAATCTCTAGTGGCGTACTTTTCTCCGTGAGGGCGGGTGGTTCGTCCTCACGGAGCGCCAAGTCAAGCTCCAAACACCCCAATGTAAGAAGCAAATTTTCTTTCCAGTCAGAAAAGTTGTTACCATTAAGCATTGGAACATGAAAAGTTCCATCCATTAAAGCAGTTGGAATAGCTGCAATAACCAAGAAAAATACTTTAATTGCTATGAAGTAACTTTATTTAAATTAACCAATGTTAATTTAATAGTAAATTTCAACCTACCTGTGGGCAAAGGTTGCATCACGCATGAAATTTACTCTTTATTAATAAGACTAATAAATTTAGCATTAATAAATAAAATTCTCCGTACCTGTGGGCCTAAGAGAAATTTTATTTTTAATGTTAAATTTACTATCTTATTCTAATTAAGTCATAAAAATAAAAACGTCCCTGTGGGGATTGGCAATTAAATTTATGAATTAATCACAACACGATGTTAATTTTCTTTATGAAGTTCACATAATC
This sequence comes from Carpinus fangiana, assembly GCA_006937295.1. NCBI lineage: Eukaryota > Viridiplantae > Streptophyta > Magnoliopsida > Fagales > Betulaceae > Carpinus > Carpinus fangiana. The sequence goes on from CM017325.1 coordinate 30,566,512, forward strand.
TTGATGCAACTATCATTATAAAAATTGGGATGCTGTGGCTCTCCCAAAAATTATTATGATAATCACGACTTCATTAACATCTAATAACTTTATAGATGCCAAATAAAGTTCCCAAGAATAATTGACAAACCAACACATTAGTGGGTAAATAGTATTTTTCCAAAGTACAATCGGGTAATGTCCCAGGCCGTGAGGGGGCGCACAATGGCACACTTAAATCCCAATCCCGCCTTGCCAGAGTTACCCTTTCGCAACATTGGATAGTACTATAAACATTCACCAACATATAAGGTTTAATTAATTATTCTTAGGTCCAAGCATCAAACAATTTATATTCAAATAATAAGAATAGTTTAATCACAAGTTAATGTATTAATGCTAAACAATTTAAATAATATAAAATTGCAACATAAACACATAAAATGCATAGCTTAATGGTCTAAGAGAATCTTAGGCCTTTTATGCACCTAAAGAACCCAAGTTCGAAATCCCATAAAGCCCAAAACGGTTTCCCTTTTTTTTTTTTTTTTAAAACTGGATGGGGCTTGGGTTAAAATAAACCCATACCCAGTGGCCCAAAACATTAGACCCGGTTTCTTTATGGGTTAAAACCCTACCCGGAAATCCTTAAGCCCCCAACCCGAAAATCCCAAACCCTAGCCGCCACCCCTTTCCTTTCCTCATGCCTGCCGCCGCCGTTCCTCATGCGGCGGCCATCAAAGGCCGGCGCTCCGGCCAGACGACAGGCAGCCCGTGTAGGGCTGTCGCCGTTCGTCCTTTATGGCGAGCCCGGCGAAAAAATCGCCGTTTTTCCCTCACAGCCGGCCATGATGGGTTGCCGCTTGCTTCATGCGGCAGCCGTGCATGGCCACCGCGCAGCAGCCCCAGACGATGCCGGCCGGCGGGATGCCGTCATTCCGTCACCCACAGGCAGCCCGTACGTGGCTGCCGCTGCTTTGAGCCATAGGCGGTCCTCATCGGGCCGCCGCTCACTTTATGCGGCCAATGCCGCTGCAGGTGGGGAAAGACCGGCGCTTTATGCGGCCAACGCTGCTGCTGTGGGGAGTCGGTGAGCTCCAGTTCCGGTGGGCGGTGGATGGGCTAGAATCGGACTCTGATTTTGGTCCAAGAGTTCGTACAGGGACAAGGGCAATATGGTCAAACACACATGTTTAGTCATATGCATATTCTTAATAGAAATAAAACTAAACAACATAAGAAACAATATAGCCGTGATCTTCATGCTTTTCACCATAATTTTGTTTCAATAATTAAATAAACAAATAAAAATTATTGAAACAAAAATAAATGTCATAGTAGGCATATCTCAAATAAAACTGAACAAATATAGCCTAGAGGAGGCTCTGATACCACATGTTAGAAATTCTTTATAAACTAAAGCTAATCAATATAAACTAGCAGCGGAATAAAATTACCTCCGGCCATTGCTTTGTTCAAGTGATTGAAGAACAACTCCACAGCAGCAACCCCACAACAGCCAAATAGCAAAACAGAAAAAATAAAATTATTGAGTGGTTCTTCTGACCTATGCCTACCAGTGAGTGCCGTTTGATGGAATACACAGGCCTTATTTATAGGTAGGTCAGGGACCCCTCAATTAGTGCTGTTACCTTAATTATTCCTCCCATCAAGGAATAAAACCAAATGATTAATCAATACAGCATATTTGATTCCATAAAATCAAATTACTTGTTCCTCAAGAATTACTTGTTCCTCAAGAATTAAATCAATAATTTAATTCAGAATATTTGATTTCACTTTGATTGGAATAAGTCATTAAACACCGTAATCACAATAAATATGTGACATACATTATTGTGATATTTTGTAATCACAATTATGTGACATAAGGGACACACTTTAAATGAAATATCTTACATAAACAACATATATATGCATGCAAATTTAATACGAGGAAGGAATGAAAACCCAGGAGACACAGAGTGAAATGCTATTATTGTACCTCTTTCACAACTGGGCATCCTCGACCCCGACGATCACACGTTACGCAATAATAATGGTACCGTGGAAAAGGACTTCGTGCATCAGCCCTATGGCAGCCATGGTTCAACTATATCACAACGTTTGATTCAATTAGAATCATGTGATTGTTGAGCTCATAACAAATTTATATATGAGAATTACGTCATAAATTAAACCCAAAGAGAAGCAAAGTGAAATACTAAAAGTCTATAACCATATTCAAATTAAGTTTCGGCATTTTATTATTGTACCTTTTTCTTATCTGGAGCCGCTTTGTAATCATAATAGTATTCGCGATGAAAAGCACGTGGCAAAAACACGCACGAATCCCATTTGCACCCCTCGTTCAACTATATTTAGGAAAACTTTTGATTAAATTAGAATCATATAAAATTTATATACGAGAATTGCTTGATAAATTAATTAAACTCACTATTAGAAAACATAACGCGAAAATATAAAAGAGTAAGAAAGAAATAAACAAGAGACAAAAGATTTAAGGTTGTTCGGTTTAAGACCTACATCCACACACTAAAACCCTATAGGCTACATCTTGTTTTATTGAGTGAATATAATGTACATAAGAGGCCTCCTATATAGGATCCAAAGGAGATAAAGACTTCATGCTTTTTCAATGTGGGACAAGCCTTAGGTGAGGCTTATTTATGTGAACAAGTGATAAGGGATTTCTCAACACTAAGCAATGTGGGACAAGCCCACATTACTATTCTCTAACATTCCCCCCCAAACTCAAGGTGGGAACTTGTGAAAGCTTGAGTTTGCTTCTTGACCTCAGCATTGAAGGAGGTGATTGATGGCGTCAGAATTGGAAACGTCGGCAGCTCTTGAACATAGACAACTTTTGGCCGGAATGGGCCAACTATGGGCCTTACATGAAAGCCAACTATGAGCTAAAATGGGCATGGGCAAAACCACAAATGCCAAATTACAAATAAATGGCTAATGGCCAAATATGAAAGCCAATAATGGACTTAAATGGACCTGGGTTTGAAACAATACCACAAAGGCCAAGCCTGGGTTTAAACCACAAAGGCTATATGGGGCCAACTATGGGCCAACAAGCCAACTAAGGGCTAAGAAAAATAAAATGGGCAACTTTGTCCTCTTTTGTGGGCAACTTTGGCCTCTTTTGTGGGCAACTTTAGCCTCTTTTGTGGGCATCTTTGGCCTCTTTTAATTTAATTTAATTTTTTTCGATCTTGTCCCCCTCTTGATTCTCTCTTCTTTTCTTTCTTAGATTACAAATTCATTGCTCTCTCTCTCAAGAACAAGTTACACTTTGCACATTGTTTGTGATGGGCCAGATTTGGCTAGAGGAAAGGACAGCGGTAGAGAAATCGAACCAAATGCAAATGGCGGAGGAGATGGTCGCGGCAGAGATCGGCGCTGATGGAGATCTAGCAGAAGACAGGTGGTGATGCGACGGACAGTAGGGACTGAAGCGTCCTCACTGGACAACGTAAAGTCTAGGCGTCACAGTGGCAGCGGAGCTTCGAGTTGGGATGCCAGATCTACTGCTCTGGGGCTGGAAAGGTCGATGGATGACCGGAGGAGAAATGGTAGGGATCTGTTGCGGCACGTGCTTGTCTGAAATGGCATGGAAATTGCCCAGATTCACCGATCTGGGGTTGAGACACCACCTGCAGTGGTTTGTTGGCCGAGAAGACTGTCGGTGGCAACGCGTGGAGAGGCTGGCAGTTTCTCTCGGTGGCGCGTGTAAATGTGCATGATGGATCTTCTGCAGAACGGTAGATCTGAGGCTTGCAAGCTAGTTTATGAAATTATTTTTCAGATTAGGATGCAACGAAGGCATGGGAACAGATTCTGAAATTATTTTCCAGATCTGACCAAAAACGAGAACTGACAGGTGGAAATTAGCCAAAATAATTCAACATAGAGATTGTAAGAGACAGTAACAAACTCTTAACAAACTCATGGGAATCGAACTTCTGTGCAAGAGAAGTTCTGCGGACTGCATAAATTCCTGAGACTCTGTGCAACAAAAATGGAACTTTTGTGCAACAGAAAATCTACAGAAACAAACCACATTATAGGGAAATTAAATAGGAAATTACAACAAATAAAACCAAAAAGAAATAAACAAAAGAGGTAAGGGTTTCGTGATTGTGAAAACAATCTGAACCAAGCAAAAGAAATTACAGGGAAGTAAAAATAAAGGACTTGAGAAATTGCAACAAATAAAAAACAAAAAATTAAACCAAGATCTAATAATTGGCGTTAGCCTATTAGCTTTGATACCATATTAGAAAACATAACGCGAAAATATAAATGCGAAAATATAAAAGAGTAAGAAAGAAATAAACAAGAGACACAAGATTTAAGGTAGTTCGGTTTAAGACCTACATCCACACACTAAAGCCCTATAGGCTACATCTTGTTTTATTGAGTGAATATAATGTACATAAGAGGCCTCCTTATATAGGAGCCAAATGAGATAAAGACTTCATGCTTTTTCAATGTGGGACAAGCCTTAGGTGAGGCTTATTTATGTGAACAAGTAACAAGGGATTTCTCAACACTAAGCAATGTGAGACAAGCCCACATTACTATTCTCTAACACTCACCGAGGCTACTTCACATCTGGCTATGACCACCTCAACCCAAGCTTTCCTATTGGCTTTGGTGGCAGTACCGTTATATAAATTGTATTCTTCTTCTGATGTGGCCTCAGATGCTTCTTCTGTATCATGTACATGTACAGTTTTTTTCAAATGGATCTTAAAAAAAATTAAACGCAAGAGAAAAAAAAAAATATATATATACAAATATATTTTTTTACATGTTTATACAAGAGGGAGATTCGAACTAGTGATGTCCATACAAGAGGGAGATTCGAACTAGTGACCTCCACCTTTTTAGAAACGCAAGAGAAAATACAGAGTCTTATGGAGCACAAGTGAATTTAACTCTTAAAGTTACCTTTCCCGGGCTAATGGAGCCATCACACACAAATAAATACAAATGCATACACCTAACTAGGGGTGAAATAGTGGTTGCGGTTAGCGGTTAGTGGCTAAAACCGCTAACTACTAACCGCATCTGCTAACCGCTAGCAGTTAACCGCCCGGTTAGCGGTTAACCGAATGCGATTAACCGTTTTTTGTATTAACCGCTTTTTATTAGGTTTTTTTTTTTTGCCGGTTTTGGGCTCACTTTAAACCCTTGTTTTGCTGACTTTAAACATTTTTTTCCTCTTTTATGGCCATTTTAGCATTAAAATTGTTGGTTTAAAGTTAGCATTATATGTTGGACCATTATACAAAAATCTTGTTGGTCATCTTCTACAATATATAACATACGAATAAAATTACAACAAAATTATCATTTTGCACTTCTATATTATAAAAATAATAAAAATAAGGTGGGAGGAATCGAAATCGAGACTCCTAAGTAAAATAGGCTAGACTACAATAACTTATTGTTATTTATTATATGAAATATATATAATATAAATATATATTATATTTTAAAAAAAGACGGTTAGCGGTTAGGCGGTTTTTCAAAATTCACTAACCGTTAACCGCCTAGGCGGTTAACGGTTTTTACTAACCGCTTTCAAAGCGGTTAACGGTTAGTGCGGATAGCGGTTAGCGGATGCGGTTAGGCGGTTTTAAATTTCAGCTCTACACCTAACCATTTCTATTTGATCTGTGAGTGCCGTGAAAACATTACCGACTTCGTTTATCTCTTCGACGCCGACAACCTGGGAGGCCTCGTTTTGGTCTTCGGATTCTGGCAGTGGGAAGCACAAAGGCAAGCATCGTTGTATCACACTGAAGATTTGGCCCATGGGGGGTAGAGTGGTAGATACAGAGGGATGGCGTGGGTTGTTTGGGAAATAAATCGTGGTTTAGGGGAGAAGTGTGGGGGAGGTGAACGAAATTGGGTTTCACGCTCAGTTTCTGGGTTTTGATGGCCGAGACTTGGATTGGGATTCCTGGCTAACGAAAAACAACAGAGATTTTGGGTTGCAAGAAGGGAAAGTGTTAAGAGAGAGAGAGCGGGGATGGAAGATGGAGATCACTGTTAAGCACATAGAAGAAACCAACCCAAGCAATTTCTCTCCTTCCTTGATTCACGAATCACGATGATGGACAGCCCACAATCAAACGCTACAATTGCACGCAGGTAGGTTTTTCCACCGAAAGGCTATTTTGACTAGGGCTGTCAATTTTTACACAACCCGCGAAAACGACATGAACACGACACGAATAAACAGGTAATGGGTTTGGGCTAATCGGGTTCGGGTCTTAATCGGGTCTACCCGTTTAAGACCCGCAAATTTTCGTGTCTGGCGGGTCTACCCGCCGGGTCTGGCGGGTCTACCTGTTAGACCCGGCTAATTGCGGGTCTGGCGGGTACCCGCTAGACCCGGTTACTGTTCGGGTCTGGTGGGTACCCGCCAGACCCGGCGGGTACCTGCTAGACCCGGTTACTGTTCACTCTGTCTCTTATACACATCTAGATGTGTATAAGAGACAGCAACAACATCCCATAACAGCATGATCCTAGATAATGTAGAAAGGGACAACTCGGCATACTTTTACATCTTCCAAAAAATAGGAATTTAATGGCTTTTTTGAGAGTAAGAGCTCAAGAAAAGCTTCCCCATTTCTCCTTCCTTTTATTCGATAAAAAAAGAAAAAGAAAAAAAAGTAATGTTGAAGAATAAATATACGTCTTCCTTGTTCGGTTGATTTATATTTTCTTCATAACAATTAGTGTTAGAAATCGAATTAAAAAAAAAAAAAAAAAAAAAAAAAANTCTTATACATTTGTATTATTCAATATATATGTATAATTATAATTTATAACGCATATGGACTTATAACATATACTAGAAGTGAGAATGAAGTTTCTAGTTAATTATTGTATTAGTATCAATTTGTATACTTATATCATATTATATATGTATAATTTGTTATTAGATAATCATAAGATTTAATGATCAATTGATCATGTAATATAATCATATAAATTCCAATGACAATACATTAATACTTTAATTGTGGTTATAAGTAACATATTGTTGAATCAAATGTTAATTACTTAATTTGATATTATACGAATGTCATTATCATTGTACACAAATACTATGATTAAGTATTGATCTTATATGTTTATAATTATATTATTTATTATGCATATAATATAATGCTATTGAATTAAGTATAACCCATATAACATATATTATTTAATTACTATTATATGGATTTAAATATATATAACTATTTTTTGTAATATATTTTGTATATATATATGCAAGATATTTGAACGAGCTAATAATTTGTTAACAATTAAATTAACAATGTTATTGGTATTATTATTACTATATTTTTTAAAAAGTAAGAAAGAAAAGAAAAGAAAAGTGTTTTAAGTTTTTTAAACGGGTCGTGTCGGGTCTACCCGATAAGACCCGGTTATTTTAAATGGGTAAAACGGGTCGTGTCGGGTTACCCGATTATTTTCGTGTCATAATCGTGTCAGACCCGATTACCCGTTTAGCTAAATGGGTCGTGTCTGGATATAGGCTAATCGTGTAACGGGTACCCGCGGGTCGTAAACGGGTCGTGTATAGGTACCTGTTTTGCCACCCCTAATTTTGACAAGTGCTGTCCTGCCGTAGAGAAAGTTAAATGATAAATAATAAAAAAAAGTTATCTTCTATATTTGCAAGACTTTCTGTCTCTACTGTCGGCCTCTTTCTCCATCTCCTTTTGTTAAATCACCAGTTGTCCCAAAAGCTTAAGCTGATAGGAAGAGGTAAATTTAATCACTTAACCATTACTTTAACACTCCCCCTCACGTCTAGGCTCAAATTCCCTTTTAATAGGTGAGGCCCAACACGTGAAATATTTAATTTAAATGGGGGGTGAATTGATGGAGTCAAGGTTCGATCCCATGACCTTTGGCTCTGATACCATGTTAAAATTGGATCTTGGGCTTAACTCAACCCAAAAGCTAGCTTAAGAGTTGAGGTTTCCCCTTACCCTTATAAATGGCCCATCTCCTTAATACCCAAGCAATGTGGGACTTCCAACACGCCCCCTCACGTGTGGCGGGAGGACATCCAAGCCAATACGTGCAACAAATGGGAGACGGTGGGCCACAACCAACTGAGTCTGGCTCTGATACCATGTTAGAATTGGGTCTTGAGCTAGCTTTTGGGTTGAGTTAGGCCCAAGACCCAATTCTAACACCAGTTGTCCCAAAAGCTTAAGCTAATTGGAAGAGGTAAATTTAATCACTTAACCATTACTTTAACACCTTTTGACTCAAGCCTCCTTTGTGAAATTTCTCCGTGCTTTCTCCTTGACTCGGTGTGGGTGAGTCAACAGCTGGGTAGTGGTGAACTGGTGATGAGTGATTGCGAGGAAGCTGCTCTGCCATTCTGTAATGCATTTTTTTAATATAAGATTTATCCTCTTACAGTTTACGTTTATTTGCAGTTATTTTAAATTTATCAATTTTTAATTCGACTTTCTAAGCTGAAATATTACGTCCATTTTCTTGAAGATTTTCGTCTAGTAGTAAACATCTTTAATTTACCATGCTCAAAAAAATTTAATTCTCTAATTCTAGCTTGAATTGAGCTGAGTTTATTTGGTACCCATTTGACTTAAATGGCATTCTCGATAAACGTTTAAAGTTTTTTTTTTTTTTCATTTATTTTAAGTGAAATTTGGCGACGACCTTTTACTTTGCTGCTTAATGGTGGTTGAAAGTTGAATTTCATGTTGATTAAAATTTATTCATTTGCTTTCTTCAATGCACTTGTGATATGATGTGCATATATGAGGGTTCACCATAACATTATAGTGTGTCAATGATACATATTGCTCTATTCACAAGCTGGATTTAAAGGGTCCAATATCAATGTGATTGAAGATGCAAAAATGTGTCTAGAGTGGGAGTCCGTTGGATTGGCCACTTGGATTGCTCTTGCTCAAATCTTGATAGAATATATATGTCATTGAATTAGGTTTCCATCTTTGTATCAAAAATCTATATGGTTTCTGCCATTACTTGAAAAACTTCAGCTATCTGGTAGACAAGTAGTCAAGCCACCTGGCTTCTACATTGCTCTTACAAGACATAAGCTTTTCACAATCATATGCCATCTTTATATCCTTAAAAGCTAGGGAGAATAGATAATACATGAAGTTGATATTTGACTAAGGCCTATTTGCCTATGAGATTTTTTGTTTATTTGTATGATTTACCTTGATTTTCAGATATTTTTTTAAATACTTTTTATGTTGTTCAAAGCAAAAGAAGGCAAAAATTTATATGGTTATTATAAAAAAAGAAACTTTGAAACACCTAAGAGACAATTAAGATTGAATATAAGGTCAATGTGAGATGATTATTTGATTGCATTTTTTACTGATTTTTTATTTTTTTTTATTTTGCTATGTACTTTTTTTAAGGCTCATAATTATATGGGTTTTATAATTTGTATGAAATATAATAGGTATACAACTAATAATATCAATGATTCTTACCAAGTTTCTATTAATGCTTTGATAATCACAATCCAAGTTTTCTTTTTGCTATTTGTTTTTCTTTATATTTTTCATTTTAAACTATACATATGGGAACAAAGATTTTAACATGTTTTAATACATATGGGAACAAATATTTTAACATGTTTTAATTTATATGGATTAAACTAATTAAAATTAAAAGCCTTATGATGGTAAAATTTTATGCGATTTATACATTTATGCAATGTTCTGTGTATGATAATGTATCATTATGTTGAGTAATAAATTGGTGTATAACTTTTAGTATGTATTTTTATTTAAAATATCGTGATAGGTGTTTTTTACAACCTATAATGAAAAGTTCGATAGAGATGTGTTTAAATTTTGAAATTGAACTAGCTATAACAAAGAATCTCGTGCATACTTTTTTTTACAACCAAAGTACTTTTTCGAATGTTCATAATTTTGAATTTTATTTGTATTGAATAAGTATTACACCAACAATATTAGAGATTTTTTCCAATTTTATCTTAATGTTTTGATTAAGCAACATTCAAGTTTTTCTTTTACATTATGAAAAGTAAATTTCATAATACTTATGAAAAGTATGATTATAATATAACCCTAAGAATTCCGCGCATTAATAGTTTGCCATCTTTGGGCTCTACCTTCTCTTTAGAATTCATCTCTCTCTTCTTCTAGACAACACCAAGAAGAATTTCAAGAGGAGGGAAGATCTAGATCTCCTCTCCTTTCATGGTAGCAGTGCTCGGTGTCTTCTCTGTAGGCTCATCCGGTGTCCGTTTCTGGCGGGTTGTTTTAGATCTATTTTGTAGATCTAGATCTAGTCTCTTCAACCTTAGATCTGATCGTTTTCTTTGGCCAAGGAGTGTCTTCCGAAGGGATGTTTACGATGTCGTGCTCCTCTGCTGCTACTTGTGGGATTTTTTTTTCATTTTTAATTTTTTTGTTTGTCCTGGCCTTCGGGTTGAAGATGGAATAAATCGGTGTGATGGCTTAACTCTCATGACTGGATTATGAGACTGGATTGGAAAGCATTGAACTCGCAGAACCAAACGGATTGGATTGTCCATCAAATGTAGAGCCCAAATTGCTCAGCACTAGCAGCTGTCCCCCACTGCTAGCATTTCACTATAGAGCCATCATCTTTAACAACTTTTGAGTTATTTCTTGGTTTTCTTGTTCAAGCATAGGGATGAAAATCTGGTATGTTTTTTGTTTGCTTCCTTTAGGCAGTCGAAACAGGATTGATAGCATGTATCTGGTTTTTAGTTCAATTTGCTTTTCTGGTCTGAAAATGAACAGTTTTTAGATTAAGAAGATCAAGTGATTGGGAAAACTTTCAGCACCATATTTACCATAGCATGAAACCGTTTTAGTGAGAGAATGGGCCTTTGTTTTAATTGGGCCTTAAGGTTTAGCCCTAGGCCTACATCATTAATCAAACCATAGGCTAGTCTTTTTTTTCTCTAATTAAAAGAAGGCAAAAAGGAAGCGATTAGAGTAGTTATTTTACTTGGACGTGACCGATAATTCTTCCTAATGATAGCACCTAATTGTTGGGAACAACACAAGAGTAGCCTAGACGGTGTGGGAATTGCACAACTCAATTCCATCAAGACATTAGCAGGACAAGACTTATACTAATTAGGTTTGAGGATTTTTATAGCGAGAATCAAACTCTTACCCTAATACTTATCCAATTGCTTGAAGATTTTCTTGAGACCACTATTAGGGGATCGTAGCATGCAGAATAGTATTGGAGCTATTTTGTCAAAACTATTCTTTTCCCAGTCACTGTCAGAGTCAAAAATCGAAATTACGTGTCAAAAACTTGGGTGCTTCTTCTGAGAAAAGATATGAGAGGTATTATCACACACCAACCAACCCATTTGGCCTACCTACACTCCTACATTTCTAAGTTGTTTCGTATAGACTTCAAATAAATAAATAAAGATTGAAAAAAATATTAATCTCGTTTATTAAATAAATTGAACTCGTATAAGATCATATAATTTTAATTATATATTATTTTTAATTTTTTTAATGAGAACATGTTAAGTTGTTAAAAAGGTCAAAACAAAAATAAAAAATAAAAAAATTCTTGGTAATGTAACTCGAATTATTATAATTGTGAGTCTGAATAATATGTGTGTGTAATGAGTGTATATATAACATAAACATATAACCAACATTAAATAACTAGTAAGTAGTATAATTTTTTTTTAAAAAAAAAAATTACAATATTTACTCTATTTAATTGAGTAGCTTTTGAGAAAACTTGAACTCATTAAGAAATAAATGAATATAGCTTAAACAGATTATTTATCTCAGTGATAAGCTCAAGTTCAGCTCATATTAAAAACAAACAAAAACAAAAACAAAACAAGCTTGAACATTTAAACATATATTGGACCACGCACAAATTCTATTACAAAGTTATTTTTCAATCGGATGTATTAGGTAGGTTCTTAGAGAATTTTCTGCATAGTTTTTCATTATTCAATCACGCTCAAATAGAAAAGATTACATGCACTAGAGGTGGACATAAACTCTGAGATAGACTCCCTATTGACATGGACTCGTACTATAATAGATACCATAGAGCAATAGCAACATGGACTTTTGCGTCCCCAAGAGGTAGTTCAATCGGCTAGGACCACGCTTAATAAAGCGGTGATCACTAGTTCAAATCTCTTTCCCCCTTTTTGTGCGGACATATCAAAAAAAAAAAAAGGACTTTTGCACCGCAATACTACAAATCACTAAAAGACTCTGTCGGACTTAGATACATAACTATGACTACAATATAATATCCTTATTTCAACTACTGCAACGTAGCCATTAAAAGACAACAACAAAACGACTAGAACATATCTCCACCAAACTTCTTCAATGTAACATATTCTTACACTACATTTGGTTCAGCAACAAGTAGATGAACTCCACACTTCTTCACATTAACTTCTGGTCTCCAAAATTGGATGGTCACCTCAATTTCATCTCCACTTTCCATCACCAATTCATAAAATATGACTCCACTTTCCAGCTCATATTTATTTCTTATGTGGTCTGTGAGGCATAGAATGAAATGATCTTCTTTTTTTGGATAAAGAAAGGGATACTTACCACGGTCGCCATAGTTTAATGGCCAATGAAAGTTCTCGTTGCCTCTAGTTTTATTTTTGATGACCAAGTAAGGAATATCATCAACGATCCAATCTTTTTCTTGATCAAATGCATAAACAGCAGAAACAAGCAACCGAAGGAATTGACCATTTGACATTGAAGGTGCACGGAAGGATATCAAAGACCCAATGCTCTTATGGCTGAACCAGTTTGGAATCTCTCTCCCAGAGAGGCAAATGTAACGATACTCATCATCGCCCATGGTTGACAAAAACTGTTAAACAAAAAATATGTTCACATCATAAAATGAGAGAGAGAGAGAGAGAGAGGTACCTGGAAAGGACTCCTAAAATCATATGCTAAATTGTTACACCCTTTCGAGTGAATAGAAGCAGATTCCAAATCCTCCAAGCCTTGAATCTCAATCAATTCAGGGCAATTACGAAGGTCCAAAAGTAGTCCTCTTTCATGGTTTGACAAAATTGAGAGTCTTTTCATTGAAGTACAATTCCTTGTATCCAATGTATGTATACTTGAGGAGAGTCCTGAAATTGATTGAAGAGTTGTACACTCACGTAAAAGCAAACTGCCCAATTTAGGGAGGTGCTTGATGCAATCAGGTAGGTTACAAAAATTGTTTCTCGATAAATCCAAAAACTTGAGTGAAGATAAACTCACAAAATCAACAGGAAACTTTTTTTCAGACAAATTGCGCCCAGAGAGATTTAGTGATGTCAAAGAATGTAATCCAGAAATAGAAGGTGGTAGAAAACATACTGGGTTCAGGATTTTTGATGACATCAATGATGAGAGAAGTGGCAAACAAGATTTTGGTGACATCAACAATAAGAAAGGTGACACCCAAGATTTTGAGGGTCGTTCTTTACATCCAGATAATGATGCAATCTCAAGATTCCTTAAAAGACCAAAAGAGGATGGTAGTTGCTTAATAGCAATTCCATCTGCAAGCAGCTCTGTTAAACCTAGCATATTCCCTACTTGATCTGGTAACTTGTCAACTTTTAAGCAACCCGACAAATCAAGAGTTTTGAGAGATTTTAAGTTAGAAATGTTGCTTGGAAGATTCATAAGACTCTTGCATCCTTTTAAATTCAGCAAAACAAGGTTTCCCAAACCTCCAATAGACTCATGAATCTCGACCAATCCCGTGCAACCTTCAAGTATTAGTATCTCCAATTTTGGCACTTGAGAGAAGTTTGGTGATTTAGTAAGACATTTGGAATTGCTGAGATTTAGGACCTTCAACTTGTCGAGTATCTGTGAAAGGAAAAAAAGAATAAATAAGGAAATGAAAAGTTCTTGATAGTTATACATTTAGCATTAATAAAGGGGGGGGGGGGGGGGGGGGGGGTAAGTTTTTTGTTTTTTTTTTTTTTTTTTGTTTTTTTAATTTTTTAAAATGAAAAGCATTGAACAAAGTAATGCTCCCAAAGAAANGCCAACAAAGCCATATTAGCTCTTTAGGGAGATGTTCGTAGGATCCTTTGAGATGTACAACATTGATTTGGAGTAATCTCAAACACTTCATATTTGTAAATGCTTCAATTTTGATAAAGCATACATCTTCACATCCTTTTAAGACGAGACCCTCAACTTTTATTGTTCCCTAGCAAAATAGATAGTTGGATTAGGAATGCACATCTTCATCTTATGTAAAGCTAGAACAACTTTGAACTAGAATAGACCTATATACCCTCATCAATTTTTTATTTTTTATTTTTTGAAAAAACACTAAATTGATTCAGAAATTATAAGAATCATTTGAAACGTTCCATAACTTCTAAATATAATATTGCAATTGGTAAGTATTAGTTGACTTGATTTAGAGAAGATTTGGAGTTAAAATCATTCAATTATAACTATGATGCATGATTGACAAAAAGGCAAAAAGCTCATATATACCTACATAAGACATATTATGTACGAGTGTAACTGTATTTATTTATATATATAAATGCATATGCCTCTTACCGTATGATTGCGTAGTACATTTAAGACATCTTCGTGAAACCACAACCTACTATGTTTTCCTAGCAAAGTGGGTCGCAAATCTTCTGGCTTTTTACGAATAATCTCCCTTCCCATATCTCGAATAAGACCATGCATTCTAAACTTGTTTTCACCATCAATTGTCAATAGGGACCTCTTGGTGAGAGTTCTGATATCAATATCTGGATGGATATAACAACCATCAAGTATTTGAATGACGTAATCTTTATCTTTATCCATTCCGACAAAGAAACAAACAATATCAAGGAATATGTTCTTTGTATCAACCTCTAGTGCATCAAAACTTATTCTAAGTATATTTTGAATCTTCGCAAGAGGAGCTCTTCGTAATTTTTCAAGTGTAATTTTCCATTCAACAATGCTTATAACTTTAAGAAAAGAACCCAAAAGCTCAAGAGCTAATGGAATGCCTCCGGCATAATCCAATGCTGCATTCGAAAGCTCCAAGTATTCTTTTTTTGGACTGGCCATGTTGAAGGCATGCCAATTAAATAGTCGAAGAGACTTCCAATAATTCAATTCTTTGACCTCATATTTTATATCTACTCCCAATGAACTTAACACACTTTCATCTCTAGTGGTTACAATGATTCTACTTCCTAGACCAAGCCATTCCATTTTGACTAACTTGTGTAGGTTTTCTAAGTCAGCCACATCATCAAGAATAACAAGAACCTTTTTTCCATGAATTCTTTTCTCAATTATTCTGATTCCTCTATCAAAACTATCAATCTTCAACTTTGTTTTCAAGATATCATGAAGAAGTTGTTCTTGTAATTGAGCTATGCCATTGCGCGTTTCTAAACTTTCTTTAAGGTTAAAAAGAAAACTACTTCCATCAAACGCATCATTTATTTCATTATAGACGGCTTTTGCTAGGGTTGTTTTGCCTATTCCACCCATTCCATAGATGCCCACAATGCAAATGTCTCTTCTTCCAATATTTAATAAATGTTTTATATCCTGGACACGAGACCTCATTCCTATTGGGTGTTTGGCAACATTCAAGCAAGCGGGGTTCACTTCACACAAAACTTTATCAACAATCTCGTCAATGACTTCTGATTCATACCTGAGAACAATGAAATAAGCACAAGGTAAAATAATAATAATAATAATAATAGTTATAACTCATCAGCACCATAAAGATCTTATCATCCCCGTCATATGAGAGTAATACGTTATGACAAACAATTATGTTTAATCAAATTTATTGGTAGTTAACATTTAAATATAGGGGTTTGCTAGGGGTTCTCTTCGTAATATTCTCCTGGCGTTCTTACGTAGAACATAATTTAATAAAAAATAAAATTGTAGTACATTTTTTTGCTAACAAATTAATTTTTATGAGTTAATATTTAGATTCTAATACTTTAAAACTTGTTTTTTGATTCAAAACTAAAATCAAGAGTGGAAGGTTAACCCTTTAGGAATGGTATCACCCAAAATGGATTTGATCATCCTAAATTTAATGTTAATGCCTCAATTTTGGTGCTAATGCCTCAAATTTGATGCTAATGCCTAAAAAAACCGGTTATGGAGGCCACTACAATTTTATTTTTTTTTAAATCAAGTTTTACGTAAAACTGAGAAAACGCCAGGAGAACATTACGGAGAAAATCCCTAGCATTTTCCTTAAATATATCTCTTCTCTTATTGACATGCCATTAACAATTTCCCACAAAGTATGGTTATAATGTCATTCCTCTCAAGTGTACAATATTTTATCAAAAAAACAATCTTATACTTAATATTTCCAAAAAATAGGTTTGTCACTAGATGGCACGATCTTCGATCTATTTAACTTAATGCTACTTTTTATCAATTTTTGTCAAAAAAATTTTTTTTTTTTTTTTTTTAAAAAAAAGGACAAAAAAGATAAAAGAAATGGATGAAAAAGTACAGGTGTTAGACTAGTCCCTAGCATAATACCTATTTGCATCAACATGCCAGCCAACACAATTCCCAGCTTTAGTAAGAGCTCCCCTCCACTTGTTCACCCTCTCCATCTCCATATGAAACCGCTCTTCATGCCTAGCAAAGGCTTCCGCAAAAGTTCCGATTTGTTTTCGAACATCCGAGGGATCCACATGATAAAATATTGGAAAAAGAGTGTGGCCTACTGTATTTTTATAGTTGGTATTCTGACAGTCCATGAACTCTGCAAGCTCATTGAGGCACCACGTAGAAGAAGCATAGTCTTTGGAAAAAATCACAATGAAAATCATTGACCTATGAATCCCATTGACAAGTTCGGTAAAGATGGACTTCCCTCTTGAAAGCTCATCGTCATCTCGGAAGGTGCGAATTCCGACTCGATCCAAGGCGGAGTAGAGGTGGCTGGTGAAGCTCAAGCGGGTGTCTTTACCTCTAAAACTCATAAAGACATCGTATTCGCAATGAAGTCTAGAAAAGGAGGTACTTATTGTGGTTGAGTTTGATTGGACTGCAAAAGTAGACAAATCCTGTGAGAAACGGAAGGGTAGAGCTTGTATAATGGGTGCAATCAAGATTTTCCTTTTGAAAAATGAGAAAGATTTGTTTTTTTTTTCTTTTTCTTTTCTAAATTGAAAAATGAGAAAGATTTGTTAAACATAATTCTAAATGGAAATTCTTTTTATGGATCATTCATTCTGTTTCTTTTTCAACATAGACGGTATAAATTTTTGTGAATCAAGTACATGATTCTAAATACATATGCATACACCTAACCATTTCTATTTGATATGTGAGTGCGGCGAAAACAGTACCATCTTTGTTTGGGTCATCGACGACGGGAATCTTTGGAGCCTGGTCTTGGTCTTGCACCGGTGATTTGACCATTAGGGATTGAGGGGGATCGTTAGCGTTGCGTGTAAGGTCAACAACAATTCCTTTGGAAGGGTCGGCAGGGTTTCTGCTTCTAATGTTTGGTGGATGGGAGGACTGGTTAATCAGATAAGAAGCATGGTATGCTTGGGTGAAACTGGATGAGGTTCCATCTGAAAGAGCCGTGGAAGCCATGACAGTTGCACCGACTGGAAGTGGATGGGTATGTGTACCTTTGTACTTTGTTATGAGTATAGACGGTTCATCTACGCATCTTTGCACCTGCTTGCAAAAGAATAAAGAACAAATATGCATGAAAATTTAATACAAGGAAGGAATGGAAACCCAAGAGACTCAAAGTGAAATACTATTATATTATTGTACCTTTTTCATAACTGGGCATCCTCGACCAGTTTCGCAATAATAAGTGTATCGTGGAAAAGGATTTCGTGCATCAACCCCATGGCACCCATGGTTCAACTATAGCACAACGTTTGATAAAATTAGAATCATGTGATTGTTGAGCTCATAAAAATTTATATATGAGAATTACGTCATAAATTAAACCCAAAGAGAAGCAAAGTGAAATACTATAACCATATTCAAATTCAGTTTCGTACCTCTTTCCTATCTGGAGCCGCTTTGTACTCGTAATAGTATTCGGAGGGTTGCAAATCACATGGACGCGGATACGATCTCCATTTACACCCGTCGTTCAACTATATATAGGAAAACTTTTGATTAAATTAGAATCATATAAAATTTAAATACGAGAATTGCGTGAAAAATTAAACTCACTGAGGCTACTTCACATCTGGCTATGACCACCTCAACCCAAGCTTTCCTATTGGCTTCGATACGGTTCCATAAATCTTTTATATTGTATTCTTCTTCTGATGTGGCCTCAGATGCTTCTTCTGTATCGTGTGCATGTACAGTTCTTTTCAAATGGATCTTAAAAAAAATTAAACGCAAGAGAAAATATTTGACTACACAGTCTTATGGAGCACAAGTGAATTTAACTCTTAAAGTTACTTTTCCCGGGCTAATGGAGCCATCACACACAAATAAATACCAATGCATACACCTAACCATTTCTATATGATCTGTGAGTGCGGTGAAAACATTACCGTCTTCGTTTTGGTCTTCGACGCCGACAACCTGGGAGGCCACGATTTGGTCTTCGATGCCGACAACCTGGCAGGCCTCGTTTTGGTCTTCGGTTTCTGGCTCACGCTTCCTCTTCAAGCTTCGTCGTATAGCACTGAAGATTTGGTCCATGGGTGGAAGAGTGGTAGATACAGAGGGATGGCGTGGGTTGTTTGGGAAATAAATCGTGGTTTGGGGGAGAAGTGAGAAGTGTGGGGAGGTTAACGAAATTGGGTTTCACGCTCAGTTCCTGGGTTATGATGGCCGAGACATGGATTGGGATTCCTGGCTAACGAAAAACAACAGAGATTTTGGGTTGGAAGAAGGGAAAGGGTTAGAGAGAGAGAGAGAGCGGGGATGGAAGATGGAGATCACTGTTAAGCACATAGAAGAAACCAACCCAAGCAATTTCTCTTTCTCTCCTTCCTTGATTCACGAATCACGATGAAGGACAGCCCACAATCAAACGCTGTCCTGCCGTAGAGAAAGTTTAATGATAAAAAAATTAAAAAATAAATAAAAAGGTTATCTTCTGTATTTGCGAAATTTTTCCGAGCTTTCTCCTTGACTAGTAGGTGTGGGTGAGTCAACAGCTGGGTAGTGGTGAACCGATGATGAGTGATTACGAGAAAGCTGCTCTGGCATTCTAATGCGTTTTTTTAATATAAGAAAATACATTTTTCCTCTTAGAGTTTACGTTTATTTGCCCCCATCACATATTTTATTTTTTAAAAAAAATAATAAAAAAAAAAACCATAAACCAAAAAAAAGAAAAAAAAAAAAAAGAAAAGAATAAGAAATATGCTAGGGTGGCCGAACCACCCCCATAAAAATTTGAGGATTTGGCCCAAGCCACCCCCTTGGGCCCTGGGGGTGGCTCGGCTACCCCTAAATGGTCGGCCTGGGGGTGGCCTAACCACCCCTAGGCTAAATGGGGTGGCTGGCCACCCCCTATAGGGTGGTTCGGCCAACCCAGCATATATATATATTTTTTGGTTTTTGGTTTTTTTTTTCAAAAAAATAAAAATAAAATATGAGATGCGGCATTTTGGAAAAAAGGTCAAAATGGTCAAACTGTAACAATTTAAAAGTTTGTGGGGGTTAAGCGTCACATTTGAAACTTTGGAGGTGAAATATGGGAACACATATTTTAACATGTTTTAATACATATGGGAACAAATATTTTAACATGTTTTAATTTATATGGATTAAACTAATTAAAGTTGAAAGCCTTATGAGGGTAAAATTTTATGCGACTTATATACTTAGGCAATGTTTTGTGTATGATTGTGTGTCATTATGTTGAGTAATATATTGGTGTATAACATTTATTATGCATTTTTATTTAAAAGATCTTGATAGTTGTTTTTTACAACCTATAATGAAAAGTTCGATAGAGAAGTGTTTAAATTTTGAAATTAAACTAACTATAACAAAGAATCTCGTGCATACTTTTTTCTACAACCAAAGTAGTTTTTCGAATGTTCATAATTTTGAGTTTTATTTGTATTGAATGAGTATTACACCAACAATATTATAAATTCTTTCTAATTTTATATTAATGTTTTGATTAAGCAAAATTCAAGCTTTTCTCTTGCATTTATAAAAAGTAAATTTCATAATACTTATGAAAAGTACGATTATAATATAATCATAAGAATCTCACGTATTGCGTGGGTTAGAAGCTAGTAATAATAATAACAACAATAGCTCGACCCAAAGCGTGGCAATAGATCATTCAATTTTTTTAATTTTTTATTGAAAAAACTTTACTTACCACCCTTGATTTTTCACCATTTTTGTAATCATACTCTTGAATTTTAAAAAGTATCAATTTAGTGTAGCAATCTTTCAATTTTATTTTTTTTTTCAATTTTACTAGTCCATTAAGATTTTCCGTTAAATCCGGTCAAAATTCCAAAAATGCCATTTTTTAAAATAAATATTAACAATTTTTTTCAAAGATTTAGGCATGGGTATTTTTGTAAATTTCATTAAATCTTGACAAACGCCTAAATCCTTGCAATTTTTTTTTTTTAAAAAAAAAAAAATTGGTATTTTGGAAATTTTGACACCCTCCATTAGAATTTAATGAAAATCATAATTGAGGGATAAAACTGAAAAAAATTGGAAATTGGAAGATGAATACACTAAATTGATATTTTTTTAAGCTTAAAGTATGATTGCAAAAATTACAAAAGAATGATAAGTGCTAAAGACCCTAAGACTTTTTACCAAATTCTTGCTCCCAAATTAAATGGTCCATTTCTCTAAAAGATAAGGGTGGTAAGTAGTGAAGTTTTCCTTTTTTTTATTTTACAAAGAAGATATTTATCTTCTTTTGACTTCTTTAGTTAAGATTAATCAGCAAAATATATATTTAAAAAAAAAAGTAATTAAAAGTGATTAATAGATTAGAACTCCAGATTATAACTTTTTTAAATTGAGATGAGCATTACAAATTTCTTGAATTCCCCTTTTAGACTTCTTTTTTTTTTTTTTTTTTGAATACTGTAGTTAGGGGCCTCTGTCTTGTGCAATGGTGAAGTCCTGAAGTGCCAAGCAAAGTGCATGGATTTCATTCTTGAGAGCGATCACTTCATGCTTAAATACTGAAGGGTACAACCTTGTCCAAGTCATCCATCCTGTGACACAACTTAGGGTAGGATGAGTACTGGGTAATGACCCTTCTTTCATTGTTATATTTACTTATGAAAAGTTAATTATATTCTTGTTACTTCTAATAGTAGGTTAGAATAACGATGGAGATTTATCACCATTTTGTCCAACTGTACAAATCATGGTATCAAACTTTATGCATGTCTTTGAGGATTATTATTTAATATACCTTAGATGTGACAATATTGTTAACTGTACAAGGAGCTAGATATGAAAACATTTGATTATATGTACATTTGGAGTAAGTAAAGATGGGTACTTCATACACATAAAATGATTATATGTACATTTCAAGGTTCAGTTGGAGAAGCCAAAAGAAATAATAGCAGAGCAAAAACTGCTAGAAATCTACCTGTAGGGAAGCATATGTTATGAAGATTATCAAATTTTTATGGGAGTTCGAGATATAATACCATGACTTCTTGTGAAGGTTTTTAAGCTCGAAAACAAAAGAAAAGTTCAATTTACTTTTCATACGCTACTGCATGCATGGATTTTATATGTATTCTTAAACCAAATTGCATATCTAAATCTGTGTCTTGATAAGTTTTTGTGTGTCACCTGCTCTATTTTTACTTTATAGGTTTGCTGGGATACAATTTTTCTCTTCTCCTTACTAATTAAGTTAATCTTTGTGACAGGAACCATCTTTTGGTCATATGAAAAGCTGAGCTTCAGATGCTGTTTGCTTTATATCCATGGACCTGCAATTGCTTGTGAGAAAAATGTTTGAGATTGATATAACTTGTGAAGGCTGAATTGAATGGAACGTGAGGACGATGTAACTACTTTCATTTAAATGCATTGACAGAATGACTTGGGAAGACTGCAATGCTTACGCCTGAGATCTAAAGTGATTCTTGTTCCTGTAAATTTTTTGGGGGAATAAATTTAGTAATATATTGTTTATGTAATTTAGATTGGTTTTTGGTATGGATTCATGTCCTCAAGGTGTTACTGTTCACCTATGGTGCAGCAGCTTCATATTGTGCGTTCATTTTTTTATCTCACCACATCAGTTTCCAATTCCTTGCTTGTTTTAGAATGCATGGTAACTTTAAGAACGAACTGATGGAGAGCAGATGGTCCAACTGGGGACTTTTTGATCCGTGTTGACTTTAATTCTACCTACAAACATGTCAAGATAAGTAATGCCAACCTGGCCTATCAATTTACTTTTTTGGGCCAAGGAGGATGGCTTAAATTTTGATGTATGATAGTGTATCTTTGATGAACCTTGTATCAGATGAAACATGATTAATTAATCAGGGCAGAATTCAAAACTTGATATTTTGATTTGATTGCATGAAGGTTTCCTTTCATTTTTGTGGTTATCAGTCTTAAACATATGCTTGTTTTATGGGTATCCAGCATCGTGGTATAGCATAATCCATGTTCTTTAGTTGAAGCTTCATCATTGATTTTATTTGATTGATCATTCTTTCGTGGTCTTTGTAACTCAGTATATGGCACTATCAGATTGAAAATAAACTGAATGGCAAGTAAATCTCACCAAGATTTGTACTTGATTTTTTTATATTTGTTTTTATCTAACAGGAGCCTTTTTGGAAATAAAAACATAGTTTTAATCTATTAAGTGTTGTTTCTATTTTGACGGGGCTTAATTCAAATTTTGAAATTGAAGATTATTTTGTTAATCCCGCTATTTCTGCTGGGTTATTCCAGACCTTTTTTTTTTTTTTTTTTTTTTGAGGTGTATTCCAGACCTTCTAAAGCATGAACTTAGCAGGTTTACTCACACTTGTTCTTAAATATATTGTGTTGATGTGTGATTTTATGTTAGTTTTATTATTATAATATTGTGGGGGCATTTATGTACTTCTACAATATGTGGCAACTATAAATATTTTAGTAACATATATGAAACTATGAGGAGGAGATACAATTTGAAGTATTTTGCATTGAGATAGCAAGGTCGAAACATAATATATTTATCTCCCAACGGAAAGATCTCCTTGGTCTTCTCAAGGGAACATGGATGCTAGGATGTAAAGCTATTGATAATCTAGTATAGGTGAATGATAAGTTGGGTGAAAGTGTTTAAAGTATTTTGGAAGAATGCAAATATTAACAACTGTTTGACAGGTATTTATCTATCTTACGCCTGTCTCGACATTGCATATGTTATTAGCGTGTGAGTCACTTAATGCATTTTTTACATGTATATCATATGGAAGCAGTCTATCGGATTCTCACTACTTAAAATCCTCATCAGGTAAGGGAATGTTGCTTTTCCAACATGATCACTTGAAAGTGTAGCCCACACATATGTGAATTGGGATGAATCTAATACGGATCGCCAGTCCATGTCAAGACATATTACATTTGTGGAAGGTAATTTGGTGTAGTAAAAAATAGTTAGCGGTTGCTAAATTCAGTGCAAAAGCAGAATTCAGAGCCATAGCTCATGGGGTGTGTGAAATGTTATGGTTGAAGATATCATTGAAAGAACTTAAGGATGATTATAGAGATTTCATGAGACTGTATTGTGACAACAAAGTTGTGATTAATGTTGCTCACAATCCACTCTAACATGACCAAACATGTTGAAAATGACAAGCATTTTATTAAAGAAAAACTACGAGCGGATCTAATTTGTACACCATATGTAAAGACAGGGAGGGGAACAATTTGCTGCTATCATGACAAAAGAAGTGTTAAGTAGTGGATTTTCATACGATCTCAAGCAAGTTAGGCATGCGAGATATATTTCCCTCAACTTGAATGGGAGTGTTGATGTGTTATTTTATGTCAGTTTTATTATTATAATATTAGGGGGTGTTTATGTACTCTTAAAATATGTGGCGACTATTAACAATACATTAGCAGGAGGAGAATCCTAATACTGTGTTCCCTTATAGACTATTTTCTCTTTCTGTCATCTTCTCTTTTTTTTTCTTGGTATACACTGTTTCGATGTTTTGTGCGAATAAGGGGTTTGTACAGGATCCCACTATGGCCGAAGCTCAAGCAGCATGGGAAGTAGTGGAGCTAACATGTCGACGCCTGAATCTTCAAAAAATTATTCCGGAGGGGGACTCTCTAGAAATAGTTAAAATGCTCCAGAAGAAGGGATGTTGCTAAACTATTTAATTAAGGAGAGTTTGCGGAAATGGCAGGGTTGTGAGGTACATCACATTAGTCTAAGGGCTAATAGTGCCGCTCACCATCTAGCCAAGCTGGCTCTTGAGCAAGACGACGATACTGAATGGCGGGATGGTTTTCCTTCTCACATACAAGATATTGTAAGAACTGAAGGATGTTTTTATCCATTTTAATGAGAACCAATTCAAAAATATATATATATATATTAAGCGAATTAAACAAATATATGCTAGATCATTAAAGAAAGCGCCAAAGGTTTCTCGTCATTTTCCTCCTCCACCACCACTGCTGTATTTGGTAGGATCGTGACTTTGGTTGCTGATGGATCACTTCAATCATCAGTCCTTATCTTCAAAGACCTTCTCTATCAGAATTGAGATATTGGACCACGCATCCAAATTCTATTACGAAGTTATTTTTGCAATCGGATATGTTAGGTAGGTTCTTAGAGAATTTTCTGCATAGTTTTTCATTATTCAATCACGCTCAAATAGAAAAGATTACATACGCTAGAGGTGGACATAAACTCTAAGATAGACTCCCTATTGACATGGACTCATACTATAATAGATACCATAGAGCAATAGCAACATGGACTTTTGCACCGTAATACTACAAATAACTAAAAGACACTGAGACTTAGATACATAACTATGACTACCATATAAATCCTTATTTCTACTACTGCAACGTAGCCATTAAAAGACAACAACAAAACAACTAGAGTTATAAACTCCTTCAATGTAACATATTCTTACTTTACATTTGGTTCAGCAACAAGTAGATGAACTCCACTACTTCTTCACATTAGCTTCTTGCCAGAGTTCGAAGGACACCTCAATTTCATCTCCACTTTCCATCACCAATTCATAAAATATGACTCCACTTTCCAGCTTATATTTATTTCTTATGAGTTGTGTCAGGCATAGAAAGAAATGATCTTCTTTTTTTGGGAAAAGAAAGGAATGCTTACCACGGGTTAGATGTGCGGCATAGCTTACTGGCCAATGATGGTACTTGTTGCCTCTAGTTTTATTTTTGATGTAGAAGTAAGGATCAACATAGCTCCAATCTTTTTCTTCATCAAATGCATAAACAGCAGAAACAAGCAACCGAAGGAATTGACCATTTGAAATTGAAGGTACAATGAAGGATATCGAAGACCCAATGCCCTTATGGCTGAACCAGTTTGGAATCTCTCTACCAAGGAGGCAAATGGCACGATACTCATCATCGCCCATGGTTGACAAAAACTGTTAAACAAAAAATATATTCACATCACAAAATGAGAGAGAGAGAGAGAGAGAGAGAGAGAGAGAGTTTAGGGTACCTGGAAAGGACTCCTAAAATCATATGCTAAATTGTTACACCCTTTCGAGAAAATAGAAGCAGATTCCAAATCTTCCAAGCCTTGAATCTCAGTCAATTCAGGGCAATTACGAAGGTCTAAAACTAGTCCTCTTTCATGGTTTGACGAAATTGAGAGTCTTTTCATTGATGTACTATCACTTGTATCCAACAGACCTATACTTGCGGGGAGTCCTGAAATTGATTGAAGAGCTGTACACTCACGTAAAACCAAATTGTACAATTTAGGAAGGAGCCTGATGCAATGAGGTAGGTTAGAAAAATTGTTTCTTGATAAATCCAAACACTCGAGTGAAGATAAACTCGCAAAATCAACAGGAAACTCATTTTCAGACAAATTGCGCCCAGAGAGATTAAGTGTTGTCAAAGAACTTAATCCAGAAATAGAAGATGGTAGAAAACATACTGGGTTCAGGCTTTTTGATGACATCAATGATGAGAGAAGTGACAAACAAGATTTTGGTGACATCAACAATGAGAGATGTGACACCCAAGATTTTGAGGGTTGTTCTTTACATCCAGATAATGATGCAATCTCAAGATTCTTTAAAAGACCAAAAGAGGATGGTAGTTGCTTAATAACAATTTTATCTGCAAGCAGCTCTGTTAAAGCCATCATATTTCATATTTTATCTGGTAACTTGTCAACTTTTATGCAACCAGACAAATCAAGAGTTTGGAGAGATTCTAAGTTAGAAATGTTGCTTGGAAGATCCATAAGACTCTTGCATCCTTTTAAATTCAGCAAAACAAGCTTTCCCAAACCTCCAATAGACTCATGAATCTCGACCAACCCTGTGCAACCTTCAAGTATTAATGTCTCCAATTTTGGCACGTGAGAGAAGTTTGGTGATTTAGTGAGACGTTTGGAATTGCTGAGATTTAGGACCTTCAACTTGTTGAGTATCTGTGAAAAAAAAAAAAAGAATAAATAAGGAAATAAAAAGTTCTTGATAGTTATACATTTAACATTAATAAAGGAAAAAAAAAAAAAACTTAGTAAGATTTGTCATACTATATTCTTCTCCCAAACTTGTTCGACATTACTATATTGCATGTCCAGAACAACAAGGGACTCTAGATGAAAATTATGCGGAAGAAATCCCAGAGGGCACTCATGCCAACAAAGCCATATTAGCTCTTTAGAGAGATGTTCAAAGGATCCTTCGAGAAGTACAGCATTGATTTGGAGTAATCTCAAACGCTTCATATTTGTAAATGCTTCAGTTTTGATAAAGCATACATCTTTACATCCTTCTAAGACGAGGCCCTCAACTTTTATTGTTCCCTAGCAAAATAGATAGTTGGATTAGGAATGCACATCTTCATCTTGCGTAAAGCTAAAACAACTTTGAACTAGAATAGACCTTTATACCTTATCAATTTTATTTTATTTTTTTTGAAAAAACACTAAATTGATTCAGAAATTATAAGAATTATTTGAAACGTTCCATAACTTCTAAATATAATATTCCAATTGGAAAGTATTAGTCGACTTGATTTTGAGAAGATTTGGATTTAAAATCATTCAATTATAACTATGATGCATGATTGACAAAAAGGCAAAAAGCTAATATATATATATATATAAATGCGTGTCTCTTACCGTATGGTTGCGTAACACATTTAAGACATCTTTGTGAAACCACAACCTACTACGTTCTCCTAGCAAATTGGGTACCAAATCTTCTGGATTTTTATGAATAATCTCCCTTCCCATATCTCGAATAAGACCATGCATTCTAAACTTATTTTCATGATCAATTGTCAATAGGGACCTCTCGATGAGAGTTTTGATACCAATATCTGGAAAGAAATCACAACCATCAAGTATTTGGATGACGTAATCTTTATCTTTATCCATTCCAACAAAGAAACAAGCAATATCAAGGAATATGTTCTTTGTATAAACGTCAAGTGCATCAAAACTTATTCTAAGTATATTTTGAATCTTCTCAAAAGGAGCTCTTCGTAATTTTTCTATTGTAATTTTCCATTCAACAATGCTTTTACCTTTAAGAGAAGAACCCAAAAGCTTAAGAGCTAATGGAATGCCTCCGGCATAATCCAATGCTTCATTCAAAAGCTCTAAGTATTCTTCTTTTGGACTGGCCATGTTAAAGGCATGCCAACTGAATAGTCGAAGAGACTCCCAACAATTCAATTCTTTGACCTCATATTTTTTATCTACTCCCAATGAACTTAACACACTTTCATCTCTAGTGGTTACAATGATTCTACTTCCTGTACCAAGCCATTCCATTTTGATTAACTTGTGTAGATCTTCTGAGTCAGTCACATCATCAAGAATAACAAGAACCTTTTTTCCACGAATTCTTTCCTCAATTATACTGATTCCTCTATCAACATTAACAATCTTCAACTTTGTTTTCAAGATATCATGAAGAAGTTGTTCTTGTAAAAGAGATATGCCATTGCGCCTTTCTGAACTTTCATTAAGGTTAAAAAGAAAACTACTTCCATCAAATGCATCATTTATTTCATTATAGACCGCTTTTGCTAGGGTAGTTTTGCCTATTCCACCCATTCCATAGATGCCCACAATGTGAACGTCTCTTCTTCCAAGATTTAATAAATATATTATATCCTGAACACGAGACCCCATTCCGATTGGGTATTCGGTAACATTCAAGTAAGTGGGGTTCACTTCACACAAAACTTTATCAACAATCTCGTCAATGAATTCAGATTCATACCTGAAAACAATAAAATAAGAACAAGATAAAAAAAAATATAATAATAAAAAAAATAGTTATAACTCATCAGCACCATAAGAATCTTATCATCTCCATCATATTAGAGTAATACGTTATGACAAACAATTATGCTTAATTAAATTTATTGGTAATTAACATTTAAATATATTTCTTCTCCTACTGACATGCCATAAACTATTTCCTGCAAAGTATGGTTACAATGTCATTCCTCTTATACTTGACATTTCCAAAAAATAGGTTTGTCACTAGATGGCACGATCTTCGATCTATTTAGCTTAATGCTACTTTTTATCAATTTTTGTCTAAATTTTAAAAGAAAAGGACAAAAAAGATAAAAGAAATGGATGAAAAAGTAAAGGAGTTAGACTAGTCCTTAGCATAATACCTATTAGAATTAACATGGACGCCAACACAATTCCCAGCTTTAGTAAGAGCTCCCCTCCACTTGTTCACCCTCTCCATCTCCATATGAAACCGCTCTTCATGCCTAGCAAAGGCGTCCGCAAAAGTTCCGATCTGTTTTTTAACATCCGAGGGGTCCACATGATAAAATATTGGAAAAAAAGTGTGGCCTATAGTATTCTGACAATCCATAAACTCTGTAAGCTCATTGAGGCACCACGTAGAAGAAGCATAGTCTTCGGAAAAAATCACAATAAAAATCATTGACCTACGAATCCTATTGACAAGTTCAGTAAAGATGGACTTCCCTATTGGAAGCTCATCGTCATCTCGGAAGGTGCGAATTCCGACTCGATCCAAGGCGGAGTAGAGGTGACTGGTGAAGCTCAAGCGGGTGTCTTTACCTCTAAAACTCAGAAAGACATCGTATTCGCGATGACGTCTAGAAAAGGAGGTACTTATTGTGGTTGAGCTTGATTGGACTACAAAAGTAGACAAATCCTGTGAGAAACAGGAAGGGTAAAGCCTGTATAAGGGGTGCAATCAAGATTTTCCTTTCTTTTTTCTTTTTTCTTTCTCTTCTAAATTGAAAAATGAGAAAGATTTGTTAAACATGATTCTAAATGGAAATTCTTTTTTTTTGAAGGGCATTCATTCTGTTTCTTTTTCAACTTAGACGGTATAAATTTTTGTGAATCAAGTACGTACATGATTCTAAATACACATGCATACACCTAACCATTTCTATTTGATATGTGAGTGCGGCGAAAACAGTACCATCTTTGTTTGGGTCATCGACAACGGGAATCTTGGGAGCCTGGTTTTGGTCTTGGTCTCGCACCGGTGATTTGGCCAATGGGGATCGAGGGGGATCGTCAGCGTTGCTTGTAAAGTCAACAACAATTCCTTTGGAAGGGTCGGCAGGGTTTATGCTTCTAATGCTTGGTACTGGATGAGAGGACTGGTTAATCAGATAAGAAGCATGGTGAGGAAGGTATGCTTGGGTGAAACTGGATGAGGTTCCTTCTGAAAGAGCCGTGGAAGCCATGACAGCTGCACCGACTGGATGGGTATGTGTACCTCTGTAGGTTGTTATGAGTATAGACGGTTCATCTAAGCATCTTTGCACCTGCTTGCAAAACAATAAACAACATATAATATATGCATGCAAATTTAATACAAGGAAGGAATGAAAACCCAAGAGACACAAAGTGAAATACTATTATATATTGTACCTCTTTCCAAGCTGGGCATCCTCGACCCCGACGATCACGCGTTTTGCACCGATAACGGTATCGTGGAAAAGGACTAAAAGGATCAATCCCATCATAATACCATATCCACCCGTCTTTCAACTATATATAGGAAAACTTTTGATTAAATTAGAATCATATAAAATTTATATACGAGAATTGCGTGATAAATTAATTAAACTCACTGAGGCTACTTCACATCTGGCTATGACCACCTCAACCCAAGCTTCCCTATTGGCTTCGGCGGCAGGACTGTTATCGACATAGTATAAATTGTATTCTTCTTCTGATGTGGCCTCAGAAGCTTCTTCTGTATCATGTACATGTACAGTTTTTTTCAAATGGATCTTAAAAAAAAAATTAAACGCAAGAGAAAATATTTGACCACACAGTCTTATGGAGCACAAGTGAATTTAACTCTTAAAGTTACCTTTCCCGGGCGAATGGAGCCATCGGCCCATCACACACAAATAAATACAAATGCATACACCTAACCATTTCTATATGATCTTTGAGTGCGGTGTAAGAACATTACCGTCTTCGTTTCGGTCTTCGACGCCGACAACCTGGGAGGCCACGATTTGGTCTTTGATGCCGACAACCTGGCAGGCCTCGTTTTGGTCTTCGACGCCGACAACCTGGGAGGCCACGATTTGGTCTTCGATGCCGACAACCTGGGAGGCCACGATTTGGTCTTCGATGCCGGGAACCTGGCAGGCCTCGTTTTGGTCTTCGGTTTCTGGCTCACGCTTCCTCTTCAAGCTTCGTCGTATCGCACTGAATATTTGGTCCATGGGTGGAAGAGTGGTAGAGATAGAGAGCGATGGCGTGGGTTGTTTGGAAAATAAATCGTGGTTTGGGGGAGAAGTGAGAAGTGTGGGGAAATTGGGTTTCACGCTCAGTTTCTGGGTTTTGATGGCCGAGACTTGGATTGGGATTCCTGGCTAACGAAAAACAACAGAGATTTTGGGTTGGAAGAAGGGAAAGTGTTAGAGAGAGAGAGAGAGAGGATCGAAGATGGAGATCACTGTTAAGCACATAGAAGAAACCAACCCAAGCAATTTCTCTCCTTCCTTTCGATTCACGAACCACGAGGATGGACAGCCGACAAAAGCTCTCAAAGTCAAGATAATGGACTCCCTTGAGTCACGCCATTCATCCTGTCATTTCACTCCAACTTTTCATGCAGCTTTTCCCTTTTCCAGTTTTTGAGCAACTCCTCTTGAACATGACAATATCAAATTGCAGAGCGGGGACAGTACGGTATGTCTCTGTAGCTACAATACCGCTACAATGCTTTTCCAGCTACGATGCCATTCCGTTCGCTAGCCAAACGGAGCCAATATTGATTCACGCCTTTCATCCTGTCATGTGCATTCCACCTTTTCATGCAGCTTTTCCCTTTTCCAGTTTTTGAGCAACTAATCTTGAACATGACAATATCATATTGTAATATTTGATGTTTCCTCTCTACCGTATCCATGCGATACTCTTTTGTTTTGTCTAATCTTTGGTAAACTATTGAGTAAAGTACTCTGATTCTCACTATTGGCTCCGTTTAGAACGGAATGACACTGTAGGTGGAACTGCATTGTAGCGGTACTGTAATTATAGTGTCATTCCGTACTCTTCCCGGTCTGCAACCTGAAAACTGTAATTTTCAAAAAAAAAAAAAAAAAAAATTGACCTGCAAAGGCCCACTGCTCCATAACACGCTTTCCCCTACATTATTAAGCCAGCCTAACCCCCATCACCTACCTATACGAACTTCTGAATTACCAAAAAAAAAAAAAAAAAAAAAAAGGAAAATTGTCCTTAAGTGTTACTCATCGGTTGCAAACTTCACAGTGTACAATATTGTATACAAATCTCGCAACAACGCTTTTTTTGCCTTTGATATTTCTTCAACCAAAAGAAGTTTATCTTTTTTTGTGGGTTTGGGTTGGGTGAGAATATGAAATTGATGGGGATGGACGAAGAATAAGGCTTGTGTGGGTGTGGCTAAACAAAAATCATAACCCAAATCAAGGTATCTTTGTAAGCATATGGTCCTATGATTCTTGATTCAAGGGGATTGATGAAAAAGAGATTGAGAGAAAGATAGGGCTTAATTGATTTGTTTACAATATTGTAGACTATGAACTTTGCAACCGATGAATGATACTTTGAGGCCATTTTTTTTTTTTTTTTTGGTCATTCAGAAGTTCGTATAGGTAGGTGATGGGGTTAGGCTGGCTTAATAGTGTAGGAGAAAGCATGTTATGGAGCAGTGGGCCTCCGCAGGTCAATTTTTTTTTTTTTAAATCGTAGTTTTCAGGTTGTAGACTAGAGAGAGTACGGAATGGCACTGTAGCTGAAAGTTGCAGTGCGGTTCCAGCTACTGTGCCATTCCGTTTTCTTGCCAAATGGATCCAATATTGATTGCATGTAGCTTTTCCCTTTTCCAGTTTTTGAGCAACTACTCTTCAACATGACAATATCATATTGTAATATTTTGGATCAATATCCCCTCATATTAGATGGAAATATGAGATTCTCATATTGCTCTAATTATGGCCATTCGATTTAATCCAAAAGTCCACATTATGCCATGTGTCCTACTCAAAATTAAATACTAAAACATTAATTAACTTAAAATAAATAAATAATGAAATAATAAAAAATTTAAAATCAAAGAAAGAAAAGTTGGGATGGCCGGCCACCCCAGTTGAGCCTAAAGCCACTCCCATGGCCCTAGGGGGTGGTTCGCCCACCTCCTGGGATCATGGGGGTGGCCGAACCACTCCGTGTGGCCGAAGCCACCCCAAAGGACCCAGTTGGGGGTGGACAAACCACCCCCTAAAGCCAAACCAAAAAAAAAATACAATTGGTCTTGGATGACTTCGAGGCTCAATTGGGGTGGGGGGTGGCCGGCCACCCCCATCTTTTTCCTTTTTTTATTTTAATTTTTTTATTTTCTTTTTAAAAGTTAATTAATATTTTAATATTTAATTTAAAATGTGACTGGAATGTTGGATTAAATTGAACGGTTAAGATTACAATATAAGAATCTCTAATTCTTGGTCTAATATGAGGAGATCTGGATCCAATATTTTATGTTTCCTCTGTACTGTATCCATGTGATACTCTTCTGATTTTTCTAATCTTTGGTAAACTATTGTGTAAAGTACTCTGATTCTCACTATTGATTCGCGCCTTACATCCTGTCATGTGCACTCCACCTTTTCATGCAGCTTTTGTAAGAATTTGGGAGAAAATTATTATATAAACACAAAAATAGAAATACTAACCTCTGGCCATTGTTGTTTAAGCACTTGAATTGAATACTCCAGGGTTGAATGTACGTTGAATTCACAATCTTAGAACACTCAATTTGCAATCCTAGAACCCTCACTTTTGTTGAAGAGTGATAAATAAGGATTTTTGGCCTATATGTTTTTCACGTTAAAGTTGTGTTTGATGGACATCACAGGCTTGTCTTTTATATAGGCCAAGACCCCTATCCATTTATCTTACGTTGCTTCCTTCCATCAAGGGAGACAACTTTTGGTGAAAAATAAAACACATTTTCACCTTTAGCAGTTAACTGTACATTAATTACCCAAAGTTTTTAATTTAATAAAAACTATAATAATATACTATATACATATAATATATGTGACATGTGGGCCATCTTAAGTCTCCTTATAGAAGATTAATTACTAACAGCTTTTCCCTTTTCCAGTTTTTGAGCAACTAGTCTTGAACATGACAATATCATAGCACTATCTGTAGGCTCTTTAAATTTATATTTTTGTTAGTTTAAAAAGTCAATTTAATAAAAAAAAGCTAAAAACTTCATTTTTTAGCCTCTTTAATTTAACAAAAAAGTTAACATTATAAATAGTAAAACTTCAAACTTAATAATTATTATTTCCTCTTCATTCATTAATAACTATATTTTCTCTCTCCTCCTTTTTTCTTTTCATTTCTCTTAACACTCAAAAGTTAGATAAATAATAAACAAATATTTGAAAAATAATATTTTAATAAAATAGTGAAAGTAAATTATTAAAGTAGAGAGGCTGAAAAGTGTGCTCTAAAAAGGTGGATTGTTAAAATAACCAAAAGTGTACTTTTTATTATTTTGAAGAGTAAAATTTAAAGAGGCTGCTGTGAATGCTTTCATATCGTAATATTTTATGTTTCCTCTCTACTGTATCCATGTGATACTCTTTTGTTTTGTCTAATCTTTGGTAAACTATTGTGTAAAGTACTCTATTCTCACAATAAATATTTGGGTGTTTTGGAAACGACTTGTAAAAGGGAATAGACTAAAATTATAATATATTTGATCAATGTAGAAAATATATATATATATATTTTGTATGATAAAGTAAAAAAAAAAATTAAAGTAATTTTTTATTTAAACAATAATAAAAAATAATTTATGTAATATAAAAAATAAAAATATTGAAGTTGATTTCAAAATAAATTTTTGGGTCCAGTGCAGTCTGGTCATCTGGCAAAAATGCTCAAAGGCTCTGTTTGCCAAAGGATCGGATCCAAAAACCCAAAAAATTCATCTCAAAATTAACTCAATATTCTTATTTTTTACATCACATTAATCATTTTTATTACTATTCAAATAAAAAAATTACTATAAAATAATTTTTTTTATTAATTTTTTATACAAAATATTCTTTTTTTTTTTTTTAACATCAATCAAATCTGTTATAGTTTTAGTCCACTAAAATCTTCTAAGTGTATTAATTACACGTTGAGCATGCAGTTATATCCGATTGGCCTTGGTTCATGGTGGTAATGATTGATTGCGTTGTCCGTTATGTAGTTTGAGTGAAAGCTAGGGGAACACGCTACAATTGCTCTCATGCAGTTTCCAACCACCTTCAAACGCTACAATTGCACGTAGGTTTTTCCACCGAAAGGTGTTGTCCTGCCGTAGAGAAAGTTAAATGATAAATAATAAAAAAAAATTATCTTCTGTATTTGCGAGACTTTCTGTCTCTACTGTCGGCCTCTTTCTCCCTCTTTTTGACTAAAGCCTCTACTGCGAAATTTCTCCGAGCTTTCTCCTTGACTGGGTGTGGGTAACAGGGTAAGTCAACAGCTGGGTAATGGTAAACTGGTGATGAGTGCTGCTCTGCCATTTTGGAATGCATTTTTTTAATATAAGAAAATACATTTATCCTCTTAGAGTTTACGTTTATTTGCAGTTATTTGAAATTTATCAATTTTTAATTCGTCTTTCTAAGCTGAAATATTACGTTTATTTTCTTGAAGATTTTCGTCTAGTAGTAAACATCTTTAATTTACCATGCTCAAAAAAATTTGATTCTCTAATTCTAGCTTGAATTGAGCTGAGTTTATTTGGTACCCATTTGACTTAAATGGCATTCTCAATTAACATTTAAAGTTTTTTTTTTTCAGTGAAGTTTGGCGACGACCTTTTACTTTGCTGCTTGATGGCGGTTGAAAGTTGAATTTCATGTTTATTAAAATTTATTCATTTGCTTTCTTCAATGCACTTGTGATATGATGTGCATATCTGAGGGTTCACCATAACATTATAGTGGGTCAATGATACATATTGCTCTATTCACAAGCTGGATTTAAAGGGTCCAATATCAATGTGATTGAAGGTGCACAAATGTGTCCAGAGTGGGAATCTGTTGGATTGGCCACTTGGATTGCTCTTGCTCAAATCTTGATAGAATATATATGTCATTGAATTAGGTTTCCATCTTTGTATCAAAAATCTATATGGTTTCTGCCATTACTTGAAAAACTTCATCTATCTACTGGACTGGTAGTCAAGCCACCTGGCTTCTACATTGCTCTTACAAGATATAAGCTTTTCATAATCATATGCCATCTCTATATCCTTAAAAGCTAGGGAGAATAGATGATACATGAAGTTGATATTTGACCGAGGCCTATTCACCTATGAGATTTTTTGTTTATTTGTTTTATTTACCCTGATTTTCAGATTTTTTTTTTTAAATACTTTTTATGCTTTTCAAAGCAAAAGAAGGCAAAAATTTATTTGGTTATTATAAAAAAAGGAACTTTGAAACACCTAAGAGACAATTAATATTGAATATAATGTCAATGTGAGATGATTATTTGATTGCATTTTTTACTGATTTTTTTTATTATTATTATTTTGCTATGTACTTTTTTTAAGGCTCATAATTATATGGGTTTTATAATTTGTATGAAATATAATAGGTATACAACTAATAATATCAATGATTCTTACCAAGTTTCTATTAATGCTTTGATAATCACAATCCAAGTTTTCGTTTTGCTATTTTTTTTTCTTTATATTTTTCATTTTAAAGTATACATATGGGAACAAAGATTTTAACATGTTTTAATTTATATGGATTAAACTAATTAAAGTTAAAAGCCTTATGATGGTAAAATTTTATGCGACTTATACATTTATGCAATGTTATGTGTATGATTATGTATGATTATGTTGAGTAATATATTGATGTATAACTTTTAGTATGTATTTTTATTTAAAAGATCGTGATAGGTGTTTTTTACGACCTATAATGAAAAGTTCGATAGAGATGTGTTTAAATTTTGAAATTGAACTAGCTATAACAAAGAATCTCGCACATACTTTTTCTTACAACCAAAGTACTTTTTCGAATGTTCATAATTTTGAATTTTATTTGTATTGAATAAGTATTACACCAATAATATTAGAGATTTTTTCTAATTTTATCTTAATGTTTTGATTAAGCAACATTCAAGTTTTCCTTTTGCATTATGAAAAGTAAATTTCATAATACTTATGAAAAGTATGATTATAATATAACCCTAAGAATTCCGCGCATTAATAGTTTGCCATCTTTGGACTCTACCTTCTCTCCAGAATTCATCTCTCTCTTCTTCTAGACAACACCAAGAAGAATTTCAAGAGGAGGAAATATCTAGATCTTCCCTCCTCCCCTTTCATGGTAACAGTATTCGGTGTCTTCTCTGTAGGCTCATCCGGTGTCCGTTTTTGGCGGGTTGCTTTAGATCTATTTTGTAGATCTAGATCTAGATCTAAATCTAGTCTCTTCAACCTTATATCTGATCGTTTTCTTCGGCCAATGAGTGTCTTCCGAAGAGATGTCTACGATGTCGTGCTCTTCCGCTGATACTTGTGGGATTTTTGTTTCGTTTTTAATTTTTTTGTTTGTCCTGGCATTCGGGTTGAGGATGGAATAGATACCGTGAGGGCTTAACTCTCATGATTGGATTTTTAGTTTTTAGTTGTTTTTATTTTTATTTTTCTTTATTTTGGCTACCCATGTCTTAGATCTAGTCTGCACGAAGCTGATATGTTCCTTAAATGTAATTGTACATGGGTTAGCAGAAGCTTGAAGTCATTTTTATGACTTTGTAACTTTCATAGCTTTTGGCTATGATTTTTCAGAGCTATATGCTCAGTGATGTAAGAGTTTTATGCTCGTGAAATTCCATCAATAGAAGTTCAATTTTTTCAAAAAAAAAAAGAAAAAAGAATCAAACGCATTGCGCGGGTTATAAGCTAGTAATAATAATAACAACAATAGTTCAACCCAAAGCACGGCAGTAGATCACTCAATTTTTTAATTTTTAAATTTTTTATTGAGAAAACTTGACTTACCACCCTTGATCTTTCACCATTTTTGTAATCATACTCTTGAATTTTAAAAAGTGTCAATTTAGTGTAGCAATCTTTCAAAAAAAAAAAAAAAATTCAATTTTACCAGTCCGTTAAGATTTTCAGTTAAATCCGGACAAAATTCCAAAAATGCCATTTTTTAATATATATATTTATATATTAACACTTTTTTTCAAAGATTTAGGCATAGGTATTTTTGCAAATTTTATTAAATCTTGACAAACGCCTAAATCCTTGCTATTTTTTTTTTTTTAAAAAAAAAATGAGTATTTTGGAAATTTTGACACCCCTCCAATAGAATTTAATGAAAATCATAATAGAGGGTTAAAATTGAAAAAAAATTGGAAGATGAATACACTAAATTATTATTATTATTATTTTTAAGCTTAAAGTATGATTGCAAAAATTATAAAAGAATGATAAATGCTAAAGACCCCAAGACTTTTTCCCAAATTCTTGTTCCCAAATTAAATGATCCATTTCTCTAAAAGATAAGGGGGTGGTAAGTAGTGAAGTTTTCCATTTTTTATTTTACAAAGAAGATATTTATCTTATTTTGACTTCTTTAGTTAAGATTCAGCAAAATTTTTTTTTTTTTAAGTAATTAAAAGTGATTAATATATTAGAACTTCATATTATAACTTTCCGTTAAGATTTTCAGTTAAATTTGGTCAAAATTCCAAAAATGCCATTTTTTAATATATATATTAACACTTTTTTTCAAAGATTTAGGCATGGGTATTTTTGCAAATTTTATTAAATCTTGACAAACGCCTAAATCCTTGCTAAAATGGGTATTTTGGAAATTTGGACACCCCTCCAATAGAATTTAATGAAAATCATAATAGAGGGTCAAAATTGAAAAAAATTGGAAGATGAATACACTAAAATAATTTCTTTTTTTTTTTAGGGTTAAATACTTTTTCAATACCTATGCTTTAAGTCAAAATTAAATAGCCACTTTAGTTTTCAAAAATATCACAAATGGTACATATGGTTATCAAAAAACCCACTTGATACTTCTGTCAGGATTCCGTTAGTTTTTTTAACGGAGTGTTACGTCACCCTTACACGTGGCGTGATACCTGGGTTTTTGGGTACCACATCAGATTAAATAATATTAAAATTATGTTTAAAAAAAAATGAAAATTAAAAAAACTTCAAAAAAAAACCTGCGTACTCCCCAAAAAAACAAAAGAAAACCCATCGTCATTCTCCTCTCCCCTAACCCCTTAGGTTTTTGCAGACCCACATTCTCCTCTCCCCCAACCCCAATCCCTCTCTCAACGCCGTTGCCATCTCCGTCCCTCTCAAATTGTAGGATGGGTAGCCCTAATTCAACAATTAATGAATTAGGGCTACCCATCCTACAATTTGAATTGTCTGCAAGCTCGGGGTGGCAATCGGTTACCTCTTATTAGGGTTCAGGCATTTCCAATTCTCTCTTATCACCTTCGCCAGCTCCAATTCGCAGCTATGACTGAGGTATAATGTATTTTCAGATTTTCTTTGATTACATGCTCTTTGGTTTACTTGTAAATTTTTTTAGTAGTAGTAATTGTACTTTTGTCTTGCTTGTAATGCAATTCTAGAACATTGATTGGGAAAACAAAGAGTAAGATTTTCGATTACGAGTATGAAGTTTGAGTTTTTTCCTTTTGGATTTCTTCCAGGGGATGGCGACGGCGTGTTGAGGAGTGGACGGTGACGGCGTTGAGAGAGGGATGGCAAAGAAAGAATGTGGGTCTGCAAAAACCTAAGGGGTTGGGGGAGAGGAGAATGACGATAGGTTTTCTTTGTTTTTTGGGTAGTACGCAGGTTTTTTTTTTAAGTTTTTTTAATTTTTTTTTTTTTTTTAACATAATTTTAATATTATGTAATCTGATGTGGCACCCAAAAATCCAGGTACCACGCCACGTGTAAGGGTGACGTGACACTCCGTTAAAAAAATTAACGGAATCCTGACAGAAGTATCAAGTGGGTTTATTTGATAACCACAAGTACCATTTGTGATATTTTTGAAAACTAAGGTGGCTATTTGATTTTGGCTCAAAGCACAGGTACTGAAAAAATATTTAATCTTTTTTTTAAGCTTAAAGTATAATTGCAAAAATTGTAAAAGAATGATAAATGCTAAAGACCCTAAGACTTTTTCCCAAATTAAATGATCCATTTCTCTAAAAGATAAGGGGGTGGTAAGTAGTGAAGTTTTCCATTTTTTATTTTACAAAGAAGATATTTATCTTATTTTGACTTCTTTAGTTAAGATTCAGCGAAATAATTTTTTTTAAAAAAGTCATTAAAAGTGATTAATAGATTAGAACTCCAAATTATAACTTTTTAAAATTGAGATGAGCATTACAAATTGCTTGAATTCCCCTTTTAGACTTTTTTTTTTTTTTTTGGAATACTGTAGTTAGGGGCCTTTGTCTTGTTCAATGGTGAAGCCCTGAAGTGCCAAGCAAAGTGCATGGATTTCATTCTTGAGAGCGATCACTTCATGCTTAAATACTGAAGGGTACAACCGTGTCCAAGTCATCCATCTTGGGACACTACTTAGGGTAGGATGAGTCACTACAAGAAATTTACTCATCAGGGGCGACGTCATTAGCGTCGACTGCAGAGTAGACGCTAATGAGCACCTATTGGTGTCTACTCTGTAGTCAACACTAATAATCGACCCAAAAGATAAGTATTAGCGTCCACTTTACAGTGGACACTAAAAAGTCGATGCTAATATATTGGCGGGAATTATGCTAGAGGCGGACAAATTATTAGGGGCGACAAAATAATTATTAGCATCGACAAATGTTGATGCTGATAGTTTATTATCAGTGTCCACTACAAGTGGATGCTAATGACAGATTATTAGTGTCCACTTTGAAAGTGGACGCTGATAATAGGTGACGCTAATGCTCTTGTAGAAAAAAAAAAAGAAAAGAAAAAACTAATCAAATTAAACAACCAACAGTGTCCACTAAAAGTGGATGCTGATGACATATTATTAGTGTGTACTTTGAAAATGGACGTTGATAATAGGTCATTAGCGTCAACTTTTGCTCTTGTAGAAAAAAGAAAAGAAAAGAAAAGAAAAAACTAATAAAATTAAACGACCAACAGCGTGATGACAAATTATTAGCGTCCACTTTCAAAGTGGACGTTGATAATAGGTCATTAGCGTTCACT
The DNA here is from genome assembly GCA_006937295.1 of Carpinus fangiana. NCBI lineage: Eukaryota > Viridiplantae > Streptophyta > Magnoliopsida > Fagales > Betulaceae > Carpinus > Carpinus fangiana. Next base: position 30,607,604 of record CM017325.1, read on the forward strand.
TTATTGGATGCTAATGCTCTTGTAGACAAAAAAACAAAAACAAAAACAAAACTAATAAAATTAAACGACCAACAGCATCCAGTAAAAGTGGATGTTGATGACAGATTATTAGCGTCCACTTTCTGATAATAGGTCATTAGTGTCCACTTTAGTATACGTTAATGCTCTTGTAGAAAAATAAAAAAAGAAAAAACTAATAAAATTAAACGACCAACAGCGTCCACTTTCAATGTGGACGCTGATGAGAGGTCATTAGCATCTTCTAAAAAAAAATAAATAAATAAAAAATAAAACTAAACAACCAACAGCGTCCATATATTAAAATGGACGCTGATGATAGATCATTAGCATCAACTTTTAAAGTGGGTGTTGATGATAGGTCATTAGTGTCCACTTTAGTGGACGTTAATGCTCTAATAAAAAAATTAAAAAAAAAAACCTAAACAAAAATAATTAAATACAAAAACGAATGACATGTGAAATTTTTTTTTTTTAAAAAAAAACAACATAAATTAGACAACAAAAATTTGGGGCGATTCTATTGACCCTACATATATAATAGAAACAAGTTAGGGAAAAATATAAAAAAGCCCCCCAAACTACCGACCGTTTACAATTTAGCCCCCTAATGTTCAAAAAGTGATAAAGTAGTCCCTTAAACTACCAAAATGTAACAAAAAAGCCACTTATTTTTTTTATATTCCTATAATACCCCTATTCTTTAAACAAATAAAATAATAAAATAATTGTAAAAAACCCAACAAAATAAAATAATGGTTGAATATTTATTTATTCCATTTTTTTTTTTTTTTTGTATTTATTAGCCCATTTTTTTGTATTTTTTAAAAATTGTTTAGTTTTTTTTTACAATTATTTTATTTGTTTAAAGAATAGGGGTATTATAGGAATATAAAAAATAAGTGTCATTTTTGTTACATTTTGGTAGTTTAGGGGGCTACTTTATCACTTTTTGAATATTGGGGGGCTAAATTGTAAACCGCTGGTAGTTTGGGAGGCTTTTTTATATTTTTCCCAAAAAGTTATTTTCCAAAAATTTACTTCCGATAATATGTCATTATTTCTTTTATATAAATTGCTGATGAATTTTTTATTTTTATTTTTCTATTTTCTATTCTAACTTTATATAAAAAAATATATATATATATTTCTTTCTTTCTTTCTTTTAAATAAAACAAAATTTCCAATTAAATTAAAACACTTAAAAAAATTATTTTTTTTATATTATTATTGAAGTTTTTTATTTCTTATTTTTATTTAAATGTTTGATTGGTCGTGATAGGATCAAACATCCGATCGATCTTAATGAATTAGTTCGATCGATCATGATACAATCAAATGATCGATCCTATTTGACACATTTGAATGTTTGATTGAACATCTTATTACTCTTAGTGTATTATCCTGATCGATCATTGGTTCGATTGATCATGGTAATCTCAATCAATCGATCCAAGTGCATTAGTGTGATCGATTGCGATACAATCAAATGATCAATCCAATTTAACACAATCGAATGTTTAATCGAACATCCGATTACTCTTAGTGCATTATCCTAATTGATCATGATAAGATCAATCGATCGATCCTAATACATTAATAGGAATGTGATCCTCTCCATTTCAAAGTAAATGGCTCTTTTTAGGGGCAAAATAGTCTTTTCACTGAAAAAGCAAAATAAATGGAGAGGATCCTTCTCATACATTAATATGATTGATCGTGATATGATCATTTAATCGATTGAACATCCAATCGATCATCTGAACAATCCTAGTGCATTAGTTCGATCAATCATAATAAAAACATATGATCAATCCTAGCGCATTAGTCCGCTTGATTTTGATAGGCATTCTATATATATATATATATATATATATAAGAGCCCCCTTTTTTTTGTTTTGAAACTAAGAGCCTCCTACATGTTCTTCTAATTCTTTGCTACAAAAATAGTAAAGTTGTACCTAACTACCTATAGTAAATTAGTTCGATTGATTGTAATAGGATCAAATGATTGAAATTGAATGTTTATTTTTATTTTATTTAAAAAAAAAAACTTAATAGGCAAATTAAATATTAAAAAAAGAAAAAAGAAAAAATGTATGTCAGTTGACGCTAATAGTATGGTTATTAGCGTCGACCAAAGTCGACGCTGATATTTAAACTACGCCGTTTTTGTCCAAATCATAAGGCGGGATCAGTTGGCGCGATGGGTGAAATTTTCATAACAAAAATTTTGTATCTTCTCCCTTTTTTTCTTGTTGGCCTCTCTAACACATTCCTCTCATCTAGTCGCCTTATCCCCCTTCTGCACAATACCAGGAGTGAGAGAGAGTGCAGAGAGCTAGAGAGAGAGAGAGACGGACAACATGAGAGAAACAGATGAGACAGAGAGAGAAGCGATTCAAAGTGGGTCGTCAGAGCGAAGGGCCTGGTGTCAGCATGTGTAGCGGAACAACGCCCGCACCGTCAATTTCCAAGCCCATTAACGTGTGGGTAGGTAAGCTTCTAGTGATTTCTCTACAGTTGTTTTAAATTTTATAGAATTGTTCTTGTTGGTATTTTGGTTTATTTGGGGGTTTGTGGAAGGAGATGGAGTTTAGTGTTTAGGGTTGGCGGAATGGTGTTTTGTGAGAAGGGGTGAATAATTGAGTTGATTTTAAGGAGGAATTGCACCAGAAATACAGAATGAATTTTGGTTTAATTTTAAGGATTAAACCAATTGTCTGGTCGTTTCTATCAAATCTCTAAAATCTGATAGAAACGACTAGTGTTAAGCAGTTTTTCTGGGGAGTTAATTACTCTTTTTCATGGATAATTAGGTAGCGTTGAGTTATACTTCTCACATCTGTAACCAGCTGCGGGCCATATTTTAATAATTATTTCCATGTTGATTCAACACTTCAATTCACTTTTATTGATGTTCCAGTCATGTTGTTTATTGGAATTTTTTCTTCGTTGCTGCTGCATCATGTATAAAGTTGCATGTTGCTATCTGAGTCTAGGGGTTTTTTCGGGGGAATTTCCTTTTTCTTTTCTTCGAGATGTGGAGCCAGACCCGGACAAGAAGTGGAATGTTTTACCCTTGGTTTGTTTCATTTTAAATACAAGAGGAGAAAGGGATATAGTATTCTATATATGATTATTATAGAAAGCTGTGGAGCCAAAAAAAAATGGCAAGCCATTTATAAGCATTTTCCCCTCTGCCCTTGTGCTTAACCAAACATAGCGTTGGTGAAGTGGTGGGGTTAAACAGGTTTGCATCATCAATGTAAAGAAGTCCTTGAATCATCAATGTTTTCTTTAAAGAGGATGAAAGACTCACTAGTGGAAACTCACTAGATTATTATTTTTTTGACAGAGTGCTTGAGAATTCAGATCTGCTTGTAGATTATATCCATTTTCATCCATCTTTTTCTCAATCATTGTTTTCTGATTAGCCATCTTTGGTAACTAGAATAATATTTATATTGATCTGGTTTCTAGTTAACCTCAATTTCTTGGGATTAGAATTAGTTGACTTCTGGGCAAGAACTGAACTTCGCTGTTTTACACTGTAGAACACTAGTAATCGTTTACTGCATTTTTTTTTTCAGAATAGGTGAACGTTTGTCGTCTGATTTGGTGGATTGCTACACTTACAATAGTTTTTAGTTGGCTTGTCCTTTGTTTCATATGTACTTATCAAAAAAAAAAAAAGTCCTTTGTTTATTTTTTACCTGTAGACTGAATTATGGCAAACCTCCTCTTTAGGTTGTAGTGCAGATATTCATGTGATTGTAAAAATTGAAAGTGCCGACTCTATACCAAATCTTCATTCAATAATTTCGGCATCTGATGGGGTTAGTTTCTAATTTTCTTGATAATTTAGTGATTTTACATACTACATATTTTGTCATTAGAAAGTAACAAGGAGAGAAAATTTAATATGCTATTTTTGTGGCTAGCTGTCTAGATAATGAAGAAATATAACTGAATGGGAGATTCTCTTCAAGCATAAATCTGATTAGGAAGGAAAAAGAGTAGTGTCTTTGGGAGACAAAAGTCCAAGGAAAAAGAAAATTTCTATGGAATTTAGAATCTCATTTTATATCACTGTGGAATTATTGGATCAAGTCCATTCAACTTATAAGAGCATAGTGATGCATTCATGTAGTGTTTATTTTGAAAAGAAATTGTTGGTGCTAAGTATTTGTTTAGTAACAATCTTATGTGATCCTAAATTGTCTAACATCATGCTCCATAGATGCTTCTTAACTAGTTTTCTTGAATTTACAGGCAATGGTTTCCCATGGAGACCTTGGAGCTGAACTACCAATCGAGGATGTTCCTTTATTGCAGGTAAATTGATGTTAATAACGTACACCATATCTTTGTCATTTCAACTGAATGTGTCTTAATTCTAAGACAAATTTGCTTCACACACACACACACACACATATATATATGGACAGTGTAACTAATTCTGTAATTATTATGGTTTTGGCTAAACATTGGAATATTATATATCTAATTCAGGGAAGAATGGGTCTAAGCATCGTATGTTTGTGCATAACTATATTTTGAAAATTCTATATACGACTCCAAACGACACCTATTCAGAATGTATAGGTGTTTTACACTATTATGCGGAAATAGATCTGACCTAACAATTCATAAACAACCAAACATATATGAAACAATAAACAATAAAGAACACAAATATTTTGGTTACGAAGAAGAAACCAATTAGAGAACTCTCTAAAAGTAAAACCTCTCCGGGACAGCCAAACCCATGAAATCAACTAACTCAGTAAAAGAATAAAGGATTACAAGATGTTCATACTTACAAAACCTTTGCTATGACACATTCTTGTATAAGACAAGCGACCCACTTGTCTTTTACTGCAGTAACCCTTTCCAGAGACAGTTGGTGCAATCCTTCTACGTGATTTCCCTTCACCGGAACTCCGGTTGACTTCACTTCAATAATCAATAAGAACAACGAACAAATACTCTAAGAGAGAGAACACAACGGTGAATATCATAGATTCTCTGACGGCAAATTCTAGATGTAGAATCTGTACCTCATACAGATCTGTAGAGATCTATATATAACATCTAAAAGACTCCTAGTCTAGTTATAACTCAAATACATTGTAAATTAGACCTAGAATATAACACCTAAAAGACTCCTAGTCTAGTTAGAATTCAAATACATTGTAAATTAGACCTAGAAGCTACGGGCCGTCTGGACGGTAAGTGTGCTTTGAATCCATTTTGCTTTCCGAACATTTAGCCAATAATTAAAACTAACATATTTAATTTAATTAGAGAAGCAAGAGCCCCAATACTTTTATCTTTTGATCCACCATTTGTTGTCTATTTTTCACTTTTACTCAAATTCAGAATAATTATGCAAAAGAGTTAAAATTAAGTTTTTTAATACATGCTTATTAAATTTTTCTTTTTTGATAAGTATGCTTGTTAAAATTAGGGAAAATGTTCAAGAGATTCTTGAGTTATGACTTTTTATCAAATAACTGTTTTAGGTTTAAATGTTATCGATATACTCATTAAGGTTTCAATTGTTATCAAATATATCATTATGACCACCCTCTTAATTTTTGATGGTGCTGCCACATCATACCCAATTAAAAGGCGACACGTGTCACTTTAGTAAAAAAATATAAAAACAAAAAAGTTATAAATATAAATATAAAAAACAAAAAGAAAATAAAATAAAATAAACACTGGTGGTGGCACGTTTGAAGTGCTGATGGTATTTAGCTCCAGGATTTCACCTTGAATTTTGGTCTTGTATGGTTCTATGAGCTGAGATTTGAGCTATATATAATAGCTGGGCCTCAAATTGGCTTGTAATGTGGCTTCTGAAATTCCTTATTTGAGTCACATGTTGGACTTGAAAAGGTTTTTCTGAACCCTAAGTTTTGATCCGAATAGAAGGCTGATCGTTGCATGTCGAGAGTTGATGAAAATCTTGACAGAGCCATATATCTCATTTCTACTTCTGAGCATATTCTTTGGCATCCTGGGTCCAAGTGTGTTTCAAACTCTGAGGTCTGCATCATCTTCTAAATATGTGGAGGTCTCCTGGCCTGTGTGTCATCTCTCGTTGGGCCTAGCACACTGATTGTACTGAAACAGAAAACAAAGATTAAGTAACTCTAGACCCCAAATAGTGCTTTTAAATTAAATTGGATAATCAGTTCCTCTGGGGTCAGTTATGATGGACGGAATATGTTACATGATACAATTCATCTTTCTTCTGTGTTAAAATTTCTGATCTTATCAAGTAGGCACGATAAATAATACTTAGTATGTCAAATAATTGAGTGTGGAATCACTATCTCTACCCATCTGCCACCTTATTACGTCTTAAAATAATTATTTTGTTTCTCTTTTATATTATTCTGAAGTTTATAAAGTATGATTAATGCTGTATTCTAAATCATCATTTAACTAAGTCCTATGTTTTGATTAAACAGGAAGAAATGATTCGAAGGTGTCATGGTATGGAGAAACCTGTGATTGTAGCAATGAACATACTGGAAAGTATGATAAATCATCCTACACCAACAAGGGCAGAGGTCTCTGACATTGCAATTGCTGTAAGAGAAGGTGCTGATGCAATCATGCTTTCAGGAGAAACTGCCCATGGAAAAGTAAGTTTGCTGGTCTATAAATGTTGGCCTCGGTAATTATTTTTGGTTCATATAATAATAGCAGTTCAAATTATGTATTTGTGATGAATGTGCTGCTTTAATGTGGTTTATTCTTCCTTGTTTGTATCTTTTTTCTCTTTCGGTTTGTTTTTTCTTGTATGCAGTTATCGTTTTCTTTAAGCAGAAAAGGGTGTGGGATAAGATTAGGTTTATTAGGTTCTTCATGCTTTGACTGCTGGCTGATATTTGGAGGGTTTTTTATGTTATCAATATAGAAACTAGGTTTTTCATCCATATTCTATCAGTTTTCTATAATTTACTTTTTTGCAAGGTGCTTATGAGTGCCTTATAGTGCAACACAAACATATTTTTATCCTACTAATCATGGATCAGATATTACTAACTCATGCTTGTTATGTCTTACCATTTAATCTAGTGAGTTAAGCTCAAATACGACATTAAATACTTCCTAAAACAATTCAAAGGTTTTTGGTCCTTTTGGTTGCGTTTTTGCTATTCTTTTGTCATGAATTTTTATTGTTTCTTTTCATTAGGATCATTTATATATCTTTTGAATATGATTTTGTCTTTTAAAATTGCTTTTTCTTTTTTTTTTGGGAAAAAAAAAATTATTAGGGTCCAATTGACCCTAATGTTTTATTTTATTTTTAGTTTGTTAGGACCATTAGCATCCACTACAATGGACGCTGATGGTGGACACTTTTGTTTGGACGCTAATGGTTATTTATTATTTTTTTTAACACTCATTAGCGTCCACTTTGTTTGGACGCTGATGATTGATTTTTTTTTTTAAGACTCATTAGTGTCCACTTTTGTTTGGACATTGATGGTTGTTTTTTTTTTAAAAAAAAAAAATTGTAACCAGTAGCGTCCACTTTAGTGGATGCTAATAGTGCAACCATCAACCTCCACTTTTGTTTGGATGCTGATGGTTATTTTTTTTAAAATTTTTTGAGACTATTAGCGTCGACTTTGAGTGGACGCTAATAGTGCAACCATCGGCGTCGACTTTAGTGGATGTTGATAGTGGAGCACTAGCGTTGACTCTACCTTCCGTCCACTCCAGTATTAGCATCCACAATACACAACTTTGTCGACGCTAAAAGGTGATCATTAGCGTCCACTTTCATGTTGACGCTAATGATCTCATTAGAGTAGGACGATTAGCGTTCAAAAGTTGACGCTGTTGTCAACAACGTCCACTTTAGGACTTTTAGCGTCCAAAAAAAGTCGCCCCTAAAGACCTAATTTCTTGTAGTGAGTATGGGGTAATGACCCTTCTTTCATTGTTATATTTACTTATGAAAAGTTAATTATATACTTGTGACTTCTAATAGTAGGTTAGAATACGATGGAGATTTATCACCATTTTTTCCAACTGTACAAATCATGGTATCAAACTTTATGCATGTCTTTGAGTTTGAGGATTATTATTATTATACTTTAGATGCGACAATATTGTTAACTGTACAAGGAGCTAGATATGAAAACATTTGATTATATGTACATTTGGAGTAAGTAAAGATGGGTACTTCATACATATAAAATGATTATATGTACATTTCAAGGTTCAGGTTCAGTTGGAGAAGTCAAAAGAAATAATAGCAAAGCTAAAACTGCTAGAAATCTACCTTTAGCCTGTAGGGAAGCATATGTTATGAAGATTATCAAATTTTTATGGGAGTTTGAGATATAATACCATGACTTGTGAAGGTTTTTAAGCTCGAAAACAAAAGAAAAGTTCAAGTTACTTTTCATACGCTACTGCATGTATGGATTTTGTATGTATTCTTAAACCAAAGTGCATATCTAAACCTGTGTCTTGGTAAGTTTTTGTGTGTCAGCTGCTCTATTTTTACGTTATAATTATAGGTTTACTGGGATACAATTTTTCTCTTCTCCTTACTAATTAAGTTAATCTTTGTGACAGGAACCATCTTTTGGTCATATGAAAAGCTGAGATTTAGATGCTATTTGCTTTACATATATCCATGGACCTGCAATTACTTGTGAGAAAAATGTCTGAGATTGATATAACTTGTGAAGACCTAACTGCTTTCATTTAAATGCATTGACAGAATGACCTGGGAAGACTGCAATGGTTCTTATTTGGTACTCCTGAGATCTAAAGTGATTTTCTTGTTCCTGTAAATTTTTTGGGGGAATAAATTTAGTAATATATTGTTTATGTAATTTAGATTGGTTTTTGGTATGGATTCATGTCCTCAAGGTGTTACTGTTCACTTATGGTGCAGTAGCTTCATATTGTGCGTTCATTTTTTTTTTTATCTCACCACATCAGTTTCCAATTATTTGCTTGTTTGAGAATGCATGGTAACTTTAAGAACGAACTGATGGAGCAGATGGTCCAACTAGGGACTTTTTGATCCGTGTTGACTTTAATTCTACCTACAAACATGTCAAGATAAGTAATGCCAACCTGGCCTATCAATTTACTTTTTTGGGCCAAGGAGGATGGCTTAAATTTTGATGTATGATAGTGTAATCTTTGATGAACCTTTTATCAGATGAAACATGATTAGTCAGGGCAGAAATGAAAACTTGATATTTTGATTTGATTGCATGAAGGTTTCCTTTCATTTTTGTGGTTATCACACTTGGACATATGCTTGTTTTATGGGTATCCAGCATCGTGGTATAGCATTAATCCATGTTCTTTAGTTGAAGCTTCATCATTGATTTTATTTGATTGATCATTCTTTCGTGGTCTTTGTAACTCAGTATTTGGCACTATCAGATTGAAAATAAACTGAATGGCAAGTACATCTCACCAAGATTTGAATATTTACTTGATTTTATATATATATATTTTTATCTAACAAGAGCCTTTTTGGAAATAAAAACATAATTTTTTGAATCTATTAACTTTTGTTTCTATTTTGACAAGGCTTCATTCAAATTTTGAAATTGAAGATTAATTATTTTGTTAATCCCGCTATTTCTGTTGGGTTATTCCAGACCTTCTAAAGCATGAACTTAGCAGGTTTACTCACAATTGTTCTTAAATATATTGTGTTGATGTGTGATTTTATGTTAGTTTTATTATTATAATGTTGTGGGGGCATTTATGTACTTTTACAATATGTGGCTACTAAAAATATTTTAGTAACATGAAATGATGAGGAGGAGATACAATTTGAAGTATTTTATGGGCATTGAGATAGTAAGGTCTAAACATGATTTATTTATCTCCCAACGGAAAGATCTCCTTGATCTTCTCAAGGGAACATGGATGCTAGTACGTAAAGCAATTTATAATCTAGTAGAGGTGAATGATAAGTTGGGTGAAAGTGTTTAGAGTATTTTGGTGGAAAACTGCAGATATCAACAACTGTTTGACATGTATTTATCTGTCTTATACTTGTCTCGACATTGCATATGTTGTTAGTGTAGTGAGTCACTTTATGCATTTTCCACGTGTGTATCATATGGAAGCAGTCTATCGGATTCTCACTACTTAAAATCCTCATCAGGTAAGGGAATGTTGCTTTCCCAACATGATCACTTGAAAGTATAAGCCCATCCATATGTGAATTGGGATGGATCTAATACGGATCGCCAGTCCATGTCAAGAAATAGCACATTTGTGGAAGGTAACTTGGTGTAGTAAAAAATAGTCAGTGCAAAAGCATAGCTTATGGGGTGTGTGAAACGTTATGGTTGAAGATATCACTAAAAGAACTTGAGGATGATTCTAGGGATTTCATGAGACTGTATTGTGACAACAAAGTTATGCGATTAATGTTGCTCACAATCCACTCTAACGTGACCAAACCAAACATGTTGAAAATGATAGGCATTTTATTAAAGAAGAACTACGAGCAGGTCTAATTTGTACACCATATGTAAAGATAAGGAGGGGAACAACTTGCTGCTATCATGACAAAAGAAATGTTAAGTAGGGAATTTTCATATGATCTTAAGCAAGTTAGGCATATGAGATATATTTGCCTCAACTTGAATGGAAGTGTTGATGTGTTATCTTATGTAAGTTTTATTATTATAATATTAGGGGGTGTTTATGTACTCTTACAATATGTGGCGACTATTAATAATACATTAGTAGGAGGAGAATCTTAATTCTGTGTTCCCTTATAGACTATTTTTTCTTTCTGTCTTCTTTTTTCTTGGTATACTGTTTCGACTTATATTGTCATTGCCAACTACTTGCCTAAACACTCATCTTGTGATTGGGGCCAACTTTTTCATCTACTGTCCTTATCATATGATTTGACAAAAGGTTTATCGCCTCTTGTTTTGGTGAATAGTTCTTTTGAGTCCTATTACTCCTATACCAAGATTTACTTTAGCCAATTGAATCTCATCATGAGCACTGGCAGCCATTACGAGATGCTGAAGTTTGTTTTCTTTGACAGATGGTGGATTTTTATTTTTTTTATTGTTTAATATAAACTAGTCTTCTTTTTATTTTTTTTGCTCTAATATAGGCCTCATGAAGCTGAAAGATGCAAATGTTCTTATGCTATATGATCAAATCAACTTCCTTCACATTCCCTTTTGATGTTTGAATTTTGGTTTATGAATGCATATGCATACAAAAATTGATTGTTTACATTTATTCTGCAGGAAAAGAAATCTATTACATGTAATTTAGAACCCTTTAAAACATGAACAATGATGTCTGGATTCTCAGGCTTCCCTTTTTCGCTACATTTTGGATTTCCTCTCATTATTTCATGGAAACATGGGCCAGGAAAACGGATTGTCAAGCTTCCCTTTTCCACTGCATGATAGATTGCCTTCCATTATTACATGGAAACCTGGGACATGTTTGCAGCACCATTGACTCTTGTGGGAATTCGATGTCTTTGGTAGTGCGATTTCACAAACAAAATGTGTGATTTTTGTTAGAATATATTTCCATATATTTGTGATTACAATCAAATCGTTGCAATTGCATATCAAGTCCTTGTGATTAATTATAATTGATAATCAAATCCTTGTGATTTGATTACCTTATTTGTATAAGTAAGGATGATTTGTACTGTAAGATCTATTAATTGAATAAAAGCATAATGTAGCCCTTAAGGCATAGACCGAACCACGTAAAATCTTTTGTGTCTATTTTATTATTCCGTAATTTATTTCTTTTTCTATTTCATTATGAATTTCTTTTAAACTAAATTGCAGAAAATATATTGTTTGAGAATGCGTTAATTAAAAATTGCAATTTGAAAAACGTAGAAAATTTTGTGTTTTCTAATCGCAAGTAATGGTGTACGTTTTAAAAATGCACGATTTTACCAAACACTTAATTACAGTTTTAAAAATTGCATTTTGAAATCGCAAACCCAAACGGATTATGCTGCTTAAAGCATCACCTCAGGCATAAACCATGAAGTGTAGAGCCCTCAAAATTGCTCAGCACTAGCAGCTGTCTCCCATTGCTAGCGAATCACTATAGAGCCATCATCTTTAGCAACTTTTGAGTTATTTCTGGGTTTTCTTGCTCAAGCAGAGGGATGAAAATCTGGCATGTTTTTTGTTTGCTTCCTTTGGGCAGTCGAAACTGGATTGATAGCATGTGTCTGGTTTTTAGTTCAATTTGCTTTTCTGGTCTGAAAATGAACAGTTTTTAGATTAAGAATATCAAGTGATTGGGAAAACTTTCAGCACCATATTTACCATAGCATGAAACCGTTTTAGTGAGAGAATGGGCCTTAGGCTTCGGCCCTAGGACTACATCATTAATCAAACCATAGGCTAGTCTTTGGGGTAATTACATTTTTTTCTCTATGAACTACGATGCTATGTCAAAATCCTTCTAAGAACTGTCAACCTTATTACCTGACTCCATCAGCCTACCATTTTGATAATGTTTTGACTAGTTTAGATTTAATTTCATTCTCTATTTTTTAAAGTTTTTTGTCTTTTGTTATATTTGCCCAGTTAATCAAACCATAGGCTAGTCTTTGGGGGTAATTACCTTTTTTTTTTTTTCTCTATAAACTATGATGCTATGTCAAAATCCCTCTAAGAACTGTCAACCCTATTGCCTGACTCCATCATAATACCATTTTGATAATGTTTTGAATAGTTTAGATTTAATTTCATTATCTATTTTTTAAAGTTTTCGTCTTTTGTTATATTTGCCCAGTTTTAATGCAATTTTCTCAAAATCTTTTTCGCTAAAAAAAAAAAAGATTTATGTGGGGGAATCAAATGATTAATCTCCCAGTCACTATTAGAGTCAAAAATCGAAATTACTTGTCAAAGACTTTGGTGCTTCTTCTGAGAAAAGATATGAAAGGCATTATCACACACCAACCAACCATTTGGCATACCTACATTCCTACATTTATAAGCTATTTCGTATTAGACTTCAAATAAATGAATAAAGATTGAACAAAATATTTTATGTCGTTTATTAAATAAATTTAACTCGTATTAGATCATATAATTTTATTTATATTTTTTTTAATTTTTTGTTGAGAACATGTTAAGTTCTCAAAAAAGGTAAAAAACCAAAAAACAAAAAACAAAATTTCTTGGTAATAAAACTTGAATTATTGTAATTGTGAGTCTGAATAATATATATCTCCAATTTGTATAAGTAACGAGTGTCTATAGTGTATATATAAGATAAACATATAAATTGGAGATTAAATTGTTTAAGATTTGAGTTCATTTTTCTAATTAAAATAATAAATTTAAATAACTAATAAGTAGTATATTTTTTTTTTTAAAAAAAAACAATTACAATATATACTCTATTTAATTGAGTAGCTCGTGGGAAAGCTTGAACTCATTCAAAAATACATGAATATAGCATAAATAGATTATTTAGCTTAATGATAAGCTCAAGTTTAGCTCATATTAAAATAATAATAATAGTAATAATAAAAGAGCTTGAACTTTTAATACCCAACTCGGCTCGGCTCAATTACAATCATACCCTAATGTGATCAAGATGAAGATAGAGATGCGGAATGGGTAATGAATGAATTCATTAACCTCTTCAACTCGTAGATTGAGGCTTAATTACAAGAAACCCAAGTTTTGTTGGTATGTAGAGGGTGTAGGGTCGCTTGTGAATGTACTGCCAAGATCTCCTTGTACTACTGAATCATGAATCATATGTGGGAGGACCCCTCTCAAATGGGGTCCTCCCACATAATAATTTGATGTGGGAGGACCCCTCTCAAATGTGGGAGGACCCCTCTCAAATGGAAAAATGCCCACTAAATTACAACTCAATCTGCAGACAACCATGTCTGCATGGGTCCCAACTCTCTTACCATGCATGCCAAACACGATATTATATATATAAGAATTGTGGGCGGTTCATACATATGGCCTCCATTCATCAGCCGGTAATTACTTTTTTTCCAACATTTAAAGAAAAACAAATGAAAACCAATTAATTAAGGAGCAGGTTCTAGAGCTGCAGACAATGACATCTTCTGCAGAAGTACGCTAATTAATTCAAAGCAACGGATGTTGTTGTCATGCATACAAATTACAAGCTTCACGTTTTCTCTATATAAATATTTACTAATACTTTGAATCTTCTACGAGATGGAAGGGGGATGCAAGAATGCTGTCAGCAATTCTAATTGTAGCGGCCAACGAAAATTCGTGACTACCATTAAACAACATTCAAAATAATTTTAGCTTTAGACTAACTGCACAGAATGAACTGTAAAAGGTAAAAGATATATCTACAAGTAGATAACAAGTCGATCTCCACCTTAAATTGTGAGACAAACGACAATAAAGTCGATGTATCTTCAAGTCCAAATCTCAATATAGAGTCTTAGGATGTCTCTCATTAATTTGTCTTTCAATGTGCCTAATTACTATGGACCAAAATAAAGCATCTCCAATTTCTTCTTCTTCCTCTTCTTGTAAAAAGTGAGATAACAGCTAGCTCCTCATTTAAAAATATATATATATATATATATATATATAAGTTGTTTGGATCGATGATCGACCCACAATCGGCATAGCAGCATTATTAAATAGACAAAGATACGTTTACTATATATATATATATATATATATATAGGATTATCTTTGGTGGTCAGTAGAGTTAAATAAAACATTTAGGAATCTAACTCTTGCATAGGCCTAAATGGTATAACTCCATATATATCAATCTTTTTCAATGTTACTTTTGCACATAAAATAATACATATTTTTCCTATGAAAAACTTTCTTTTAAGTTCAGGTTTCCATACTATATTATATATGTGGCCCCTAATTTATCAAAAAAAAAAAAATCGAACAGTATATAAAGACGAGAATAGAAGCTAACCTTACCAGCTGTCTTCCAAACATTATGCTGTCTACATGTATCATCATCATGATTAGATGGAATCGATTATACCCTTGTGGTTGCCGGAAGACTGGAAGTGGATAGAGACGACTCTTTCTTTTTTTTTCTTTTTCTTTTTTAGAAATATTATTTTGACATTTTACTGTATAGAGATGTACAGTATTAGACACTTTAGACAATGACGGAGGTAGAGTGGGGCTGATGTAATACATGCCCTCCTCCAACCCTCTCTATCAATTTTTTTTTTTTTTTTTTTTGGGTTAAAAATGCCTTTTTTATTCTTGAAGATTTTATGGCCATGGCCAGTTATAATTCATGATCAGAAGTTTTCAGGTCATTAAATTATGCAGAATAAAAATAAATAATTGAGTCATTAGTTAGTTTTAATTAGGTTATTTGTATTAATTTTTTGTTAATAGTTTATTATTTTGTAATTTAATAATAGACTTTACCCAAAATTAGTCAAATTAGAGTAAGAGTTTTTGATTGTTGTGTTTGAATTGGGGGGTTGTGGAACAATTGGGAGATTGAAAAGATTGAGGCCTTGTGTTTTAGTTTGGGGTTCTGTTTTGGTTATCGAATGGCAATGGTTGCCAATTGCGATCAAAATACTCTATATGAAATTTGATCCTTAGCAAAATTCTGCCAAAATACTCGTTTGCAATATGCTTATAACAGACTTGGATGATGGAGTAGCTTGACCGAATCCCACCGGTGAACTCTTCTAACCCTTTTTTCGTTTCTTACAGAATTCCTCCTTAAAAGACGATCTTGAGATTACTGTGAATCCTTGCACCAACAATCATAACACTCGGTACAACGCTTTCTGCTCATATATTGGAAATGAATAGGATTTGGTCCGCCAACTTTTTCGGTTTGCTTCAATAATACAAGATTCATGCATGGTGTTTAGTCCTATCAAACCCATGATTACTTTTTCTTTTTTTTTTTAATCTCTTTTTGTTGAGCATATGTTCCCCCTCAAAGATGCAAGAATTGATTTCCTAGGCTTTGTAAAAGAAGAATGCCTCTTTCTTTTTACTGCTCTCCCCACAATATGGGTGGTAATTATTTATTTCTAGCTTCTTAAATTATATTATTGAGTGGACCAACCACTTTCCACAATGAGTTGGGCGTGCGAAGACTAGTAGTGAGAGAAAAGATTTCATAATGTGATGTCAAATAGTGTAGAATAGACTATAGAGAAGCACTTTATTAATAGGGATAGGATATATCATATATGTGGTGGAACTTTAATCATATGTGCACACAAATCTTGGCTTTATTCACTAGGGTTTATTCCTTGGTATATCAAATCCTTTTTCACCAACCGGGTAATTGCCATGTCATCTTCACCTTTCACTTTACCCCAACATGAATCTCCTCTTTGACTCAGCTAGTATAAAATATTAATTAAATAATAATAATAACAACAACTACTACTACTGGTCGACCCAAACCGTGGCAATAGATCACTCAATTTTTTATTTTTTATTTTTTATTTATTGGAAAAACTTCACTTACTATTTATGATCTTTTATCATTGTTGCAATCATACTCTTAGTTTTAAAAAGTGTCAATTAAGTATAGCAATCTTTCAAACTTTTTTTTAAAAAAAATTCCACCAATCCGTTAAGATCTTCCGTTAAATTCAGTCAAAAATATAAAAATGACATTTTTAAATATATATATTAACAATTTTTTCAAAGATTTGGGTGGGGGTATTTTTTGCAAATTTCATTAAATCCTGATCAACACATAAATCTTCTGTCATTGGTCTATGGTTTGCACTTCGAAAATAACCAAAAGAAAACAAATGAGCAACCGAAAACCGGCCAATTCTATTATTCTAAGAATTCATGAAAAATAAAACCTAAGAAAACAACAAAAACTTCACTTTATATATTGTTGTTGAGATTAGATCAAGATGAAAGACAATCTTATTCAAAGACAACGAAAATACAATAACAATTAACAACACAAAAACAACCAAAATAGCCTAACACACCCTTATGCAATCCACCAAATCCAAGAGAGGTGGCGCGTGGCAAGAAGTTTAGGGAGACTAGTTGAAAGGACGAAATTGACCAAACTACTCAATGACTCATCATGCCAATTATGATAATTGTATAATAAAACAATGATGATATATTATGATGTCAAGAATTTGCCACGTCACCATATATAATAGTTTTAATATGGCCTCCCTCACATGTGAGGTTTTGTCTCTCGACTCCAAATATGACATTATTTGTTTTTGTTTTTCTTTTATAGAATATTGGGCAACCAAACCAAACAATAACATGACTTCTTTTTTTTTCCTTTTTGTTTCTTACAAACAATAACAACTACATTATGGATGTTTGTTACACAATAAATAAATCTTATTTTAATTCACTTTGGACCCATTCATTCACAAAAATAAATTCCCATGAATATCTATCTTATACTTGTTTGCTAATCCGTTAAATAATAAGGAAACATTGCTAGCTTGAGGTCTCTATTGACACTAAAAAACCTAATTAGAAAGGGTCTTTTGACACTTAAAAGGGTCACTTATAAACAATTTAATTAATCATGTATAGAATTTTCCTGTAACCATTTTTTATTCGATTAGCAAAAAACAATAACATGGAGATGTATTTATTTTCTTTTTCTTTTTCTTTCTTAATATTACAAATTTAAAATATTGCTTGGTATATATATACGTGAATGATATTTTAGTGTAAAAAGAGACTCAAATTAATTCAGCTTAAGTGAATAATAAAGTTCTTAAAATAAGGTGGCTAACTTACCCATGGTTGCTCGGTCGGTGCCTCCTCCATTTGTTAATTATATAATTATTGGGGTCATAGGGTAAATAAACAAGTTCTAAGATCTATTTATTATTCACTTCAACAAATGGAGGCACCGACCTTCCAACCAAACCCAATCATAAGGGCTTAGAAACCAAAAAAAACAAAAAAACAAAACAAAAAAACAGAAAAATCCAAATAATCACAGAATTGAAACCCAACTCAATAGACTTATTGTTCTAATAGTGTGCACTCTCACAGAGTCACACACCATATACATTATAACCAGCAAATTAACTTTTATGATGAACGTATATAGAGTAATCTCGTTTGGTTTGCGGAATGAGTATTTCATTAGAAAAATGAATAAGTATTACCGGAAATAGAAGATTGAGGTTGGATTGAAATAATTATTTAAATTCTTTAGTTTGGTAGCAACACATATTTCATAATTAGAATTGAACTAAAATTACTAAAAAACTCATTTGATTTCTAATTTTTTTGAGGCCTCTAGATGGGGAGTGGCTTCAACTTGTCTTTAATTATAAATTATAGGTAGTGATAAGTGTACCGTTGGCATGGGTGAACAGTACCTCACGCCAGCAATATTTTAATATTACAATATTTAATATTATTTTAATATTAAAATATTACTGACGTGGATACTGTTCACCCACACTAGTAGTACACTAATCACTATTCTAAACTATAACATTAAAACCAGGAATTAGTCTTTTAGTTTCTTTCATTATTAAATTAAAAATGCTAAAAGGTTTTATCTAAATCATGATCTGACCATCGGTTCATATTTGACCAAATCTTTTTTCTTTATTTTTTATTTTTTATAGAACCAATCTTTTTTCTTTTTCTTTTTCTTTTTTTTTTTTAATTTTTTAATTTTTTTTTAATAATCTAATAGAATCAGGGGAGGACGAGGATTTGGGCTTAGTCAAAATGGCCATGAAATTAGCCGATCACGTCCGTCGATTCAAAATGATAAAATATATTTGACGGCCGTGATAGGTGCCTTAGAAAACCTGGTAGTGAAATATAGAAAACGTAGCGTATTTCTTTTTTCTAAGACAGAAAACGTGGCGTATTGATTCATATCTCTTTATATTACTTTCGGATGTGTCCTGATGATTGGGGATAGAAAACACACGTAGCCGCCACGTCAGGTCAGTATATATCCCTAAGAATATTACTGGAAAAAAATTTCATTTGTACCCCTAAATTTCTTTATATTTCGTTTAACTTCCCTAAAAGTTTTATTATCCTTCTTCTTTTTTTCTTAAATTTTCTCTAACCCTCTTCCCTATAATGCAGATTGGAGGGTAACAATGCATCAAATAAATCAAATGAAAATAATTATTTTAATAAGATTAGACACAACAAAATTGATACTAGATCTTCGTGGCAAACCCATAAAGTATGTTATGTCTTTGGGTTGGTTTTGGATTTTGGTTTTCATATGTGCGGTTTTAAAAATTACATGTCTGAAATTGCTTTAAAATTGTAAAGGCATTTGGTAAAACATGTTAAAAATAACTTTTTCTTTTTTTATCGAATATTTGTTATGCGAAATCAAGATTTTGATTTAAATTTGCATATTTAGCTTACAAAAATCGTAATTTTTTTTTTTCTATTTTAGATTAAGTGATTTTTAAATTTCAATGTCAAACGCCTTACATTTTGCTATATTTATTTTTTTAAAAAAACTTATATTATTCTTACGAAATTACAATCTCAAACACACACTTTATTACTTAACTAAAACCATTCGACCGGGGTGAAACCACGTTGAAGCTTATGGCATGTGGGACAACCCTCGAGCTTCAACTAGTTCTACAAAAATTTAAAAATGCTTATAAATTTTTTTATCTGAAATTAACTTTTTACATCTTTTGTTTTTATTGTTAAAAACAATTACTCTCTTAAAAAGTGATTTTTAATTTCTCCACAATTACAATTTTAATTTCGTATCATCCTGTAGTTGACTGCATTATGAAGGCCATGGACCGACAGAATAAAAAGCTGCACTGTAGACTGTAGAGAATGTGAACCCGCTTGCCTTGACCCTACTTTCCTACCATTCTTACTTGTACGGTAATGATTTTTTTTTTTTTTAAAAAAAAAAAAATTCCAAAAACTTAGATATACATTTTTAAAATTACATTTTTTTTTCCTAATCATTTAAATTACATTTCAATCATGTAAAACAGTATCAATACACAGTTGCGGTAAGAACTTGGGTTTAAGAAAAATGATTCATGTTAATATATAAATATATATTTTTTCATCTCGTTTTACAAATTCAATAAATTAATTATTAAATTTGTGGACTCAGATGAATTTCACACAAATTTAATAATAAATTTATCCGTTCATTATAGAGATAGTTAAAAAATAAATGAACATATGTGTGGTAGTAGAGAGAAAATTTCTGTAAGAATAGATTGTTTTCTTTAAAATAAAAAAAATAATGGTAATTAACAAATTTAAAAATCAATTGACCACAAAATTGTGGTCAAATTCTAAAATATTTTTCTTTCTCGGATTTGGGGAAAGTCAATATTGCTATTCTCATAGTTTTCCTTCTCTCTCTCAAAAAAAAAAAAAAAAACCCAATTCTATTCATAAATTAGGCTATGTTTATTAATATATATTTTAGGTTTTTTTATTTAAAAATATGTCGGTGAAAATGGTTTTATTTTTTATTTTTAAGAGTGTTTTGTATTTGAATTATTTGTTAATGTTTTTGTTTTAAAATCATAAGGGAATGAGATCAAACCCCATCCAAAAAAGAAAAAAAAAAAATAGTCTTATATTAATTATTCGTAATATGAATAAAAAAAAGAAAAGAAAGAGATAGGCAACAACTTGAACAAAGACTCTCACTCCGCCAACCCCTTGGCTGACTTGTTACTTAAAATAATTATCATATTCTGATGATAATATATTCAACTTGAAGTGACAAACAAAAATGGTCGTGTTTTTGTTGCAAAATCACTTTAAATCATTCATGAAATTTATCAAATATCATATGATCTTCTATTCTTCTAAATAGTGGTTGTAGTATTGACTTGCAATGTGATCTTTTTATTTTTTTCTATTGACATGGATATAACAACAATAAAAAGTAAGAAATAATCAACCCTCCATCATTTTCATGACACATGTATGTTATATCATACGCGTCATCTGAGCACTAAATATTTGGGGGCTCGTTTGCTACTGCATTTAAGAATGTATTTTTTTACTCTTTGATTGTGTTGTGATATAAAGATGAAAGTAGTTTTGATTGGCGACAACAGTCAGCAACCTCTAATGGTGGCGGGAAATGGTTGACCAACCTCTAATGGCACTTGCAAACGTGAACTCCAATGGCAATTGTTGCTGGTCTTTTGAGGCAACAAATAATGAATTGTGAGAGGAAATAAAAGGTGTGTGTGAGAAGGAGAAGTTCAAACTCGAAATTTGTTTTAACGGTTTTAAAGATGAAAACCATTTTAGGAGGATTAAAAGAAGTTCTTCTGGTCAATTTCAGTTGTACAAAACACTTAAAAATAGGAAAAATATTTTTTTAAAAAATATTATAAGCCGAAACAAATAGAGCCTAAAAGAATTCCCATAAAATAGTATGTGAAATTCTAGAATTTTTATGATAAAAAAAACTTACATTAAATTCTAAATAATTGAAACAAACTATAGTTTTTTTACGGCACCTAAGCCAAAATTTAACCCAAATATCTGGGAAGTTGGAGGATTGGAATCTCATAGCACCAATGCATGAAGAATATTCATTATCCCCTTGCTATTGGAGACCTTATATTAGCCACGAAATGTTTGTACTATTGATTTGCAATGTGATTTTTTTTTCCTTTTTCTTTTTCTTCTGTTAACATGTATAGAAAATAAGCGATAGCGCATCAATGATGATAGCAGGCAACCTTTAGCGGCGGTAGGAAATGAACTGGTAACTAACAGCGAACGCCTACGGAAGCAAAAAATGAACTACGAGAGAGTGTGCTCGAAAATGAGAAGGTCAAACTCGAAAAATGATTTATAGTTTTAAAAAAGGGAAACTATTTTACGGGGATTAAAGAACGTTTTCCTGGTCAACCAAAAATATTTTTGATTTGACCATAATTTTTAGTCATACTAAATACTGAAAAATAGGAAAAACGTTTTTTAGAAACGAAACAACCGGAATTTAAAAGAATTCCAATAAAAAAAATTATAAGAGATATGTAATTATTTACTGCACTTAACCCAAATTTAACGCAAGTATTGAGGAAGTTAAAGAGATTTCAAATCTAAAAAGAGCATCAATGTAGGAAGGATATCCATTATCCCCTTGCTAATGGAGAACTTATATTAGCCAGGAAAGGGTAGGATAGGATTAAAAAAAAAAAGATTTGACATATTTTCCAATGTAAAATTTCAATTATTAATAGGAGAGAATAAAAAAATAAAAAATAAAAAATATTAATTAATTAATAATTAATAATTAATAATTAATAATTGTAGGTGCCTGGAATGAGAGAGAGCGTTTTTGGAACAGGGGAATTGTGTAGAAGGGAGCAGAGCACCTCTCATTCCAACAGCACAATCGCTCCATTAACTTCTCTCTCTCTCTCTAAAAAAAAGAAAATAAATAAATAAATAAAAATGTAAAAATGTTCTCTATGAATCGAAGTTTGTTTGAACGCCCGTCTTCCAAACTGAGACGTAAGTCTCTCTCTCTCTCTCTAGAATTTCCTTCCTCCACAAATTCAGCCATTTTTCCAACTTAATTCTTCCCTGAAATTCTGTTTTCTTTTTCAATCCCCAAACTCTCTCTCTGTTTCTCTGATTACGCTTTTTGGGTTTTTCCCAATTTCTCTCTCTCTTCTGAATTCCTATAAATTCACTTTCTTCTCCTTTTTCTTCTTCAGCAAACCTGAGATGCTTTTAAACTTATCTGTGTTTTTCCTGTTTTCCTGAGAAGCAATTCGATTCCGTGAAATCAATTTTCCTCTGTTCTGCTCCAAAAGTTTGCGAATTTGTGCGAGGGAACTGTGGATTTTTCTGTGAAGATTGTGTTTTTCGTCATTTTTGTTAAATTTGAGCAGCTGGGTATCTGGAGACTTGGCGTAAAACCATGTCGCAAGCTCTGATCGACCCGGCATTGCCGGATTCGTCGTCTTCGAGCGCTGGCTCTGTTTCCGGGAGATCTGTGGATGAGAATCGACCATTCTCGCATCTTAGAGGCGTGCAGTGGCGTATAAATCTTGGGATTTTTCCCTCTTCTTCTTCCCCTTCCTTTGATGATCTCCGTCGGGTCACCGCTGATTTTCGGAGGAGGTAACTTCGGCTCAAGTATCTTTTTCTTTTTGTTTTCTTATGAATTTCTGGATTTTCTCAGTTTGGAAGATTTCTCGTGAATTTCTGAAGTTCGGATTTTCTTTTTTTACCATTTATGGGTGTGATTTCTTACGTGGGTGTTTTTGATTGAGTTTAGCTTACAGTTGTATACAAATAATAATTTTGTATAGAATTTGCTGGGATCACTTTTTTTCTTTGTTGTGACGATTTCCTTAATTTGATTTGATTTGATTTTTTTTTTTTTTTTTCGTTTGGAAAATGAAATACTTCAATGATGTGATTTAGTTATTGATGCGTAGAAACAAATGGGTTGGTTATCATTCATCGAAAAAAAAATGGGTTGGTTATCATGTTTGTTCAAGACTCTCTCAGTAACATAGGAATGGTGCCCCCAAAAAAAAAAGAAAAAAAAAAAGAAAAAAAGAAAAGATAATATTATATGAGAGCGAGGGTGCATGAGTTTCAATTGATGGATAGATGTAAATGGGATTTTTGGTGTTAGTCAGTTACCTCAAGTCAAGAGTTAGGCAAGGTTCAGGTTCTACTTTTAGGGTTTAGGGTTTGTGCCGCTGGGTTTAGCGATTCTTCAAGTTTTGCTTTAAGCTTTGTAGTCAACTAGGTCAAGTTGGATCAGCTATAGTTTGAATAGGGTATGTTGATTAAACCAAGTTTTGCTTTGATCTGTGATTGTCAGAAATGCTCAATTTGAACTATGGTGTTTTAAGAGTTGACTTAACCTATTTCAAGGGTTTCAATATGCGAAGCAAAGAATTTTGTGAACCTTGTTTTCCTTTTATTCAGTTTATAAATCAATGGCGAAGCTGAAATTGAAATCATTTCATTTTCAACTTTATAACTGGAAGTATAATAGCCATCTTGGAGGACAAGTGTTTCTGATAAGAGATTTTTTTTGTGATACCAATCATAGTTGTAAAAATTAGATTTACTACTCTTTCATTATATCCATGTCATGTATGTTAATCTTATTCTTTCAGATATGCTGGTTTGAGAAGGCACCTCCTAGTTGATCCACATATTCTGAAGGATGGAAGTAATTCTCCCAATCTTGTCATGGACAATCCACTCTCACAAAACCCAGGTAAACACTTACCTCCTTTGGGCACCTTTCCAAGTTTAATATCCAATTTATACTTGTGACCGTTAGAACTAGTAATGAAAATTTGTGCATTGTTAAAGCACATTCTTCCTCAATTTTTCCCAAGCTTAATTTCGAATATCTTGAGAGGCCAAATTTGTAAGGCTTGCATCTTGATTTTCTTTTTGCAGTATTTGTAGAAGGGAATATCTATGCTTATAACTGAGCCCATGAGAAGATAAAGCAATAAATAAAACAATGGTTGCATTTGTTGTACCAATTTCATGTCCTTTGTGTTGATGTATAGCAATCAGATTGCTGGGTGAACTAACTAGCTTCTCATGGTTCAGTTTGACCTGTAATAGAACATAAAGAACCTTATATAATACATGTAGGAATGTGGGCCAATGAGTTCTGGGGTAAGCTGGCTACTTATGACGTAGTTGATGCAATTACTAATGTATGTTGCATGTTTTTACGTCTGTGCAGATAGCACCTGGGGTCGTTTCTTTCGAAGTGCTGAGCTGGAGAAAATGGTTGACAAGGATTTGTCACGTTTATATCCAGAACATGGGAGCTATTTCCAGACACCTGGCTGCCAAGGCATGTTGAGACGAATCTTGTTATTGTGGTGCCTTAGACATCCAGAGCATGGTTACAGACAAGGTAAATTGCTCTTGTCAGAGCAATCTTTATTGCCTATTTTATCTCCAGTCTTGAAACACATTTATATATGCGTAAGATTTTTATTGTGGAACTTGACCTTGTGACCTCGCTGAACAATGCGTGGAAATACCTTAGGACCAGAAGGCTCTATATTACCATATTTGTGGTATTTAATAGATAATAAAAGTATCCATGAAGACGCGCTTACCTACAAATCATTATCCATTCCATTCAGAGATTTGTAATGGTGGTCTGGTTTTGATAAAAATTGTGACTGCTTTTGGGGAAAAAAAAAAGAGGCTGTTTTATTTATTTATTTCTCATTTGTGTCTATGAAACAGGACAAAATTTAGGAACAATGTTAATGAAAAATGTCTGAGCTATCAATAATTTACACTCAGCATTCATTTGCTTTATGGTGTCCAAATAAAAATGCAGTAACTTCTCTTGGAGCTTGAGCTTGAATGATATTTTACTTTGGACCTTTTTTTTTTTTTTCCTGGACAATAGATGGGAAAAGGGAAAATACAGGGGAGGAGAGGGGGAGGGGTGATATTTTGCTTTGTACTTACTATGACCTCTAAGGTTCTAATTTGTCAAGCATTCTACTTTGCGATTAGATGTGATTGCAGATATTTAATTATACATTATTGAATTCTTCAAGCATGCATTTCAGGTACAAAGAAGATGGAAGTTTATGTCTGGAAAATTTTTAATTTCATCTTTCTTACTTTCTACTGTTTTTTATAGGAATGCATGAACTATTGGCTCCTCTGTTGTATGTTCTTCAAGTTGATGTGGAGCGGCTTTCTCAAGTTCGAAAACTTTATGAAGATCACTTCACTGACAAATTTGATGGCCTATCAGTTCATGATAGTGATTTTACATATAATTTTGATTTTAAAAAATCTCCAGATAATATGGAGGATGAGAATGGGTCCCATGGAAACGTGATGGGAGTTAAGAGTCTTGATGAGCTTGATCTTGAGATACAGACCATTGTGCTGCTGAGCGATGCTTATGGGGCTGAAGGTGAACTGGGTATTGTCTTATCTGAGAAATTTATGGAACATGATGCATATTGCATGTTTGATGCTTTGATGAGTGGGTCCTGTGGTTCAGTCGCAATGGCAGATTTCTTTTCTCCCACACCTGCAGGTGGTTCCCACTCTGGCTTACCTCCTGTCCTCGAAGCATCTGCTGCACTATATCACCTGCTATCTCTTGTTGACTTGTCTCTGCACAGCCACCTCGTTGAGCTTGGGGTTGAACCCCAGTACTTTGCACTTCGCTGGTTACGGGTGTTATTTGGACGTGAATTTTCACTTGAAGACCTATTGATAGTCTGGGATGAGATATTTGCATCAGACAATAGTAAATTAGACAAAGGTGCTGAAGATGACATTGGGTCCAGCTTCGGAGTCCTTAATTCGCCTCGGGGAGCATTTATATCAGCTATGGCTGTTTCAATGCTACTTTATTTGAGATCTTCCCTGCTTGCCACTGAACATGCTACTTCCTGTCTTCAGAGATTGTTAAACTTTCCTGAGAATGTAAATTTAAAGAAACTGATGGAAAAGGCGAAGTCCTTGCAGGCTCTTGCACTGAGTACTAATCTCTCATCCGTATCTCCTTCATTTGGTGGAGCTTTTAACCAGAGTAAATCAGCAGTTGTAAGAGGTCACAGCCTATCATCTGGTTCTGTTTCTCCAAAAACTCCTTTAAATATGGTTCCTGAGAGCTACTGGGAAGAGAAGTGGAGAGTTCTACACAAGGCTGAAGAACTTGGGCAAGATGATTTAAAGAAACGAGTTCCAACTCCAAAAAGAGGGTGGGCAGAAAAAGTAAAATTGCGTCTTTCCAGAACAGGATCATCTCCAGCAAAATTTGAGGGTGGCAAAAAGGACAGCAAGCCAACTGTTAGGCGAAGTTTGCTGGAAGATCTCTCTCGAGAACTTGGCTCAGATGATGACATTGAGCAAGTACGCTGTGATGATGGTTTAAGCCAGAAGGACAATCTCTCTGTACAAGTTGAGGTGGAGGGACAAGAAGCTGTGGAGAAGGAAATTACTTGCAGTGCTGAGGGGAGATGTTTGAGTGGGAATGCTGGCAGTGAAGAAAACTCTTCTATATATTCAGTCCCAACAAGTCCTCTAAGTGGGGCTAATGACCATGAAAATGACACTGAGAAAAGTAGTGTGGCATCAAATTTGTCCCTCGATGAAAGTGATGATCATTCGAGGACTATCCCAGATGAAAGTGATGATCATTTGAGGAATATCCCAGATGAATCACCTCTTCCAGTTTCTGATCTACCTGAGGATGTATGCCAAAAATCTGGGTGTGACAATGATTCCGTTGGAAATTCAGCAACAGGTTTAAAAGAGCGAAAGCTTCTTTCAGGTAAATTCCCGTGGTTTTGGAAATTTGGGCGGAATGCTTTTGGTGAGGGTACATCTGAGAAAGGAGGTGCCCCCGAGGCTACAAAGTCTCCCATCAGTGCAAACGACCAAGACGATACTGCTGATTCTCCTGCTGCAAATGCTTCTTGCAACTCTTCTGCGAGCTGCAAAGAAGATGCTATGGACCAGAATGTGATGGGTACTTTAAGAAATCTTGGGCAGTCTATGCTTGAACATATTCAGGTAACACTAAGATTAATTTATCCTATGTATTTAAAAGACGATGCTTTAATTTTGAGCAGAATGATTTTCTGTGGGCAAGTTGGGATGACTTACATTAGAATAATATCTAATACTTTGACTATACACATGTTTCTCTTCGATGTAAATTGGTTAATTTCTTCAAATATGATGTACTGGTATGAGATATTAAAACTTGTAATGGCTTTTTATGATTAAATTTTTGCATATACTTCTGGTTAGCATAATCTAGCAAAGGAGGAACTGGTTTGGTCCTTAGGAGGGAAAACAATGGAACTTGGCATTAAATTAAGGAAACTAATGTTAGAGAAGTAATGACAGAAGTTTTGAGAATCGTGAGAGGACTTTGGAAGAGACTTAAGTCTATTTTTTCAACATCCTGTATCTTTGAACAATTGCTTTTGTTTCTCCTTTGGTGATTAGTTATCATGATTTTCTTGTTCTTTTTACTCCTAGTTAAGCGGCTTTTCTTGTATACTGTTTGTGTACCTGAAGGCACTTTACGCTTTTAATAATATCTCGATTAATTATCAAAAAGAAACTAATGAGAGAACCAATATAGGATACGTACCAAATCATTTTCTTTTTCTTTTTCAGTAAAGGATACTTGAACACAATTTTCGAAACGTGTTTAGGGTGCCTTTAGAAGTATTGTGATCTTACAACTGATAAGTTTTTTGGACAGGTAGTTGAGTCTGTTTTCCAGCAAGATCGAGGTCAGGTGGGATCATTGGAGAACTTCTCTAAAAATGGTTTAGTTGGAAAAGGACAAGTCACAGCCATAACAGCTCTTACAGAGCTACGGAAAATCAGCAATCTTTTATCTGAGATGTGAGGTGGGTTTTATTTACATTCACCTGTATATACATTCTGTAATTACTATTTTTTAGAGTCAAAATAAAATGAGTTTCTTCAGCTTCCTTCTTCCGCAAGTTCTAATAAATTCCAACATGTATATATGAGTTTATAGGTAAAAATGTCTGATGATGCCAAAGTTCTAGTGAATTTGCTTTAAAACTTTCCTCTTCTTCAGTATGCCGTGGTAAATTTTTGGCACCCACAATGAGCTGTATAGACATTGCTGATGGCGGCTATATTATTACTTTATTAGAGCAAGAAACATGGGGTTTCCTCGACACCTACCTGTTTCTCTAACACCTTTTCCTAGGGTTTCCATGCCTGCATGCATAGTTGTATATTTTAGAATGCAATATAAACGCGGGGTTCCAAAAAACCTCAAACAAGACGAATCTGGTGGTGCAAATCTTTCAATCAAATTGCTCTCTTGGTCTTTTGCCTCATTTGATGTACTAAGTACAGGCAGGGGACGTGGACCCTTACTTCAATCTGACAGGTACTGAGCCGTGAAAGGATGAAGATTGTATGTTATTATTATGTGAAATCTGGAGTCAGAGAGATGGTTGCTGGACTTGGGGTTACTCAAACGTGGCGGTTATAATTGCCTTACTAATTGCTAACAACTTATAATTCCTAACCGTTTTGGTAGACGGTTATTAAAAATTACTAACTGTCTAGGACGGTTGTGGCTAGCGTTTTTAGGGATAGGGCAAAGCGGTTATAACTACTTTCATTTATATATAATAATATAAATATATATTAATTTTTTATTTGTATTTGGATTAATGGATTTGGGTTATGTTTGTGACTATATGTCAAATATATAATGTGTTATGTGATATTTTGGACTAAGCCTTATTTAAAAACATTGGTTAGCCCAAAAAGCAACTTGTTTTTCATCTTTTTGGAACATTTTGGCCTTACACCCTTAAAATAAGAAGAAGAAAAATAAGAAAGAGTCAATTAAATGCCCAAAACACTTAAAAAAAAAAAAAAAGGGCCAAAAGTCCATATAAAAAAAGCGGTTATAAAACCGCTGGTCATTAGATTGAATAACTGCTAACTGCTTAGGCGGTTGTGGTTATTAAAAATCGATAATTGTCGAAGGCGGTTGCGGTTATAGCCAATGTTCACAAGTTATAACCGTTTGAACATCCCTAGCTAGACTCACTTGTAGTGGAGCAACAATATGCTATATCAACCATTTCGAAACTATCAAAAATTAACTATCTTAATTATCTTTTTGATAGTGTTGGCATATCTTAGTTATAACTAGGGCTATCAATTTTTAACATAACTTGTAAATACAACATGAATATAACCCCAAGGGGTTGGCCCAAGTGGTGAAGGCCTTGGTCTTGAGGGTTTGCTCCCTTCAAGGTTCAAGGTTCAACACCTCATGGGTGCAAACAATCCCTTGGGGCCACACCCCCTGGTGAAAAGCCAGCGACTTAACCAGTTCCGTGTAGGGAAACTTCCGAGGGTGCGGTGCACGGGACCGGGGTTTACTCTACAGGGGTGGGTCCGAAGGGCCCTGCCTTGGAGAGGTTCCTCGACAAAAAAAAAAAAAAAAAAAAAAAAAAAAAAAAAACATGAATATAACATGAAATTAGTAGATTACGATTGAGATGTCTTAACTTTTTTCCTTTTTTTTAAAAAAAATGGGTTGAGTTAGAATTAACTTATGTGGCTTATATTCATGTCTCGATACAACTTGAATTTAGCACGCAAATACGAATTGTCATCCATTGTTATAAGTCCTCACTCCCCAGTTTTTGACGTGACTTATATTCAACGCTATCTAAACGCACATTTAATTATCTTTATTATTCAAACGAACATTTTAAATATTAAATACACTTTTAAACCCCTTAAACACAAATCCAAGCATACTCAATTCGTGTCACGTGAGTAAAATATGGTGTTATACAAGGCGGCGGGAGAAGATATTGAAATGCTTTTAAAAGAAAGGAAGAAAATACAATTATACAAATAACTGAGAGAAGTATGTTTCTTCTTTTGCGTGCATGGAGGTTTGAGACTGATTCTCGTTGAAGAGGAAAGAGATGAAACAACGGCACTTTCCTTTTTGTCTTCTTTTTCTTTGTTTTTTCTTTTTCTTTTTTATCTACTAATTTTAACACCATAGCTTTGTGCTTTCACCTCAAGTAAGAATAGACCAATTGCAAATCCTACGCCCACAGACATTAGGGAAAACAAAACAAAAACAAACAAACAAAATTGACCATGATTTCCGTAACTTCTCATTACTTGGCTCTCTTTCTCTTCCCTATAGAGACATGAACAGAAATTCCACACGGCTTCCCTTGCATTACTTGAAATTTGTTCATGACTAGCATAAGTCAGATGGCAGCATTCTCCACTTAATTCTTTTTTTATAAGAAAAAATCTATTCTTCACACCGACTTTATATTGACTCACATGGCATGGGTTAAATGACCAATTAGAAAGAGTAATGCTACACTTCACACCTATTTCTCAAACTTATATCACATCGATTGACATGACGTATTTCAAGTTATTTATATTTTCATTTTTTTCAGTGGTTGATATTGTAAACCATTTAAAATACGTCGTGTCATTCGGGATAACATGAGTATGATAAAGAGTAATGGTTGGGAACACTTTTTTATTTGGATTTCATCAGATAAAAAAGTTTTTCCTTCGCATTTTTGTGGAGACCACTCATTGCAATGGTCCCCAACTTTCACTTATTGTTTATTACAAGGCCTCCGCTTTCACTTATTATTTAAAAAACCTTTTTATCTGGATGAAAACCTAATAAAAAAGTGTTCCCAAACATTATTCATATGGTAAATAGGTGTGACCGGATGAAATCCGAATAAAAAAGTGTTCTCTAACATTACTCAGTGTAATAAATAGGAATGAAGAGTAGCATTATTCTTTAAAATTACAAGACTTTTTACATCCATTCAGCTTAGGCCACATCTACAGTGTGACAAAATGGGTATCAACCATCAAGTATAGCATTACTCTTTTGATAAACGATTTTGGCTTAGGTGTTGTAAAAAAATTATAACACCCATTTTACCAGACCCATTTTGTCATAATGGGTGCTGTAAATTTTTTTTTTAATATATATATGTTTTGTAGTTTTCCAAGGGGTTCAAATTTAATTTTAGGTTTTTCAGAGAATGAAATTAAATATAAACCGCATTGGAAAAACTATAACAAATGTAATTTTTTGCAACACCTAAGCCAAATCCCTATATACAGATTTGAAACTAACATAATAGCTTCAAGAAGAATTTTACGCAAATGAATCAGATTGTTAGTGAACTGCAGAAAAATCAACTAAGGGTGTCGAAAAAAAAACTAAAGGAGATCTTGGGTTCATAATAATAGAGGTTTCTACATCAATAGTATCCCATGCCAAATACATAATTTGTCATTACTTGATCTCCAAAAACTACATTCCTTTTTAATTTCTTCGACATTTTGGTTGGAATTGAAAATAAGTTCACAAGAATGTCACATCGAAAGACAAATTAACGATAAACAAAGTATGAAGCTGAAGTTCTTTGAAGAAACATATAACGAAAAACAAAACAAAAACCAAAAAACCCCATAACTAAAAGCCACTCCATCATGATTCATATACCATACAACAGTATGCTTCAAGTTGTAACTATGGGGATAATAAATACTTTTAAATACTTTACATTTATTTGAAAAACTAAAACATTTTACCAGCTTCTGAATTCATTATGGAGGGTTGCTCGCCTGCAAAGTGTGATCTAATCTATGTTGTGAAAACCAGGGAGAAGGGAAGTAATAAAACCAAAGACAATCATCTGGATCTCCTTCACGATTCTCCACCAGTGATTAGCACCACCATTGCCTCCGCCAGCTTCTGCCACATTCTCATTCTCAACTGCCTGATTTCCACCATCCCCAGCCTGATTCTCCACCGGAGCTCCTGGTTGACCTTCTGCCATAAGTTAAATGAAACAAACATCATTTTGTTGATACTTCTTCTCCAACAAGAATCACTATTAGAAAAATTAAAATGATGCGGGTGATATGTTTGTTACCACCATGAACGGAAAGTTTATGGCAGGAATTATGTGGGATTTAATACCAATTTTTTCTGTTTCAGTGAAAGAAAGAACTGAGGTTTCTCTCTTCAGCTCATATAGTGGATTGCTCATGTAAAGCCCTCAGTGAAGTAATCCACATGATTTTATAGACAAATCCCTAAAATACAAAAGATACATGTTTCCATGTAAGAATTTTGGTATCCTTTCTTGGGCAGAGGTACAAATATGCGGCTCTTTTATGCCCTCTCCTAAATAAAAGAAGAAGAAGAAGAAGTGCTTTTGCCATGTCCATTTTGACCAATGTCACAAACTCGGTCAAATCCATGTGGGTATTTTTTTTCTTTTTAGATAGGTGCTAGAAAGGGTATTAGTTTGATAAAGGTTAAAGGGTGTTCAAGTAATAAAATATACCACACATGAATATGCTACTCAATTGTACTACTCTCTCTAATATACATAATTGAATAGTGAGAGGGTGAACACACGCTTTTCCTCTCAATCTTTGTGCAAACCTTACTATTAACATGGTATTAGAGGAAAACCCCAAGTCTAGCACTCTTTAATTAATTTGTCCCTTTTCTCATTTTCCAAACCCACCCTTTGTCTCTTGTCCAATTTTGTTTTCTCATGTTTTCTTTTCCTCTATTCTACTTTGCAATGGTACTGGCAAAGTGTGCTTCAAGTTTACCATTTCCCGAGGTTGGAGGTGGATGAAACAATAAATGATGATTCTCACACTCAGTCACACAAATTTGTTTTGGATTGTAAATGCAAGAAGTTTGATAGACAATGCTCTCTGTCATACAAATATGTGACAAAAGGACTAAAAATTCATATGCTTAGGTACAGACAGAACACAAACCTTATGTCCAAATTGAGTTTTAATTGACCTACTTCAAGATGAAACGTTGGTTGGTTGGATGGAAAAGGCTTTATTTATCCAAGGGAGGTAGATTGCCTTTGATAAAAAGCCTTTCCAATTTGCCTACTTAATATTTGTCTCCTTTCCCTATTCCAGTGGTTGTGGCTAATAGGCTTGAAAAACTTCAGAAAGACTTTTTATAGAGGGAATTGGTGATGAGTTTAAATTCCATCTAGTGAACTGATTGAGAATTTGTACTCCAATAAAATCAGGTAGTTTGGGGTTAGAAACTTAGAAACCCAACTCAGTTCAGTCGATCCCTAGCTTTTGTTTTTTTTTTATCGGTAAGTTCAATCGATCCCTACTTAAAAATGGTTAGGGGGAGGCTTTGTGGAGATTGGTGATAGAAACTATATATGATAGTGATGCGGAACGAAGTAAGAAATTAATTGGGTCCTACTAGTTAATTGAATCATTAGTATTTAATTTTATATTTTATTTACTTTTTAAGAGTCAATGGTGTTGTTTTTGGTAATTCAAACCGTGTCCATTTCAAGTGATCCAAGCCTGACTAGCCAAAAGTTAAGCTTCCCTCAGCTTGTTTGCAGCCTACTCATATTGTGAATATCCATGTGTACATGCTATCTCTTTCGGAAAGTGAATTATATGTAAACTACCTGCCGGAAAATGTTCCTGAAACACAGTTTTCATTATTCAAGAATGCTTAAAAGGAACGAATATACCTGCTACAGCAGCATTCTCAACTCCCTGTCCTGCAGCAGGCGGAACATTCTCAGCCCTGACAGCAGGCCTTGGTGGAGGCGCAGCTGCCCTCTGCATGCCTTGTGAAAGCCATCGTACTATTGGTGTGAGAGCTCCAGTTTGGTACCTGCCACACACCACATCTACAAATTTCAACTTTCATTCATCCAACTCAACTTTTTATTGATAACAACTATGGTAAAGCTTGGCATCGCCCGGACTCTCTCAGGCATTGTTTGTT
Source organism: Carpinus fangiana (assembly GCA_006937295.1). Lineage (NCBI taxonomy): Eukaryota > Viridiplantae > Streptophyta > Magnoliopsida > Fagales > Betulaceae > Carpinus > Carpinus fangiana. The sequence continues at coordinate 30,642,017 of CM017325.1, forward strand.
AACTTACACTTCATTACAACACATTCCCCCACATTCCACCACACTATTCACTTTATTTTTTCCAAAAAACAAAACATATCAAATCATTCACTTTTTATATCACATCATTTACTATTCAAATAAAACAATCACTACAAAACAAAATTTTCCACTTTCCAATACCACTTTTTCATTTTCTTATATCAATCATTTTTTTTTTAATATGTGAACAGTGCATTGGAAAGAGACCTCGTGGAATGTGTTGTTTGTTAACAAACACCCTCTCAATGTAGCTCAAAACTAAAAAACTGAAAACTAAAAAAAATAAAAAATAGTGTAAATGTCCAATGCATCACTAAGTGGCAGAGGTCACAGGAAAAACAAGCCTCATAAAGTGGTTAAGGGTTTAGATACTTACAAGTAGACAAGTGAAGCAAAAAATACAAGGACAACAAGCCTCTGTCTTGAACCATCTTGGTTGAACAAAAAGATTACTGCAGCCAGCTTTAGAATAAGCAACAAATCAAGCTGAAAAGCAATTTGAAATCTCCTTACGACGACTTGTCTTTGAGGTGCAGGTTGTTGCTGCTGTTGGCCCGCTTGCCCACGCTCTTCACCCACAGACCCAGCCTCAGGACTTTGTCTACTGTTGATGGCATCCATACAACCATGATGAAAAAGGGAAAATCAGTCAGCCATATAACCTAACAACATAATCCAATTTTCCATGGAGACCATGGATGTTGTTTTTGTGATCAACAACGTCAAACCGCAATATCATTGTCCATAGATGACTTTAAACAAGACTTGCACATTAAAAGATCAAAGTCTATTGAAATATCTTCTAAGAAATGGAGTGGCCAGACTTTGTTTTATTGTTTTATTTAAAAGACATGTTTTCCATCCGACAACCCACCCTCCAAAAGGAAAAAGGGAAAAAAGAGAGGAGAATGTAACTGAATTGTTAGAGGAAACTGCCAAATACGGGCAATAAACCAATTCAGAGTCTTTTTGCACATTGATATATTATTAGTAACTAGCCTCGCATTATATTTGCAGTAACAGTAGTTGTGGCTGTATGCATTGTTAACATCAACCTGACCAAAAGCATTTTATTTTTTATTTTTTTATGAATACCTGACCAAAAGCAATTTATTATGTATTGAGATGCAAGAAAGGTTTATAAGGGGAAGTGTCCTGCGCTTAGGCCTATCAAACAAGTACAGATACATGTATTTTCAAATGCCAAATGGGTTGAGAATCATTTAGAGCAAAGCGCATTCTCACTTCTACAAGTTAACTAGAGGAAACTTGGCGACATTTGTAGCCTGGTATGATCCTCAAGTATGACAAGAAGCTTCGGTTGATTCACACAGGTTATGAACGGTTGCTAGCAAAAACTTGTCACTTCATATGTAAACCAACAAGTATGTAACACTCCAGTTTCATATTGAGAAGATGAGGAGTAGCTCCACATAGAGTGGATGGTTTATAAAGATAGTTACAAGTGCTAAGTCCTACATTGCCGAGTTACCAAGTGAAATTGGGCTTTAAAAAGAATTCTAAAGAAGCTTTAAATTGACTAGTCTTTTGGGGTGATAGTACAAATTTTTTTTATCTAAGTTCGGTAGCCCCAATTGGGGGGAAAACTCTAAGTTATAAACAATAGAATATTTAGCAAAAAAAATCACACATGCACATATGCACTCACATACACATATACACACATTAGAATATCTCCACCATACAGTATCCAACTATTTATGGATGTATCTATTTTGTGTTTTACCAATATGCTATATCCATATCCATGCTTCGTAGGCGTCATAACAATAGCAATGTTAATAGTTAGTCACAAATATCAATCCCTCAACATAATTAAAATACCATAGTTACACTTACGTGGGTATATTGTATGTAAGAGGAACAAGAGTGTTAGATGGAAGTCCTGTAACATGCCCCATACATGAAAAAACGGGAACAGCATAAATGCCTGATCCACGATTTATCTGTTCTTGATTTTGTAAATTATTTAAGCCTGGAACAAGTGCAGGGTACATGACTGGGAACATCTGAAAATCACCATTTGGGTAAGCTGGAAAACTGGAGAATATTGGAACCTGAGAACAAAAAAACCAGAGTGATAAGACAAGCTGAAGAGCCACCATGGAGCAAAACAAGACATGCATTTTTTTCAAATATATTCTTTTCCATTGAATATTCAAAAATAAAGAGCTTCTGCATTCCCACTGAACATAAGTTTATTAATATATGACAAAAGCTTAAGAAAATAACACTAAGTTTGAGGCAAACCCCTCCACAAGAAAGGTATAAGCAGAAGGGAAATGTACTACAGGTCACAACTATTTCTGCCTCTCTTATTTATTAATTGATTTACAAGAAACTCTACGCAAAATTGTCCACCTTCTATAGGCTCAATAAGCCAGTTAACATTTATTATGTCTCTCATCCTTCACCCAAAGTGTAACAAATTAAGCATTTGGATGAGAATGGAGCTTATCCAAAGACCTGTATAATTAATCATGCAGGTTCTTCTATAGTTTCATCAGACTGGGGGTTCGCCCCTTGAATTACCGAGGTGCATTTGCGGGAAACTCCTTACTGAGGGCCTGTGCACCCCAGATACCCAGTGCCAAATAAAAAATAAAAAATAAAATAAAAAATAAAAAATAAAAACTGCATCCAGGTTTTCGTTCCCATGACCTTTTTTTTAACACTAGACTAATCTTTGTAATCTCTCTTTTTTTTTTTATAGGTAAAAAGTCAATATATTAAAAGCACAAGCGTCGCAACCCATGTACACAGTAAGTATACAAAAAGAGCCCACAAAATAAGCTTTTAACTAGAAAAAGACGCGCAAAAATCTAGAAATTCCGCAAGTGTTGAAACTTGCGGGGAATGCCACATAACTCTCCATGAAAATAGTGTTTGAATCACCATTTTCTTCAACTCCATTAATTCAAGCTCACGGTCCTCAAAATTCCGTGGATTCATTTCCCTCCATAAATACCACATTACACACAAGGGCACCATTCTCCATGTTTGTAAAACTGTGCGATTACCCTTTTGTGCTCTCCAACTTCCCAAACAATCAATCACACTACCCGGCATCACCCACATCACACCAAATAACTGACACACCATATTCCAAACCTCCACCGCCACCTCACAATGCAATAACAAATGAACAATAGATTCACCAGTCTTCTTGCACATATAAAACCACTCCGTTACTATAATGTTCTTCTTGCGTAAATTGTCCATTGTTAGTATCTTCCCCAATACGCTGTCCACACGAAAAAAGCCACCCTCGGGGGAGCTTTACTCTTCCAAATACTCTTCCAAGGGCCATCCACCAGTTCCGAATTAATCTTCATCTTATAGTATGACTTCACCACAAAGTTCTTTCTCTTTAATGGAATCCAACAAATTTTATCCTCCCCACCATGCCTAATTTGTTGAGAATACAGCAACTCAAAAAATCTTTGTAATCTCTCATCAGTAGATTAAATCCAGGTGACGACCACCAACTTTAAGGACATGGCTACTAAACTCTACAAGATAGGCAAGCTTCAAACTGGCATCACTCACAAACTAAAAATGGTAAAGTTATGTCGAATTACTTATCAACCAAAAAAACAGAAGGCGCGACAACCAAATAAAAGGAACACTTTTGGGTAATATGTAAACCTAGCTATAGAACAGATTCAAATCTGAGTAGAAATCAGTGCAAAGTCATAATTTAGACCTAACCCCTTTTTTATAAGAATATATTTAATAATATTAAGGAAAAATGTAAACAGGGATTTAGTAACAGTAAGCTATTGAGATATCAAGCTCACTGTGTCACAAGACCTGTAAGAGGTTTTATCTATGCCCTTTAGACGAATTGTCAATTACAACAATTGTTATTCAATGGGTTTTATCTATACCCATTTAACACTACAACAAATTTTTTTGATAAGTATTTAACACTACAACAAATTGTCATCACTATCATAGTTCTTACTCATTCAAAATTTTCCCCCCAAACCGAATGATCCCAACTCACATAATATTAGAATCTTCAAAACCTTCAAGTTTAGCTGGCAGCTTACAACAGTTTTCACTTTTCTAAATTCTTATAATTTTTGGATTTGTGTTCTTCATCTTCTTAATTGGGTATTTCTTTTGTATACCTCAATGTTCAGTGTATGTTTTTTAAGACATTGAATTACTAGTAAAAAAATAAAAAAAAATAAAAACCCTCCATTTCCTCAAAAATAGGAATTTACAAACCTAGCTATCCCACATAATTAAAGTCCCCTCCCCTAATAACAAAATTCTGAATGGCAGTCTTACAATACAATTGACAAAAACCTTACATTGAGTTTTCAAAGTGCGAATAACTATGCCCCAAATAATTCTACATACTTCAATTTATTAATGAACCTCACGTAACATATTATGAAACAGAAACGAAGCATAAACAGAGAATTTTACGCAATGCAAAAAACCTAATTGATGATGCAATGTAAAGAGTGACAAAAACCCCATTTTTTCTATGTTGATTCCAAACTTAACGCATCACAGACAACCCTAAAAACACAGAAATTGTAACAAGAATAAGGGCAATTATTGAAATATAAAAAGAGAAACGTAGGGAACCTGCGATTGCGGAAGAATGTCTTCGGAGGGAGATTTCTGCGCAGAAGACGAAGACGGGGGTTGAGATCGAGACGACGCCGTAGAGGGGTCTTCCGCCATTTCTGAGAGCTGTGTTTCAGGAGAGATAACCAAAAAAATAAAAAATAATAAAAAAAAAACTAAAAAGTAATGCCAGCAGTGGCAAGTGGCGAGAGAATTCGTTGTGAAACCTATATATAAGCTCTCTTTTTTTTAACGACTATATAATATAGCCTTTTTCATTCATTGCGTGGAATTTCACCATTTCGCCAATGGGGACAGGCCACGTTGGACGATGTCCGCTTACTGGGACGCCCCTTCTCCTTAATTTCTTGTCAATTTTAAGGTATTTTAAAATTTTTGTGTTCTCCAAAGGTAGCTCAATTGGTTGGGACTATGCCTAATGAAGTAGAAATTACTAGTTCGAATCCCCCTCCCCCCTCTTGTTTAGACATGTCAAAAAAAAAAAATTTGTTTTGATGGGACCCACTCCCTCTCATCAATTATATATCACATTTTTACCCTAAAATTACTATACAATGATGACCTGACACACACGTTGACAACCTAAATCAAAAAAAATGTTAAGGGTTAATATTTTCTTTATATTTGACTCATTTTATCTTAAAAATCAACTATTAGATTTATAGACTTATGTGAGGTCCAATAGTAAACCCCACAAATTTAATGATTAATCTATTAAATTTGTAAAAAAATATAGGCCAAATATGAGCAAATTATTGACTCCTACAAATTATCTTAAATTAATCATTTTTTAACATCATACAAAGTGTTGGATATGGTTGTCACGGCATCATTGTAAGATAATTATAGAATAAAAAAGTAGTATCTAGCATTACTCTCCATTGAGAAACCATCATCCCTCTTTTTAAAAGAAAAAAAAAATGTTAAATACTACATTTTTGTTTCAAAATTATTGCACAATGTGAAGGTAGCAATTTCCACCGACCCTTGTTTGTTAAAATATATATATATATATATTTGAAAGTGTCGAGTCAACATTTGTAGAACGGTTGTAAGATAAAGATATAGTTTTTAGCATTACTATTTTATTTTTATTTTAGTTTTAAACTGAATAAGAGACATGTCCAAATACAAATCTAAGAATTAAAATTTTGCTACTTCACCCTTGCATCATTAACTTCACAAAATGACATCCAGCATTTTTAACCAAACCCTAAACTATGAGAAAAAGACAAGATGCTCTAAGAATCATAACAAAAACCTATTAATACTTTAATAACAACGAATAAAAAAGAAAAAGAAAGAAATTCCATTCAAATTCTTTAGATTTTCCAGCCATTATGGTACGAACTATATATATTTCTTTTGCTATTAAGGTACCACTGGTCTTTGTAGTTGTGATTGTATTGGTAGTAGCAATTCATCAACTCCTCCTTCATTCAAAGTGTTAGGATTTTTAGTAGGTGTTCCAGACAAGTAACATCCAATGCTCCTCTTTAAATAGGTATTTTAATCTTTTAGGTTCTCTTATCTTCCAACGCAATGAAATGGAATGTTCTACATTTCTACAAAATGCCCCGCCTTGGGTCAACAAATAAATCATGTACTTGGTATTGAATGTGTAACAAACAAACGGATTTGACTTAGGTGCTGTTAAAAAAAAACATGCTGTAGTTTTTTCGACGTTCCAGTTGAATGTGTAATGTTACACATGCAAGGAGAGAGTACATTAAAACTACAAATCGTGAAGAAGACTTGTGATGAGAACAAGTATCCATCTTGTGCATATTCAAGATACATTGAATCCTTATCAACCAACCGCAAACAGGAGCAAGTCAAGACTTAAATAGACGGGGTGGGTTTGGCAATTAGAGAAGCGTAAGAGCAAATCCCTAGCCCCAAAAACAACCATAATTACATCTGTACAGCATTTCATTTACTCGTTAACCTCCCATCAGCCCAGCTTTTCCTTCCTCTCAATCTACAGTGGTTAGCGAGCCTGCAAGTTCTGACCATAAATTAATTAGAAAGAGAGCATTTGCAAAAGCAATTGCAGATCGTGGCGGACAAATAGCAACAGAACTTCACACCTTGGAAGAAATTTGACCTCAAAAAAGGCATGCAGGCACACAGGTACTCACCTCTGTGTATATGCCCCGTTTAAAAACAAAGATTTTGCTCAAATGAAATAAACTCTCATCAATATTTGAATTTTTGCTGGCCCAATAGCATTATACCTCCCCCCACCACCCGAACACAAGGGCAGTTTGGGATGAGGTAATGCCAATCGTCATGCAGTGTTCCAATACCACATAGCATTACTTGGTTGATTTATATACCATTTGTAACAATTTAAGAAAAGTGTTTGGCAACATCTACATTATCACTCTTAAAGGACTAGTTGAGTTGCAACTAACACCTTTCGTAGGTTCCACATAGCCTTGGGTACTAGACTAAATTGGCAAGGAAAAAATAAGAGCCTTTTCTTTCCCTAAATGAGTGTATAACTATCATGCTTTGCTGATGAGTAAAACAGTGTCATTAATAGATTAACGTTTCTTTTTTTGGGGTTGGGATATTACCTACTTCGAATCATACTGTAGAAGAAAACATAAATTATCAATGAAGAAAATTATTATGCATCCACTGTAGCAAGAAACTGAGCTATTGCAATAATCAACAACCTTAGACTTGAGGAAATAAGTTGAACCTTCTTCTAGAAACTAAAATACCATACATAACATAAAGGTGACATACACAATGAAAAACATTACTGGTGACTACCAGGGAACATACTTACCACACTGACCATTCCGGTAAGGGATCTGCTCCTCATCCTTCCTCATCCTCAGAGTGCAATGTGTCCTCTGAAATTTTCAGAACCTTCACCTCTACCTCCACCTCTGCTGACCCATTCACCCGCAAATCCGCCTTTGATGGATTATCAGATTCATTGCCTGCATTAAAAGAAAAGGATGTACATGTGTATTTAGTGTCAAAGTTCAAATAATGTAACACAGAAGCTCACTAATAACATTGGAATCATCCTCTGCCAATATGAAAATGGAAAAATTTGTAACACCTGCCAAAACTAATGACACCATAAATTTGCATACCAGATTTTACGTATTGACAATCAATATCAATTCCCTACAATCACGGTTAAGATACTTTTAATAATTCAGGTGTACTGCACTTCTTGTCAAGGCCTGATGGCTGTGGCTAAGAGAACCATCTCTTTGTAACAGAGACAGGTTAATGACACAATTTCCTACCACTGAGTGCAAACTTTCAAAGATTTAATAATATTTAAGCTTCAAATTCATCATAGTTGAACACTCCCTCCACAACCAATAAAAAAAAAAAGAAAAAAAGAAAGCAAAACAAAAAAGAGAAGTGTCTCAACAATGCCTAAATTAAGAAGCAATCAGAAGCACTCGTCCAACGGAAATTTCTTCCACCGGATGATGCAACATGGGAGGACACCAATCAGCTCATGGTGCTAGTACGTGAGTTGGTAACTGCTGGTGTTATGTATAAAATTAAGAAGCAATCAGAAGCACAGGTGTGAAACAATCTTACCTCTGCTGTACTGTGTTTTGATTCCCACCCGAAGTGGAGTTCATTGTTAGGGATTCAGTGTTCTTAGAATTACTTTGGGCCTATCAGGTCTACCAGAGTCTCTCATACTAAAAACCAATTTAGCTTCATGCGTAAGAACAGTGTATCTTTACTAGCAAATTAGCAAAGATTCATGGGCTTTTTTCCCAATTAAACACACACACACACACACACTTTAAAGGGTTTCAGATACCCAAATTTCCAAAATATGAATAACAAACAAAAGATTCTGTGTAAAACCGTAAAATCTGGAAGTTAGTTAATCGTCAATAGCATAACCCTAGGACTCCAAAACAACATGGAAAAATAATCATTGCTATATTCTATTAAAAAAAATCACTAACTATAATAAACACCCAGAATTTGTGACCCATTGTTGGATTGTAGCATATTAGTATAAAAGGGCGTATAGAATGATAGAAAATGTCAAAAAAGTTCTCTCTTGGAAGTTAGGTTTCCTCGAAACAACCCATCACCCTTTTTTCCTAATTCTTATTCCATAATCACTGCAAATTCATACTCCATCCAATTTCATAAAAATTATACATAAAATAGTTATAAATTCGTAATGATGGATGATGAATTCGTAATTCTTATTGGAAGTTAGCTGTTCTGCAGTTTGTGATGTCTGGTTTGGTTTGTGGATAGAGTTTAGTCCTTTGTGAGGGTTTTTTCGGCCTTTGGGGAGGCATGATGGTGATGTAGTTTGGGTTTACTTGTATTTTTTTTGCTGTCTGCAAATTTTTCTGCAGCTTGGTGTTCTTTCTGGTTTTTTTGAGTTAGTTTGGTTTTTTCAGCTTGTTGAAAAGGCTTGTAATTGGTGTTACTTTGTTGATTGGTTTGTTTGCTTATAAAGTCACTTATTCATCAAAAAAAAAATGATGGATGATGAATTTGCAGTGATTATGGAATAAGAATTAGGAAAAAAGGGTGATCGGTTGTTTCGAGGAACCTTACCTTCAAGAAAGAAAACTGAATTGATTCTAAATGTTCAGGACATTTTCAAAGCCCTTTTATACTATTATGCCACAACCAGCCTAACAACTAAGTCAACCATACCTAGTTATCGACATGAATAAAACCTAAGCATAGAAGCATCGAAAAACCCGATTTTCCTAGTGTTTTACAAAAGTTTCTGGGCAGCCAAACAGATTTCACAGAAGCAGATGGGAAGAATTACCGTGGAGGAAGAAAGACGAACAGGGCCAGCCACGGGAGGTGGTGAGCGAGAGGGACTCCTCGTGGCCGAGCTGGTCGGTCAGCCGGCCCACCAGGTCCAGCACCTTGGAGGTTCCGGGCCTTGGCGGCACCCAGAAGGACGAACCCGGCACGAAGGGTAGCCAGTCCGGGGTGGACTTCTGGACCATGATGCGGTGGATCAGGTCGTCCAGCTTCTTCAGCAAAAAGGACTCGGATTCCCCGCCCCCCTCGCCCGATGACGACGACGACGACGACGAAGAAGAAGATGAGGAGGAGGCATCAAGGTCAATCTCCACCAGCCGGCCGGAGCTGCTGGAGAAGGGGCAGTGGGTGTGGGTAAGGTATCGTGGCCGGGAGAGGGGGGAGCGGCGGAGAAGTCTTTGGATCAGGATTCGGGCCATCGGAGAAGGGATTGAGAATTGGGATGAATTTTTTGTCCGTCTATCTGTTTATATAATGCATTTCAGGAAAGTACGGATATGAGGTGGGGATCGGGAATTGATAATTTTACGGTATACACTTTGCCATATATAGGAAAAATAAATAAATAATAAAACCAAACTAACATACAGAGCACATCTACTATAACTCTATAACCTCTTTAAAATCATTTTTTTAGTTATTTTAAAGAGGTAATTTAATTAAAATGACTTAAAATATCATTTTTTAGCCTCTTTATTTTAATCAAAAAATAACACCATAAACAGTAAATCTTCAAACATAAAATTTACTATTCACTCTCTATTTATTAAACAAATATATTTTCTTGCTCCTTATTATGTCTACCTAGGTTTCATTTTCGTTTTCTTTTAATAATATTTGACTACTTATAATTTTTTTTTAAAAAAAAAAAATTATTCCTATGAAATTTATAATTATTTTGTTATTTACATTTCAAATTTTATTTAAAAATTATAAAACTCATTTGAAAAAAAATTAGCAATGCGATTATTTGGGTTTGTTGAGTTATGTTTTGCGGTTTTTGATGAGTTTCTAGATTTTCCTTATTTCCTTTCATTTTCTTGACTTCTAAATAAAGGGTAGATGTAATAACACAGGTACATACATCGATCAGTTACATTAAAACTTTTAGAACACAACAATTTTAATGTTTTATTGGTTTCTTTTGTTTAACATATCATAAGAATACTCTTTTTTAAAATATTACCTTTAGAATAAGACATATTCGTAAAATAGACCATTAGGAAAATATAAACATTCAAAAATATAAAAGTTAGAGAAAGAATAAACAAATCTTTGAAAAATAATATTTAAATAAATAGTGAAAGTAAATTGTTAAAGTAGTGAGGATGAAAATGGTGCTTTAAAAAGGTGAGTTATTAAAATAACCAAAAGTGTACTTTTGGTTATTTTGAAGAGTAAAATTTGAAGATGCTTCAGTAAATGTTCTTACAATGTTCAATATATATTTTTTGAAATGAAATCATTCCAATCTCATTGAAGAAGTATCACGAGCGTAAACGCTTTTATATCACATAGCAAAAAGCTCTGAAAAAATCATAGTCGAAGTTACTAGTCATAGATGCTTACATAAAAATCAAAATTCAAAACCTATCTATCACAATAATATCTGCTAACCCATGACTAATTTTCAATTGTAACATCATATATGTTCCAAACAGATTCAACTCAATACATAGGTAACTCATCTTTCTCTGCCTTGGGAGCAAAAAACTCATGCTGAAACTCATTCTCTTAAGCCCGAGAGCCAGGAAATGAATCGCATCCACAACCCAAAGGTATGGACAATCCTTATTCAAGCAAAATTACATAAAACAAAAAACAGAGAAAACCTAGCTCTCATATAAAAACAACAAAAAAAGCACAAATCTGCTCCTGAGAAGACTAGATTTACTCCTCGGCCCAAAACGGTCTTTATTCAAAACAAACAAAACAAGATGCACGACCATCAAAAACCGCAGCGACTGGAGTGGAGGAGATGATGGGCATTAGCCAGCGTTGGCACATGATGGAGCGGATGGAGGAGATGAGCAGTACAGCACCTTTGAGGGCGGATGAAAGTGACCGAAGTTGCTTCATATGGTTGAAAACCACATAACACAAAGATAACAAGAGAAGAACATGTAGAAGAGGATGGGGAGATTAGGAAGGGAGAGAGGGTAAAAGGGGAGAGGAGGAGGGATCTGGGGGCAATAGGACGATTGACTTGATTACAATTTTTAAAATATACACTTTAACACATGTTCAAAATATATATAGACGTTTTTTAAAGAGCCTTACAATATTCATTTAGTGACACATTAATATATTTTATATGGGAAAAAATATTAAAAAGCCCTCCAAACTAACGGTCGTTTGTATTAGAGCTTCATAATGTTCAAAATCTACTAAAGTAGCCCATCAAACTATCAAAGTGTGAAAAAAATGCTGCATATTTTTTGCAATATATATTAATTAGACTTCAATGTGAGTCACAAAGTGACCTAAGATGGGTCACAAGGTTTTTTTTTTTTTTTTTGATAAAAAATAAGGTATTTTGGAATTTCACACCCCTTCGTTAGGATTTAACATAAAATCCTAACGGATGGGGTAATTAAAAAAAAATTAAAAGATCGATACACTAAAGTGAGAGTTTTTAATTTGGTACCCCTAAAATTAGGATTAAATACCTTTTTAGTACCTGTCTGGCTGTCTTTTAATGCCCTTTTTTTTTCACTTAGGTTTCATTTTGTATCATATATGATACGTAGGACTAGGTCATGACTAAATACGGAGATGGTACTTCCATCCATATTTCCTTATTGCAAAAAAGGGTGGAAATCTTGTAGTTTTATTAACGGAAGATGGACAGAAGTACAATTTCAGTATTCAGCCATAACCTCGGTATCATCTATGCAAAAAAGGGTGGAAATCTTGCAAAAAAGGCATTAAAACCCAGGTAGCAAAAGGGTAATTAACCCTAAAAATTGAAAGGTTTCATTTTGCTAAAGGTCAAATTTTGGCTTGGACCGAATAAATAAAAAATATACAAACTATCTAGAGCTTTCTCTCCAAACTTTGCGAAGTTGGGCTTGGACCCCCACNCCACCCACCCAAAAAAAAAAAAAAAGATTTCATTTTGGTAAAGGCCTAGTTGGCATGTCAAAGTTTGAAGGTGAACCATGGAAGCAAAGTGGATCATTCAGTTTTCAGCACTTTTTGCTAGGAACAAGGGAATTGTTAAGGAAGATAAATGATGTAATCATAATTATTTGGTTGATGCTGACTCTTAGTAAAGTCAGAGTCCTAGTTCAGAGTTAATAGAGTTAAATCATAGTCCCAGTCGTACACTTAAATAATTTAGAGTCTTAGTTGAATTCTTGTTTCTTCCCTCTATGTAACCATTCTTCTATTTAAATGAGAAACTATCAATAATAAAATATGGTTGATTATTGTTAGAACAATTCTGCGCGTTTCTGATGCTTCCCTCGATCGTTGCAAAACAATAAAGATTAAGCAAAGGAGCTTGTCATGTGTTCTGACAGAGTCTTACTCTGATGCCTATGTCAGTCTCTTGCTAAAAAGCTATATGATGGCGAAAGCTCAAATTTTCAGTTTGAGATTTGTACCTAGTGGATGAACCTATTTATAGGCAGAGAAGTTTAGTTAGACCTGGATTAGGTCCCCTACTTCAATTGGACATGAGTGCTAAAAGTTTTAATTGGATTTGGATTGTGTTTCCTACTCCAAATCAACTTGGAGTAGGGATCTAATCCGGATTCTTAGGGATAGTAATCAATCTTGGAAAATTAGGGAATGAGACCCAGTAATAATACCCTTTATAGGATTATGGGATAAAGATCCCATATGTCTTCTATATCCGGGATGCCTCTATCTTGCTGTTCTGGGATATACATGTCTAGGGCTTTGTTGGTAGTGAATGAATCTTCTTAGCTGGTCCCAAGATGTGTCCAATTAGAGGACTAGCTGCAATACCCCATAAAAACACCCATTTTAAAAATGATTAAAAACGTGATTAATGATTTCATAAAACATGGCTTTATAACAAAAGACTTGAACCCTTATAAGTAACCCAACCCCTTGAGTCTTTTAAGGCAAAACCTAAACCTCACCCCTTTCTCACTATGCATACGCACTTGTTTTTAATGAGGATGTACGCTAGGAGATCACCCGTATGTACGTTGACTAATCTTTGACCTAGTGGTAAATACACTAGGACGTACGCCTGAACCCTTTTACCATATGTAATAGTACCGTACGTACGCCCTAGTACCGTACGTACGCTACTTTTTAGAACAACGTACAACGCAATAATACTCCGATAAAAACAATTGTTTTTATTAAAAGACTTTCTACAAAAGAACAACTAAAGATTTTATAAAACACGGTTTTACAACGAAAAGGCCTAAGCCCAAACACATAACTAAGGCTCCTAGAAGTTTTTGAGACCTAAACCCATACTCACCCTTGTCTTTAGTGAGGACGTACACGAGGGGACCACTGTACGTATGCCCTTGTCCTTAGTGAGTACGTACGCCCTTGTCTTTAATGAGGACGTACGCTAGGGGACCACCTGTATGTATGCTACTTTAGGGTTGACCACTGGTTCATTTCTGTATGTACGATGCAACCTTTGGACCGTTGAGTAAATAGTATTGGACATACGCCCCTGTAATACTGTATGTAAGCCCCTATAGTACCATATGTACGCTTCTTTTCAAAACAGCTTGTAGCGCTCTCAGCGTTTTTCACCTATAAATAGCTTACTCCCCCTCGTCCCTTAAACACATTTTCACCCCAAACTCTCCATAATCACCTGTGTGAGTGTTCTAGTGAGTTTGAGAGAGATTTGGATAGGAGGAAGGAAGCCTTGTGTTCTTGCCATCTTCTAAGGTAACCCCTTGCCTATTTTATCCTCTTGATATTGTTGTTTTTCTAATGTTTAGAATTTTAAAGGCACCATGTTAAAGCTCTTGCATTTCCTTCCTACAAAACCAATAAATGTTTTCAAAAGAGTTAAAAGCCTCGTTTCCAGCCCTAAGGATATCTCTTGAGCTTGGTAAAAGCAAGAAGAAGGTAACATATTAACATTGTATTCATACTTGCCATACATGAACAGACATTGAACATTTCAAAGACTCCAAAATGCAAAATTATCTTGAGATCAGAATTCTTTTAGGCAGGAATGCAGTCAAGAAGCAATTATACAACATGATAGATGACCAAAATAATACATCCATTTTGCCTTAGATTCAATATCAAATAGCTCTTTGATATTGAAAAAGCATACATTTCACAATTTATGGAGCAAACAAAGAATGAGATTATCAAACTCCAAAACAATTAAAATGATTCCCTACTCCTAAAATTAAAGAATGTAATAAAATTAATTTAAAAAATAAATAAATAAAAAAACTAAACCTCTAAATCAGGTTGGGATTTCCCTGTTGTGGCATTGAACTTTGTGGGTGGCTAAGGAATGGATCTCCAAAGGGATTAGAAGAACTCATATGTTGTATCTGTTGTTGAGGAAATTGAGATTGTGGAGGATATTGGGATTGATACTGGAAAGGTACCATCATGGTGTTGAGTTGCTGTTGTTGAAACATCATTTGCTGCTGTCGGTTTTGCTGTTGTTGCTTAGCCATCATGTCCATCTGCACATTGGTTGGTGGTGCTATGTTGGAAGACATTATAAATGGATCCTGTCGTTGATCGAAAGGATTTTGCATGGTCGTCCCGCCATATCCATACCCTGCATCCTGAAGTTGTATCTGTCTTCTGGCAGCTTCATCTTCATACAAGCTATCGAGTAATAGCTTGTCAAACCCGCCAGCCTTGATAAAAAAAACCAAAATAAGGCACATCAGCCGATGTGAAATGAGTGTGAATTGAGGGTGGAGATCGAGTAGCATTACTCATAAGCAAATGATATTAAGATTTTGCTTCAAGCAAAGAATACAAACCAATTTGCTTTCCACCAACTGGCTAGGGTTGTTGCTTGGTGTTGTAACCAGAGATAGCTCCCATCCTGAAGTCCCACCGATATCTCTCAGACTACTATTAAATGATGAATCATTTCCTGCATATTTCAGAAAATAGATTATCAAATAAACATGCATAGTCAAATTGAATTGTGGGAGTGACAGAAAAAAGAAAAGAAAAAATTGAATTTTTGATAAGGATTTAAACTTCATTTAGTAAGTGATAAAGATGGTATTGGTATCAATACGTCTGAATGAGAAAAAGGACAATGCTAAAAGTTTGCCTTTGGAGATCTCTTCTACTGATTCAGCCAGACAAAATGATCACTGTAATACTGTGTAATTGCTTTAAAGCAAGTTACCATGTTTGTCCATCAGCTTTGTGCTTAAAAGGAAAATGGGCAACATTCATTCAAAAAGAGTGCTTTTTGATCACCATGCCTTTGCAGCAAATATCTCAAGTATCAGAAACCATGCAACCTACCAGGTGGAACTATGGCAAGAGCCAAAGCATTGCTTTCCTCTAGTTCTACAGCTTTTGGATTAATTTCATTTAGCCCCTGCCAAAAAAAAAAAAAGTGCAAAAAAATTAAGAAATAAGAAACTTACCAAATCAACAAAATCAAAAACATGAGGTACATATACAAACAACTCACCAGTAGATCCCTAGTATCTTCAGTTGATATCAAAGGTGGAGGTTCTACCTCCTCTTCCTTAGGTTCCTCTGTAAGCGGTTTTTCCTCATATTTTTCCTCTTGTTTTTCACTTTCAGGAGCTTCTTCAAGTTCATCAACTTTCATAGTCAACCTCTCTGTCTCTTGATACTCCTGATGTTAGAAAAATACATATATGAGAAACCAAATATAGACAATTTCCTATACCATACTATATTTTATATTAAATCAATTTGGACAAGGTCAAAATGAATGGAGGGTAACTAGGCTAAAAACAATTTCCCTTTTTCTTTTTAGAATTCCAACAAAGAACAAGAATTTTGAGAAAGAATATGGAAAATTCAGTGACTCTATAACTTTTTCCTATGCTTCATTAGCCTAATGAAGCGGAGGTTACTAGTTCGAATCCCTCCCCTCCTTATGTGGACATGTCAAAAAAAGAAAAAAAGAAAAATGGTCCAAGTATAAGCTTTTGGGATAACTGGTAAGCGACTCTATAACTTTTTCTTATGCTTCATTAGCCTAATGAAGCAGAGGTTACTAGTTCGAATCCCTCTCCCTCTTCTTGTGCGGACATGTCAAAAAAAGAAAAATGGTCCAAGTATAAGCTTTTGTGATAGCTAGTAATTTAATATGGTATCAAAATTAAAGGTCCTGAGATCGAACCTTGACTCCATCAATTTACCACCCATTTAAATTAAATATTTCATGTGTTGGACCTTACCTATTAAAAGGGAGTTTGAGCCCACATGTGAAGGGGAGTGTTAAACTAATAATTAAATGATTAAATTTACCTATAAGTGATAAATGTAATAATTTAATCAACACTTTAACACTTTTCCTCACGTGTAGACTTAAACTTCTTTTTAATAGGTGAAGCCTAATACATAAAATATTTAATTTAACGAGAGTGAATTGACGGAGAAGTTGAGGTTCGATCCTATGACCTTTGGCTCTGATACCATGTTAAATTACCAGTTGTCCCAAAAGCTTAAGTAATTTAACAATAAATACTAAAAATGTGAGCAACTAGCTCAAATAATGCAACATTAATCTATTTCCTGATAGATAGTAGTCAAATCATCAAGTCATTTGATGCAAGGACTGAGTAAGAAAGGGCTTACAAACATCAAATTGCAACTGATTGAAACAAGCATTTAGGAGGAGGAAGAAGGTAAAAAGGGCAATGTATGTGAATGGTAACTGTTTCTTTAATTTTTTTATTTTTTTTCCCTTTATAAATGTAGTCATTTCCTACGACAGAGCAATATCAATGGTATCAGGAGCATTAAAATGGGCTCCTCTCATACAAGATTGATGTATATATTACTTTGACTGAAATGATCCAAATTGGCCATATTTATTATGTTGATGTTTGAATGTATAGAAGTTATTGAGAAAGCCAAAAACAACCAATGCAAAGTCGTAGAAATGTCAATCAGATAAGCCTGTACATCATCTTAAAACATGTATCACAGTATATGACAAAAATTGCAGAACTGCATAACCATACATCACAGTAAATAGATTTGAGGCATTTTATGTTCAGCTTTACTCAAGCACTGTAACCAAATCCGGGTGATCATTGAAGAAAAGCATTTTTTTCAGTCTCATATTTGTGACTAAATTCATAGCTTGACTAAGGACCTATTTGAAATTGCGTTAGAGAGCTTAAAAAGTACTTTTATAGTACTTAAAAAAACCGTGCCAAACAAAAGTTGACTTATTTGGTAAAAATTTTCAAAAAGTGCTATTTCTCAAACGCAAAAACTCTATTTCTTAAACGTCATTCCAAACAGGCTCTAAGAATATTGTATCTTCTTTTGGACAGTAGAGAAGGCTTTCATTGTGCAAATTTTTTTAAGCAGGCTTCATATTGCTGCTTCTCTGCAGTGGGATAATAGACCAATGTATAAACATATACATATATTGCTGCACAGATAGATGTCTGCATAGAGAAAAGCATACACATGGACTCAGGCATATACATATGTCAGAAAGCCCTAGTCATATGGACACATTTTCTCACCAGTCTTTTATTTACAGAACCTGTCTGAGGTGCTTCTTTTATATACTCTTCCATTGTTGCAAGGAATGAAGGAGGTGGCTGCTTGGGGCACCCAAAAAAAAAAAGCTTGTTAAAATAACATTCATTTAGCACCAAATTAGATGTCATCTTTTTTAGGCAAAAAAGGAACCTGTCTCAATGTAGGAAACTGAAAGTTCCTAGCAAGATCCAAACCCTTGCAATAATCATATAAATCAGCAAGATTTTCTGCCTGTATAACAAGAAAACTTAAAGGTTTCAGTTCAAAAAATATCTATGAAGTATATCCTCATTAAATACTGTCAAGAAAAAGTTCCAAAGAACATTGTAAACCTGCTGGCCTGCTCTTTTGTAAATATTGAGAGCTTTAACAGCATCATGTCTTGACATATCAAAGAACTGCAGGAATGTGCGGGGGTAAAGGTTGTCTTATAAGGAACTAAAAAGAACATAATACAAGTGATTTAGTCCAAACAACAATAATCATAGTAAATTCCTACCATGTCCACAAGAT
Organism: Carpinus fangiana; assembly: GCA_006937295.1. Taxonomy (NCBI): domain Eukaryota; kingdom Viridiplantae; phylum Streptophyta; class Magnoliopsida; order Fagales; family Betulaceae; genus Carpinus; species Carpinus fangiana. Next base: position 30,660,689 of record CM017325.1, read on the forward strand.
TTATAATCCCATCATTGATTGCGCAGTATACCTTAAAGCTCTCTTTCAACACCTACATGAACAATGTGGTTGAAACTCAAAAGTTACAAACAACCATAATAACAATTGTGAAAAATTAGTACTTTTTAGAATAATTATTAAATTCATTTCTTCCTATAAGCTTAAGTTTTTAGGACAAGTTGTGATTTAACATGTTATCTAAGCTAAATGTTCTGAGTTCGAACCTTGTCTCAGTTATTCACCATCTATTTCAATTAAATATTTCGNCCCAATTTTAATTAAATATTCTACGTGTTGGGCCTTACTTGAGGGAGGGTGTTAGAATAATAATTAAGTAATTAAATTCATCTCTTTCTATAAACTTAAGCTTTTAGGAAAAGTGGTGATTTAATACTAATGCACCAAACGACATCAGTAAAAAAGAAAACGAGAAAGACATTTTTGTTTAGTTATCTCTTCATTACAACAGTGGAAAGATGAACAGATATGTAGGTATCTTTCTAAATATGGATCTGCAAAAATCCCATTGCAATGCTAAGAAAACTTTGCTCAGCTATAAAGCAAAAAGCACTATTTGAAATATATAAATGCATATCATGCATACCAGGGCCAAGGCGTACTGTATGAGATAATTGCTATATGCTGTTCCTTCAGGCTGCAAAACTCAGAATATTAGAAAGGCCATCCTAGGACATCAAAATGGAAACTAATCCAATGGAAAGATGTCAAAGGCTAAAGTTATGGGTATTTGGCATTCAACGACCAACCAAATTGAAGGGTACAATTAAGCACTTGATCTAAAATAGTAAAAAAAAAAATCTACGATTTCTATAAGCAGGCTAGGGGTACTGCTTATTTGAAAAATCGCGAATTTAAATCAAAATCACGATCTTGCATATATAACAAATATTTGATAAAAAAGTATTTTTTAAAACGTTTTATCAAACGTCTTTACGATTTTAAAAAGTAGTAATTTAAAAAAGGCAATCTTTAAAAACACACTTATTGAAATTGCAATCCCAAACAGACCCGAAATGAGGTAATCCATATAAAATGTTACCTGGCAACCAATAAGGCGGTATAGCAGCTGCTGCAATGCAGGTAGCTGCTCCAACAGCTCTTCACAAGCCAACATCCTTGTTCTACTATGTACCTACAAATGAATGAAATCTATTGAATTTTAAGCATGATATATTGGACTCAAAATATGGTATAAAAAGTATGCAAAAAAGCACACACCTTGCTTGCTGCTGGCGATGACTTTGTCAAACGCTCTGACTCGATATCATACTTCAACACTCTAAAACACTCAAGTCGTTCCTCTAGAAAGAGTGCATAAGTCCGAACCCATGCAGAACAATCCCAAGCTACGAAGAGAAATTTGGTCTAAGAAAGATATATATGTTATTGTGCTAAAACAACATATATAAAAATCTAATCATTTACCAAGAGGGCTTGAATCATCTTTGAAGTTGGATATTTGGAGGATGTGTCCTCTGTATGAGTAATTTAGAAGCTCCTCTCTAAATGTAGGATCACCCTCTCTCAATGTCCTGTGAATGACTATCAATGTCTTTATAGCAACCTGGATTTATAAAACATCATTACTATAAAAATTACTGCATTCTGGTAAATTATTGAATTTACCATGTTTGTAGCTATAGAATAAGAACACTCCCAACAGTAATTTCTGCATCAAACGTCAACATATGGATGTCATAAAACTCTTTATGTTTTGCTACACGATTTAAATAATTTGTTAAATCCCCATTTATCCCAAAACCTAGAACACTCCCAGGCTCAAACTCCCTCTCAATAAGTGAGGGGGTGGGAGTCGGATAATTTGGTTATGGGTTTTCACATTTCACACCGTCATTTTCGATAAAGTCGAAATTTTCACTGGCTTATTCCGCCAACTTTTTGTTCCGTTACCGAATGGTGGTCGGTAATGTCAGTTTAGTAAAATCAGTCGGTAAGCAAAGAAATGGAAAATTAGTTGGCAAAGTTGATCGGTTCGGTTAGAAATGTTATTCCATCTACCGAACTGAGTTTATCGGAAATAGAAAAAGTCTACCGCCTACCAGCCATCGGTTAAGTGGTGTCATTCTGTTCTCAGTCGATAGGCGATTAATTTGCCCACCCTTAAGTGAGGCTAAACACGTCGAATATTTAATTGAAATGAGAGGTGAATGATGAAGACATAGTTCAAACTCAGAACATCTAACTTTAATATCTTATAAAATCATCACTTATCCCAAACACTTAAGCTAATAAGAAATAATTAATCATTTAATTTATATTTTAACATAATTTTCTATAACTAGAAACTCCTTGACCCCATGTTATATATAGTTCTATAGAAAAGCAGCAATTACGAAATATTTTCAAACTTCCCAACGATTCCAAATCCAATCAATATGTGTTCCAGAAACAAGCAATAAAGAAACTAAAAATAGTATATATACAAGAAAAAAAAAACGTTGAGAAGAGAATGAATACAAAGAAGAAGAGGCATTACAATCCAATTTCTGGTCTTGGACAATCTCTTTGAAAGTGTTTGTATGCAGTAGGCCACATCTGCCCTTGGACGTACCACTGATGTTGCCGAAAAAATTTCTACAATGAAAAAAAAAAAAAAAAAAGTCACAAACCCAGAAAACATTTCCCAAAAGTTTAAGTTTATAGGAAATGCTTGAATTTAATCATTTAATTTATATAACATTTTCCTAATTAATAAGTGAAGCTTAATAATTGGAAACAAGGTTCGAAGTTAGAACTTTTGGATCAAATGCCATGTTAAATCACCGTTTATTTAAAAAAGTAAGCTTATGAAAAATGGTTTAGTTTTACAATTTAATTTATATTTAACACAATCTGACACGCAAAGACCCAGCTTGACATATGAATCAAGAAATCATGGCAAAAATAGTATGAAAAAAAAAAAAAAAAAAAAAAAAAACACCAACCCAACCCAAATAGTTATTTGGAGCATTGTTCTATACAGATCCAAATTCTCAATGATATCAAATATTTCTTACATGAAAATTCTAAAAACAAAAGAAAAAGGCTCACTTCTAACGTGACGCTCCTTAGGAGGGCACTCGACGTGATTGGTGGCCTTTACGACGGCAATGTCCAAATCCTTCCAACAAAGAAAACAAATTTTTATGAAAAAAAAAAAAGGAGAGAGAGAGGAATCTATCAATGCATGTATATATCCAAGTGGGTACCTTGAATTCGCTGTTGACCTTGGCGAGGCCAACCTTGGTGGAATCCTTGAGAGCTCCATAGGCTTTCCGGAAGGTATCAAACGTCCCCATTTGCAATGGTATTATTTTGTTTCTAATCGGAGGAGAAGAGAGAGAGAGAAGGAAGAGATGGGTGTTGTTCTTCGTTGTAGTTGTTCTTCGTCGTAACCGTGTCGAGCCAACAACGAACAACCAATAACTCTCTCTCTCTCTCTCTCCGTCTCTCCAAATTGTGCGCAATGAATAGAAATGTGGTGTTTTGGTAGTTTTGTTTTTGTCCGAGGGAAGAAATGTTACGCTTACTAAATTTGGTTTCCATATGATGTGTCACATTCGCATGAGATGCTGACACATTTTCTAAAACAATAGATTTCATGGGATAGTGACATATCACTTGATAACCAACTTTTAAGGAGAAAATATGGTAAGTACTGTATTTTTCTTCTGTGAATAGTAAATGCGGGGTTCTCTTTTGTTTTTGGTTGGCATGGTACGTAGGAATCATTCTAATCAAAACTACGTAGGAATCATGCATGTAGTTTAAAGAAAATATGGCACTATTTCGTTTGGCCTACGTTGTTTATAATGTTTGGTAACGTAATAATGCTTGTCGGGGCAGCAATTGCTACATTCCAGGCCGTTAGATGCATCTAACGGCCTGGAACATGCCACCTAATAAAACACTTATATGTCATTAATGTGCGCCAAAACACTCATATTTCCCTCCAAAGCCTTTTGCACTTCTTCTTCTTCTTCGACTTTTATCACAAAAAAATAAAATCAGAAGGAAAATTTTCAAATCTTCTGCAACTTTCTAAAATCAAATAAAGCTCTACGACCCGAATCGCTATATATATATATATATATGTAAATATATACTTCTGAAAAATGCTGAACAAAGATGTAGAGCTCTCATTTTTCTCCTATCTTCTTCATCTCTTCTCTATTTTTTCTTACTATGTTTCTTCTTTCTTTTTATGTTTTATGTTTTGTGAAAATGCTTATTGATGACGAAAATTTGTTTGATATGTGTGATGGGTTTCATTTAGTTAACAATCATAATGTGTTTTTCTTAATTGGTTTGAGATTTATAGACAGATACTTAGACAAATTTTGTTTCGTTTGGGTGCTCTAATAGATGTTTATCAATGTCCCTTATGGCATGTTTGGGGTTGCGTTTGAGGGGCTTAAAATTGCGTTTAACACTCAAAAAGTCTATTTGAAGAAAAAAGTATTCATTTGGTAAAAAAAAACTAATAACACTTTTAAGGGTTAAAAAAGCTTAAAAATAAACAAAAGCACAATTTTGTCAAAAACTTAAAGCTTAAAAATGAAGCTTTTACCCAAAAGCGTTTTTTAACTTAAAAACTATATTTATCAAACGCAATACTAAACAGGCTTTTAGTGGTGGTACTTGGCTTTTCAGCGATCCCTAATGAGTATTTTAGTTCATTGACAAAATAAGAGAAGAAAAGAAAGATTAACTAAATGTATCAATCTTGTCCTCAAGACATATTCTTGCCGATCTAGTGGGAGAGCCAAGTGAGGAAGACGAATAGACGATCATGGAGATTGGGTCTAGAGGAGGCTGAGGAAGGGGACAGAAATGTGGTAGTTGGCCCGGAGTAGGAGAGGGAGAAGGAGGGTATTCGGGTTAAGAGCTCAGGCCATGGTCGGCGAGTGGATGGTGCTGGATAGAATTCCATAGATCTCCTGGTTTGTTGTGTTTCGAAAGGTCTTTCTATGGAATGCACTCTTTGAGTTTGCCATTGGCATTGAGGTTGAAGGGATTTAGAGAAGATCTGAGAGCATGCAAGATGAGAGTGAATTTTCAAAATCCCTTTGCAAAAAGTTTGCAACAAAAGAAGCCATTTTTACTGGGTCTCAAAAATTGTACACCTTGAGCAGTGTACGCCTACGACCTGACATATCCGGCCTATGACCTAACATATCCGGCAGTAAAATGCTAGGTGTTTTCTTAGTATTCTTCTTGTGTCCTTCTACTCCTAGATGGATATTATTTTTAAAAAAAGTAAAAAAGAAAGTGTCACTTATTTCTTTCACTTGGTTTTAAAAAAACAATATCTACCTCATACTATAAATACACCAATAAACACCTAACGTTTCTCTATTGAGTATGTGAAAATGCATGCTAATTGTCATATTGGGAAACGTTATCTTTAGAGGGGGGATGATGATTAATTATTGGGGAAAAATAATCTTGGGAGGGGGAGGGGGGGCGCAGATTCACCATGGGGAAATTCTTCTTTCAAACCCCTTAATAATAAGAGTTTTGAAAAACATTTACCAGCTTAACCTGGGTTTGCCCTTGAGCACATGTGATATTTAAAAAATTTCATGATGAGTACGGGTATGCATCGGCAATGATAATAAAACATCACAATAAAAGTCAACTATTGCATGAATATATTGTTGCGCTTTTTAATGAAGATAGAAAGTATAAAGCACTTTGCAACCACGACAATGAGATAATCTCATGTAATTGTATGAAGTTCGAAACAATTAGGACATTGTGTTGCCATACTTTGAAAGCTTTTAACTTGCTTGATATAAATACTAAAACTATGAATCATATTCTTAAGATGCATATCTCTGAGAATGCCCAAGATGGTCGTGTTTTCTGGTCCTAGACTGAAATGGAAAAATTTCAGTCAAATCAGCCTACAATCTCTTCACCCATGACAATTCTCCTCAGAATAATCCTCTTAATTCCAAATCATAGGAGAAGTTTTTGAATTTCTTGTCCCCCATTTCACGAGGGTTTTTCCTCTTTACTTGGACAGAAAAATTCTGTCCAAAAGATCCCACAGTGGGTGAGGCCCAAGATAATAGTAGCCATTAAATATGGAAAAATCCTCTCCTTTTTTAATCTTGAAGTAATTGTTAAAGTCTCTCTTATGTCCCTCAAAAAATGATATGACTTATAAAATTATTATTAATTTGATCAAAATTCAATAATAATCAATCACAAGCTCAATGATAATTTTAAAAGTCATATCATCCTTAAAGGGCCACAAAAGTAGCGCAAGAGCAACTTATAACATTACTCTCAATCTTGAGCTTCTACTCGACTAAACTCCTTCATTTTAAAGCTCAACATCTCCTAAACTTTTTTTTTTTTTTTTTTTTTTTTTTTTTTTTTTTTAAAAAAAAAGAAGACAACAACAAGCAAAGAGAGCTACAAAAGGCAAACAGGGAGGGGGTCCACTCCACTGACTGAAGAGGGAAAAAGAAAGGAGATAGAAGCGATGGGAATGCTGCCAGAATGAGATCTGGCTGCGGCCCAGCGTGCCAAAGAGTGGGCACAGAAGTTAAAACTTCTTTTGATCTTCTGAGCTTCCCAAACGGAAGTCTCAGGAATGGAGTCTAAAGAGTCTAAAATGATAGGAGAGATCCTCCAATCTCTAACTGAATTTGGATTGTTGAGGGCATGAACCACCACTTCAGAGTCACCTTCAAGGATGAACTGAGGAAGAGAAAGCGCCGCTGCTATCGAGCAAGCCAGTTGAGCTGCGCGAGCTTCTCCGACATTGGGAGAGCAAGGTGGGCCAATTTGAGAAGACATGTGGAGAACTTGACCCTTTGAATCACGACAGACCACTGCTTGAGCCGAGAAAGAATCTCGGATGGCTGTGTCAAAATTAATTTTGATCCAAAGGGGTGGAGGGGGAGACCAAGTCTCTGACTGAACCGGGGAGACTGAATGCCAAGCGTGGAAGTGTTCGAGAGAAACCTTATTGATGTGCATCGCCACAGATCGAGCATCGAAAGAGCGGTTCTCATGGAGAGCTTTGTTTCTGTAAAACCAAAGAATGTCACAAGCAACAGAAGCAAAAATTTGGAATTTGTGCTTATCCCTAGAGGGAATTCCAAGAGAGCGATCGGGAGAGATAATAGCTGTTATCCATTCGACCATAGAAGAAAAATGGAAAACAGTTGAATCTAGGGGCCAGAAAGAGAGACGCCAAACCACTCGAGCAAAGAAACAATCAAAGAACAGGTGGGAGAGGGAGTCTGCGGCCGTCTTACAAAGTGGACAAAGGAAGTCAGAGATGGGGAACAAGAGTCCCAGACGTTCCTTGGTCGGGAGGATGTTCCAAGCGATTTTCCACAGAAATAATCTAAGCCGATCATTCAGATTCAGTTTCCAGATAGACTTCCAGAAGTTGGAGGGGACAAGGCCGGAAGAGGGGCTGGAAGCTGTGATGAGGCTGTAGACCGAGGAAGTAGAGAATACTCCAGAGGAAGATGGAGTCCATATAAACTGGGTGGTAGGATCTGTAGAAATTCGGATCTTGAGGATTTCATTTGCCGATGAAGAGTCAAAGATAGCATGAATTGTTGAGGCCTTCCAGCTGGGACCATCGGTGTTGATAAGATCCATAATCTGAAGAGAGGGAATGGTTCTGTTGAGAGGAAATTTGGGGAGCGGCTTGAAGGAGGGAATTGTGGGAATCCAGTTTGAGGTCCATATGGGAGCAGACGAGAGTCGAGCAACCCTTAGACAAGCTCCAGCCGAAATGATAGGTTTAATCTTCTGAATGCCTTGCCAGAGCCAGGAGGCTGTAGATGGTGTAGGAGAGGAGAGGAAGTCCCCATATTTTATGTACTTTCCATGTAGTTGACGAACCCAAAGGCAATCTGCTTTGGAAAGGAGCTTCCAACCTAGCTTGGCAATAAGAGATAAATTAAAGTCATGCATCCTCTTGAAACCGAGGCCTCCCAAATGTTTGGGGGTACAAATGGAACTCCAAGATTTTAAGGAAAGATTCCGAGTGCTACTGACTGGGAAACCCCACCAGAAATTCTTAAAAGTTCTGTCTAATAGGCTGGAGAGAGAATTAGGAAGTAGAAAAGTGCTCATAGCATAGGCGGGGATGGATGAAGCCACTGATTTAAGTAGTACAGAACGCCCAGCCTGGGACAAAGTTTTTGCTCGCCAGCCCTCAATTTTCCCTGACACTTTATCCAAAATATCTTTGAAATCAACAGATTTTGACTTGCCAAGAAAGATAGGCAAGCCGAGATATTTAGTAGAAGACAGCGCCCTTTGAAAGGGTAAGATACCCCGAATACTATGAATGACAGAGGACTCCGTATTTTTGCTGAAGTGGATAGATGACTTAGAAGAATTGATAGTTTGGCCTGACCAAGAGCAGTATTGATCTAGGACCACCTTGAGAGAGTGAGCCTGAGCCGAAGTAGCCTTAGTAAAGAGAATGAGGTCGTCGGCAAAGAGCAGATGGGAGATAGGGGAACAAGACCTTGCAATTTTGATGCCACTCAGGAGACCCTGAGATTCTTGACAAGACAAAAGCCGAGATAAAACCTCCGATCCTAGAATAAAGAGGAAAGGAGAGAGCGGATCCCCCTGACGTAGTCCTCTTTCAGGAGTGAAATGACCAAAGGGGCTACCATTGAGCATGATGGAGAAAGACGGAGAAGTAATGCACAAGCGTATCCAGTTAATCCAATTGGAATGAAAACCAAGCTTGGATAGAATAGCGAGGATAACAGACCATTCCATTTTGTCAAAAGCTTTTTCCATATCAATCTTGATGGCCATGAGCCCACCCCGACCTCGTTTAGAATTGACAGTGTGAAAGAGCTCATGAGCCATAATAGAGTTATCTTGAATAGACCTGGAGGGCACGAAAGCCGATTGATGAGGTGAAATAAAGCGATGAAGAAGACCTTTGAACCTGTTCGCCAAGAGTTTGGAGATGATCTTGTAGATAATATTGCAGAGGCTAATTGGCCTGAATTGATGGACAGAAGAGGCTCCTAGTAGTTTAGGGATGAGAACAATAAAGGTATGATTATGCTGCTGATAAAGCTGGTTATTGCCAAAAAAATCCCAAATAGAAGAGAGAACCACATCTTTGACAGTGCTCCAATGAGTAGTATAAAATAAGGCAGTAAATCCATCGGGACCTGGAGCTTTGGTGGATCCCATTTCAGAGAGAGCCGAAAAGATTTCAAGTTCTGAAGGAAGAGCACATAAAGAGATATTGTCATCCATAGTAATGCAGCCATCAAAAAGCGATAGGAGATCGTCATCTAGAGCGGGCCCAGAGGAGGTGAAGACACTCCTGAAATGAGAAATAAAGCAGTTGCCAATGTCCTGTCGATCTGAAGACCAAGAGCCGGAGGGGAGCTTTAAAAAGTCAATAGCATTGCGTCTTCGTTTAATGATCGTAGAAGTATGAAAAAATCTAGTGTTCAGGTCCTTGCAAGTAAGCCAGGTTTCTCGTGATTTGTTACGCCAAAGAGCTTCTTCTTGAAGAAGAAGACTGTCCAGAGCAGATTGGAGAGAGAGTTCCAGATCAAAGGAAGAAGATGAAGGAGGAGCTTGTTGAATAATATCTAGCTGGTGCAATAAATTGGACAATTTTGCCTGAATATTTCCAAAATGAGTTTTGTTCCAATGTCGCAATGCCTTAGTAGTATGAGAAAGATTGGCTGATAAATTGAGTTACGGAGAGCCCGAGAGAGAATTCTTCCAAGCTTTAGAGACAACTGAGCGACAGGTGGAATCAAAGGTCCAAAATTCCTCAAAGCGAAATGGGCGAGGTAGATATAAGTCAGATGGAGCCGTGTCCAGAAGAATAGGGTTGTGATCCGAAGACTGAGCAGACAGATGGCGAACTGAAAAATGGGGAAATAGATGAACCCATTTAGGGTTAGCTACTCCTCTATCCAGACGTTCCTTAATTAATTGGTCCCCTCGCCGCTTATTGGACCATGTGAAGGGGTTACCAGAGAAGCCCAAGTCAATCATACCAAGCTTATCCATGAAACAATGAAAAGCATCATTTGAAGAACAAGCATATGGTCTACCGCCAAATTTCTCAGATTGCGACAAAATCACATTAAAGTCCCCTAAGCACATCCAAGGCATAGAATATCCCATACAATCATTCAAAAGAGAATCCCAAAATATAGGCTTATTGATTTTTTCAGGAGGACCATATATACAAGAAAGTAACCAAGGAGAGTTGGGAGGGTCAGAAAAGCACCAAGCATTTATTATATTTACAGAGACCGAAAAGCATTCAATGTTCACACCATGACGCCATGCTAACAAAAGGCCTCCTCTAGAGCCGGAGGGGGGGACATGCGTCATATTAAAGTATCCAAGACCATTCAATATTATAGAAGCAGAGGAAGGTTGCATTTTAGTTTCAGACAAAAAAAGAACATCTGGAGAATGTTTTCGGATCTTACCCCGTAAGCTACGAATTGCAGAGGCACGGGATAACCCTCTGCAATTCCAAGCAAGGAACTTCATGCATGAGGAGGAGGCCTGTCAAGGCGCTCCTCCTGAGTTTCTGGTGTCAGCAGAGAGAGAGATGCTGGCTGAGATGCCATTTCAGCAGTGGAGGCTCGACGACGTCCTCTAGGAGACCTTGATTGCCGCCTAGTGTTGCTGGAAAAAACCATCACAGAGGCTGAAACAGGAAGGCCGGTTCCAGTAGTAGCCGGAGGTTCATCGCAATGATAATCTTATCAGATCCATAATATTGCTTGATACGCCGCTTGTATTGGTCCAAGTGGAAGCATTCCCACTATGTCTCCCCTACACCCCTATAATTGTTCCTATCAGTGATTTGAATCCCCCTTAGGTTTCACCCTCATTTATTATCCTCTTCTATTTGTGGTTGTTTTCGTTTGTTTATTGTCATTTACTCAAAACAAAACAAAACAAAAAACAAAAAAACAGAAGTGCTATATTAATATCCCATAGATTCCCTAGTGTAAGAAGCCACATTTACTAATGGTAAGAATTGCAAACCAGAATCCGGAATAACAAATCCCAGTTGCCCAAAAAATTGCAGCACTGGATATGCTTCCCCCTATAAGCTTGCTGGTTGTGGAAAGAATGAAAATGAAAGTACCCAAGTTGAGAAATGAATGACAATATCCAAGAAAATATGAAGTCTTGGGACAAAATCTTGGAGTGATCATATGAACGTTCAACATCTTAATTTTAGTTGAACATGTTGGGAAGGGGCCTCACTGCCATAAACGCATCCACCATCTGAAAGAAGAAAACAACAAAAGAAAATTATCAGCATTCTTGATTTTTCAATTGTGTGAAGTATTGGAAAGTACCAACAAATTACAGAAGGGAAACTGAAAGACATAATAACTACAGTTCTTATGAGTAGAAATGAATTCACAGCCACTAATACAGAGTCTCGAATTTTCAATTTTGGGAAGTATTAATCAATGAGTCGTATTTAGTAGACTGCTATAAGAATGTCAAATAATTAGGATGGCGTGGTAGTAACACTTAAAAAAAAAAAAAAATCAATGGTTAATTTTTACTGGCACGTCATCCTAGTTATAACAATCGTATACTAGTAAATTTGAAGTATACTAGTTGTATCCTAGCTGCTATGCTAATTTGAAGTAAACTATTTTGCTAGGAATATAAATTCAAAAACAGCATCCAGCCATAAAAGTATATGCGGTACGAGTATCAGAAATAAAATAAATATAAAATAAATATACATAACACCCAGGTGATTACTTATTATTACTTATTACAACAATGGAAATGAAAATTATTTAGATGACTCATCTTGGGACTTCACTCTTTTCTAAACTTCCAAGCACATTAATAAATTATTTGCTTCTAGGTCACTGATGTAGGACCTTCACGGAACAGAGAAATCTATGGTTAATGAAAATTAGGGCTAGGGGTTGCAACTACTTGAGAAGAGGTTAAATTGGATTTTGTAAATCAAGCGTTTATCTAAATCTCTTTGTGCTGCCAGAAATCAAGAAGAATAAGAAATGCGCAATAGAGAAAACCTAGGCATCACGCCTCAGACTCTGAAGCATCACAACCTAGAGAGAGAGGCTTTTCCCCCTCCTCTCTTTTACTCGGAAAGATTACAAGACTTGCATAGACCACTTCCAACCAAACTTGAGGACCATGTATGGCCAAGTCAAATAACCTGCACTGGTGGGGAGGTCACTCATCAACTAGAGGGAAAGATAGTGATGAAGCTATAGCTGGGTACCTTTCCACTGTCAGCCTAAGGAGCTTAGCAGCCCACCAACCATTCTTTCTTGAGAAAAGCTAAACACACTCCTACTTACATACTCCCAATGCAAACTTCTTGACGTTGCACTAAAAATCACCATTAGATTTTGAATGGATAATATTGAACTTTAGATCAAATGGTAATTTTTAGTGCCACGCCAAGAAGTGTGCACTTGGGAGTGTAGAAGTAGGAATGTGTATAGCATTTATCTTCTTTCTTCTCTTTCTAATTCTTGTTATTTGGTACCAGTGAAGCAAAGTAGGTGCGGGACAAACTTCTTCATCTACCTAGAAATGGGTTTTGTAGTCCCTCTTCAAGCATTTGAGAAATTCACACCATCCATCAAATGGGATATGTCACGCAGAAACACGGGTAACCCAACCCATAGGAATTCCATTTCCTCTTTCCATTCTTTCGTATGTTTCCTAGTAATAAGGCGATCCAATAGAACCCTTACCAATAAATTACAATATCAACATAATGTCTGATCATGCAAAACAGCATTGTAAACACAAAACACTGAACAAAGCACATCAACGTTCTAATTTCCTCTTAGCACTAGGAGTCCTAATTGCTGTAGAATGTTATAGAGAATTTCCAAGCTGCCCCAACCTTAAAATCAGAGAACCTTTCGATAAACTTCATTTTGCCATTCCAACGGCCCTTCGAATTCAGCAGTCATTGTAACCTTATTCAATTGATAACAATTAAGAAAACATGCCATGTAAGATATTTAGTGGTGCAAACTTATATATCTAGTTCACCACCTTGTAGCCTCACAATCTAACTGTAACTAGAAGATCTATATCAAACACTAACAACAACCAAGAGTCAATTTATCAAGCAATTGGGGAACCTTACTTCATCAGTCACAGCAGCCCGAGCCCTACAATGTCTTTCTACAAGTTTAGTCAAAACTTCAATTAGACACTGCTTTACCTCACCCGTAAGCATGCGTCCCGCAGCATATTCCTGTAGAAGGACAACATGATTATTCTTCAAAAAGAACCTGAGTAGGCAATTATTGCTGTCCTCCAGAAATAATTAGAAGCATGCAGCTTGTTGTATGAAACAGCCACAAAACAAATTCACCAGAGTAGTAATTAAATCAATTAGAGAGAGGAAACTAACTTTCTTTGTGTGTTCAAGCTCAGCATCATCCTCAAGGAAAAAGCTTAGATATTTAATTGGTATATCAACCTGAATAATGACAGAAAGAAATATATATTCCTCAATGATTTGCATATTCAAAGGTATACACTCACAAAGAAGTCCCAACATAAGAAATAAATTCAGCATTGACACTTAAAATATCAAGCAAGTGCACTAAAAGATTTACAGATTCATCATGTATTTTTTAGCCTAGGTAACTTTCGAGAGTTATATCACCAATTGTTTTGATGATAAAACTATTCAAAAATTTAATGAAGAAAAAGAATTGATTAATTCATAGGTAAAATAAATGATAACAATTCCCAAATTATTATTTTTTTAAAAAAAAAATTGAAGGGTAAGAAGATAACATTTACAGCATCTAATCATGCAAACTATAGGGGATAAATCTTTTGGAACCTATATATGAAGCATTTGGTTTGCATGATCTCACAAGAGAATCTCCTTCATATATGTTAGCACAAGAGATGAAAAAGAAACAAAGTACCTCCAGATTTGCTCCAAGTTGGCGGTGTTTCTCTATCGAATCTTGGCCCCCAGAAAATGCATATCTGTTTATCTGTAGATGTGGACACATGTTAGTATAAAGAAAATGGATGCATACAGAAAACGAACAAATGACATATGTGCAGATCAATTAATATCTTTTCTTTTTTAGTTGTTTGTTTAAATGATAAAACTTTATTAGAAGGAGAATCCTCATGTTCACTGGATATACACGAGATTCGCCAAAGAATCACAACCTAACATTCAATAGATCAATAAATTGAGGGGGAAGGTTGCCAAAAGCAGCCATCTAACCATACAAGATAGCAGAAAAAAGAACCCAAAAAAAAATAGTCAATCCTAGAAAGCTCCAACAGTAAATATCCAATTATTCCTTTTTACTCCAAATAAACCCACATGAGACAAATGCCCAGCATTCCACAAAAAACTACTTGTGTGTCACCCCAACATTCCTTTCCAACTAGAGAACACTTCAATTAAATGGTCTAACGGTCTCCAAATAATGCAAGAAAGTCTAGAACTTCACATTGGGATGCTTTATTAGGTGAAACTGAACTTTATAAGTGATTCTAAGAAACTCTAATTGTAACTTGACTAGTTCTTTTGGAGTGTTTGCACAAATGTGGGCTGTGAAGAGTACAGTTCTTACTAATGCAATCCTGCAATTGATAAAGCTTGGGAAGGAAGAGCACGGACCCTCTATATATTCAGTCCTCGACTCTTGTTTAGACTTTATCTGACATGTTTAACTGTCCATTAGAAGCAGGCCTATCAGGACTTATCTTTTCGGATGAAGTTCATCTCAATATAGGCTTTTGTGCACAACCTGATTTCATCACTTTTATTATGTTCAAAATTTTAAAGGGAAATTGTCAAGAGTTGCTTCTGTTGACAAACTCATAAGCTTTATCAAGCTCCATGCAGCCTAGCTCAAGCATCATTCTTACGGCTTGAATCAATCTCCAGCTGAGGTCAAGCCATTGTAAATTCCAACAAGCCAAGACTGAGCCAGCTAGAAGTACAGTCCAGGTAGTTTGCACCCCTGCATATTATGCAGGAATGGAAAAGGACCAACATGATATTGAATGAAGTCATTCAATGTTCATCAATCTCATTTCCCTTTCTCCCAAGCCACATACATATTATTGAAGGGATGAAATACCATCACCAGATAAGCAGCAAGATACAATAAACTTCACTGCCAGAATGGCATAGAAAGATAGCCAAAACCCATCTTGCATAACTAAACAAAAGTGAAAGATGGGGATCAGGATCCTCTCATTTCAAGCGTAAGGAGAGGATCCATCATATCATGGTCCAAATAAGATTTAACAAATCTCATGTTGTATGTGTGTTTCCACATGGTGAATACGTTGCCACGTCATTTAAAATTGCAACAAAACAAAATCTAAACCGTAAAATGGATCATCTCCATTTCACTAGAAATGAAGAGCATCCTATTCCAAAGAGGGGGAAGGGGAAGAAAAGAATATGGACAAAAGCTGATACCAACAAAAGATTATCTCTCTAGTGGTATCATCCAATGGAACATCCAGTTTACCAGGTTGATTCACGATTGGGAGGTGGAGGTGTTGGCCTCGTTTTACAGATGCTTGTATGATTGTAAGATGAGAGGGGTTGGGGTTGACAAGTTGTGGTGGGTGCCTTCACGCAAGGGTTTGTTTGAGGTCAAGTCTTTTTACCGAGTTCTCTCCCCCACTGGGGCTATTTCGTTCCCTTGGAAGAGCATTTGGAGATCTAAGGCTCCTCCTAGAGTGGCGTTTTTTGCTTGGACAGCTGCACATGGCAAGATTCTTACGGTGGATAATCTTCAGAGGAGGGGTATGGTGGAGGTAAATAGATGTTGGTTATGCGAATCGGATGAGGAGTCGGTTGACCATCTTCTTCTACATTGTGGGGTGGCGAGAGCCTTGTGGGATGCCTTCTTCGCCAGGTTTGGTCTTTGTTGGGTTATGCCTTGCTCAGTTAAGGAATTACTTGCTAGCTGGTGGTCGAGTGGTCGTCCTAGGAACGCTGTTGTGTGGAAAATGGTGCCTCTTTGTATTATGTGGTGTATTTGGAGAGAGCGAAATGCTAGATGTTTCGAGGATTCTTCAAGGTCTAGTGAGGAGCTCCTCCACTTTTTTCTTTTTACCCTATTCACCTGGACAGCGGGCTGGTTGGCCCCACGGGTGATTAGTTTTTCTGATTTTCTCGTTCTTTTCTCCTCTCCCCCCTAGTCCCCCTTTGTATACTCCCTGTGTACTAAGGGTTGCGCCCCTCTGTGCTTCTTAATATATTCTACTGATTCATAAAAAAAAAAAAACAAAAGATTATGTTAAAGCTGCACAAGAGAAAAGAGGGTGGAGATGAGCTGAATAATTTCCAATATATTCAAAGAAATAATGGGACACCAAATCTCATAAATGCCTACTGCATGTACAGTATCAACTCAAGATATGAGTACCAAATGTACTATGTTTTCCTTACACTCCTTAATACATGAATACGTTAATGATATATGAACCTTATAAGGTGCGTAAAAGTTAATAAGGGCATGCATTATCCTTATCTAGGTTAGCAATTTTAGAAGTGCTCGTATTCCGTATTAAAAAAAAATCCTGCATCAAGAATTTGTCCAAAACACCATGTCTCAAAATCAGTATTACAGTCAGATGCCCAATAACAAGGATATTGTTAAAAAGCACGTGCATTTAACTACCCAAAATTACAAGGAAAAGAAAAAACAAACTCTTCTCCATAATTTTTTTTTTCTCAAACATCTAGTTACAGATAAGAAAGTAGCAGAAATATTCAATGTCCATCATGGTATGTTCATATATCGGTCAATCATTTTAAACCAGCCAATGAGGAATTTCAGAGGCAAACCTTATTCTTTATTTCTTTCTCAGAATCAGTCACATATATGGCAGAATTTGGATCACTCGCTGACATTTTTCCTGTCTCACCCTGCAAGTATCCAGTTTCCAGTAATGATAGGAGTTATGACTTCTTTGTGAGAAATCAATCATAAGCAGTAAGAAGCAGAGATGGAGGCAGAGACCTTTATCAAAGTGAAATTGAAACCACACTTAGATGTAATAAACGAGATTCTAATAATAAATATACCGATTGAGTTCAGTCTTCTGATCTTCAAGTGTTGAATGGTATTGATACATGAAGTTAATAAAGTGCAGTGAAAAAAAAAATTACCAAGTAGGCTAATAGTTTTGAACACACATACTAGAAAAGGAAACCAATGCCGTTCTCTCATAGAGAACCATCATTAATATTTAACCCTGCATAAACTCCAAGTTGATCACACCTACTTCTTCAAGTTTTACAATTCTTTCTTCAGGTCCACTTAACTAACATCCTATCAATTATAAATGCAAGTTGATCAAGTAAAGACGCCTTTTGAGCCAACTCACACAGGTGAGCTCAAGCTCAAAGGGCACCTACTCCCCTCATAATGGGTGAAATCATCAGAATAAATATATACACAGCCAAATTATAAGTCACCCTTATAATCTTTAAAACTATCCTATACCAAATCATAAGAATACCTGTAGGGCAGGGAAAAACAATGACTCAATCAATGCAGGCTTTTGATATCCAATTCGTGGCGCAACATCTCTAGTCATTCTAAAATAAGGATCCTGAACAACTCAAAAAAGAGAGTACCATAAGAACAAAAAAGGGATGCACACACCAACATGTACAAATATATAGAATTATCTTAACTACAAAATCCAGCCTCACCATAGAATTCAAAGAACAAAACAATCATGTTCACATCAGATATATGTGTTGAAGAATGAAACCTAGCTGATTCTGATATGATATTATTCTGCTGTTATTCTCTCATCTTATTGTTGTTACTATTGTAATATACATTAATTATTTTTTTTTATAAGTAATATACATTTATAATTAATGTATAATATACATTAATTATAATTCCATAATAACTTGTATGATTTGTGTATTTAAACATATTTAAATGCCGAATGGCATTTGCAGAAAGGAATAAGATAGCTTCTTCCTCTCTTCTCTTCTTTCAAATTGGCATCAGAGCGTTCGGTTCCTAAAACCAGGGAAAGGAGGAAGAAATTCAGCATTTGCAGAAAGGAATAAGACAGCTTCTTCCTCTCTTCTCTTCTTTCAACTTGGCATCAGAGCATTTGGTTCCTAAAAACAGGGAAAGGAGGAAGAAACGTTGGCTGTAAGGAGGCTAACAGGCTCAATCTTTGCTATATCGATTGGATTTGTGCTTATGCCAACTATAGAAGATCCATGTTCAAAAATCTTCTGGTAAACCTGAAGACTTTCTGTTCACATCTATGCTGATCAAATTTCTTCATTTCGATGAACGCTATTGCTGGATGTGGATCGTAGGAGGGTGAGGAAGCTAAGCGGTCTGATCATGAAGTTTTTATTATAATTAATCAAAATATCATTAAAAGCATAAAGCGCCCCCATATATACAGGAAGTATACAAAAGAAGACACCTAGGAAGTTTGGGCAAAAAGAGTAAGAAAATAATGATAACTAATCATTAAAGGAAAAACATAAGTAGTTGTCTAAAGATACACAGGAAGCATACAAAAGAAGACACCTAGGAAGTTTGAGTAAAAAGAGTAAGAAAATAATTTTTTTTGATAAATAAGTAAGGATATCATTAAAAAGCGCAGAGGGGCGCAACCCTAGTACACAGGAAGTATACAAAGATGATAATGATAACTAATCATTAAAGGAAAAACATAAGTA
Source organism: Carpinus fangiana (assembly GCA_006937295.1). Classification (NCBI taxonomy): domain Eukaryota; kingdom Viridiplantae; phylum Streptophyta; class Magnoliopsida; order Fagales; family Betulaceae; genus Carpinus; species Carpinus fangiana. Next base: position 30,679,464 of record CM017325.1, read on the forward strand.
GTTGTCTAAAGATACACAGGAAGCATACAAAAGAAGACACCTAGGAAGTTTGGGCAAAAAGAGTAAGAAAATAATGATAACTAATCATTAAAGGAAAAACATAAGTAGTTGTCTAAAGATACAAAGTGTTAAAAAAAAATAATTCAACTCCACCAAGGTCTTCTCGCTGTCCTCAAAACACCTATTATGCATTTCCCTCTAAAGACACCACAAAAGGCATAAAGGCACCATCTTCCATACAGTAGCACTTCGAATACTGCCGGCGGTCCACCACCAAGCAAACAAATTGACTACTCGTCTAGGCATAACCCAAGACAACCTGAAACGTTTGAAAAAGACATTCCAAATGGCACAAGCAACCTCACAACGATGAAGAAGATGGTCCACAGACTCCACAACTGATCATGAAGTTCTAGTGCTATAGTGATTATTCCAATGGCCGTGTATGACGGCAGTGGAGGAGCAACAAAACGAATGTCATTTTGTATGAAGGGAAAAATGACAAATCGTACACTAACAAAGAAAATGGCACGTCATATAGTCCAAAACAAAACGATAAGCATTCAACCGGATGGAAACGACACATAACTTTCCCTAAACGACAAGTCGTTTAAAGCAAACGAAATAAATAAATAAAAAAAATCCAAATCACAACTGTGAAATTGGATGAGCTCAACTATCTTGCTTGGTAATAGTATGCACTTTTGCATATTAAGATTAGAGGGAGAATAGGATGTTTGAACAGTAAGATTCAAGTACCAAAATTAGACAACCCTACTTATGACAAATGGGAAGCAGAAACTTTCACTGTTATGTCATGGTTGTTACATTCAATGTAACCAGAGATTAGTTAAGGGTACTTGTTTCCCAATATGGTAAAAGAAATTTGGGATGCAGTAGCTCAAACCTATTCCAACACGGGTCTACGAACTAAAACATATTTTTAATAAGTAAGCTAAATATCATTAAATGCATTCTATATACACACAAGGTAGGGCATGTTTTTTGGGTTGTAAGCTCTTCGGGTGGATCTGTTGGGGTCACTTGTGGGTGCTCCGTGTGAGCTCTGGTTTTTATTTTGGGTGCATTTAGGCGCTCTTCGTTATACCTCCGATGTAATCGGGTTGCTTTAAATTTGCGCTTTTTTTTGATATATACAACATTACTTATCAAAAAAAAAAAATACAAAAGAACCTCCACAACCAACTGAAAATATTCAGCAACTTTTATCAATTAGATTTCTGGGTCTTAATATGTCATATATGAAGCACAAATCTTTCATAAGCATTAATACAATTCAAATGAAAATTTAAACTGGAGAAGAAAAACAATAAGCTATGAGAGAGTCAACCTGGTCAATTGCACAAGGAATCAAGCAACGGAGATTATCTTTGCCAGAAAATAGGTGTGGAAACGAACTAGGAAATGAGGGAGCTGCCTGCAATAACACAAAATGGATCACATTGTGATACTTCCATGGATATTTAGATAGTCTCTTGACCAACCATCATGGTTTCACAAACAGGGATATAGCAACAAAAACAAGTACCTTTAGGTGGAAAAAATATCTGCATCCATTATTACCCTCATATAATTGCATGTGTGGAAATAGCAACAAGATAAAGACAGCATAAACAACTGTTGATTCTTTTAAATTCTGCCTTCTCTTTCTTTTTTGGTTGCTGTAACATATTTACAGTGTTAACGACGCAAAGGCATTATATGGCAAATGGACAGCTAGTCACCTATAACATATAGCAAGTACATTTTGGGGCTCAAAATAACTTGCTAAGGATATTTTGTCATAAAGTACAAAGAGAGAGAGATTTTCACTTGAGAAAACTAATACTGTCAAATTAACATAGATTTAAACTATGAACTATTTCTGGAACACCATTCAATGAGGCAAAATATAATGGTCAAAAAACATTTGATAAGATACATAACACCATGCACGTACCATTCACACATATTATGAAAATAAAGCAGCAAAGGTCCATACCTGTACAGGTGGAAAACAATATTTCCCAATATGATCTTCACCAGTGAAACCAAATATACCCACAACCTGATTACATGTTACACGCTTTGAAATTTCCATCATGTTCCTATAGAATGCACTGCAAAGAAACTTATGAGAAATCAGCACAAGGATTCTAACCATGATGTAAAATTTTAATGAAAAAGATTTCCCTCACTGAGTTTACATGCTTAAGCTATGAGGATCAGAGATAACAAACACAGAACTAACATAATTTTTTTTTTTTTTTAGTAATGAAAAACTTATATAAATCCAAATTAAGAATTGTTTACGACTATTGAAATATCCCCTCTTCAAGACATATTAAGAACATCAAGAAGACAGCCAGTTCCTCAAACCCGAAGGCACCTCCCAAATTTATTTCAATGGTTTCAAAGAAAACTTTAGACAATGGCAAGCACTTGCAGCAAAAACCTTTGTAAAAAAAGTTCAACAACAAGAAGCATTCACTGTGTTATGAGGTCAGTCATGTCAGGTCTAATGCTTACATACTAGTTTGTGATTTTGTTTGAGTATCAAACTTACAATTATGTATTACTCACCCTCCCACATAATCAAAATCAGAGAAAATGAAGGTTCTCCTGATGTCAAAACCACAAGCAATGATGTCCTTAGCGTTCTCCCTAGCTAATCTCCTGCTCTCCTCCACTGACAAATTTTTCCAGAGGAACTTCTCATCATCAGTAAGTTGTATAACAAGAGGAACCTTAAAGGCTTCTTGCAAATATCTGCAGCCAAAGTTACACCAACAGACAAATAAACTTCTTAATACGTTTAACAACAAATATGATTCTACTATGGTTGTCTAGTTTTACAAAAGATATAACAAACCCATATTTTTGCATCATGGTATTGATAACCAAACTGTAGTAGACACATAAATTTTTTTGTGCATAATGGTAGACACCTAAACCTAACCAAGTAAAATTTGAGCAGTAAACACCTTTTTTCTTCTCTAATTCCAACAAACTAAGAACTAAATCAACAAATAGTAAATTTCCCATTCAGTGCCAGTAAAGATGAGGGAATTTTCTTTGTCCCTCAAGAAAAAAGATCCAAATTTTAGAATACATATTGGGTAAAAAATATGATCGTACAACTGGGGCAAAACTCAGTATGCAAAACAAATATATCCAATGCAATTGAATTTTCGTCACTTATACATTTCCTTTCTCTACTTGCGTTGCGCAACCAAACAGTGCACTAGAAAAGAAACTGACACACTTGATACATTTTCCATTAACGACAGTATAAATAACAAAAATTCAGTCTTTTTCTGTTGGTGCACTTTCTCAGATATCAAACAGAGCAGAAGAAAGAAATTGACATACTGAGTAAACATAAAGGGAATCAAATGCCCCAAGTGCAACGCTTCAGACGAGGGTCCTCTTCCCGTATACAAATAGAACTTCTCACCTCTCTCGTACGCGTCCAGTATCTCATTGAAGTCCCTGTAATCACATTCCAATTATACCCTCAACAAATCCAGATATTTGCATAGATCGTGCGGGGGTGGGGATTGGGCGGTACCGGTGGGCAAAGAAGACGCCGCGGCGGAGGAACACGTGGGCGCGACGAGAGGTGAGGCGCTCAATGCGGTCAACGAGGGTTTGGTTAAGCCTTTGGCAGCCGAACTTCTCGATGAGCTTGTCGTAGTCGATCTTGCCTCCTTCTTTGGCCGACACTTCCCATGGATTCACGACCTGTTCTTCTTCTTGTTGTTGTTTTTCGTTTTCATTCTCTGATGCCCCTCTCTCCGCCTCTTTCTTCTCCATCTTCGTTTTTCTTCTGATACTCCTCTACCCTACAAATAGTTTAAACATCAAACCGTTAACGTTATGCTAGAGCCGAACCCGAAAGTTAACACACGCCAACTGGGCCGAACACTATTGGGAGGCGTTACTCGTTTACGGCGTGTTTGGTTTGATATTTCAAAATGCAATTAAAAGGTGAAATTTTAAAGATGTAATTAAGTGTTTTTTTTTTTTTCCTGAACAAGAGGATAGGCCAGGAGACCAATTATAGTTATCCTATCCGGGCATAATTAAGTATTTGATACAATTATAATTTGGCCTTTAAAATTGTTGTTTACCATTTAAAATCATGCGTTTTAAAAATGCATCCCCTTCTATGAAAACGTAGATTTTTCAATGTTTTCAAAACAATTTTTAAAAAACACATTCCCAACTAAAATGTTTTTTTGTTATTAATAATAATGATATAATCATGTCAAAAAATAATAATAATGATATAATGAGGAACTATAATTTTTTTAGAGCCCTTTCAAATATGACGTGCTTTTTAAAATTATCATTAAACGAGCTTGAAACCCGTGCAATGCATGGGTTTAATTTTAAAAATTATGAGGGGATCACTCTTCCTTGTGCACAGAATTCTTTGTGGCTTTGCAAAGGGAGAGGAGGTGCTCTACTTGTAGAAGCATCACGAGGAAAACATCTCTGAATGCGTTCCTCAATTCTTTTGAAGGGATCCGGATCCCTGGCAATAATGGAATAATTGCCCATAAGTTTTTCTTCAAATCCTAGCCATTTGCTTTCATCCAACGGCCTCAAACCTGCCACGTGTCCCACTTAATATAAGATAATAAAATATTATTTATATTTAAAAAATAAATTAAATTTAAAAAAAAATATATGGGGTGGTTTGGCCACCCCATTTTCCGCCTAGGGGGTGGCCGAAGCCACCCCCGGCCACCCCCTAGGCTAAACCCAAATTTGATTTTTTTTTTTTTTTTGTCCCAAGGCCCCCTAGGGCCATGGGGGTGGCTTCGGCCACCCCCAACCAGCCTTGGGGGTGGCTTCGGCTGAGCTAGGGTGGCCAACCATCCCCTAGGGGGAAAATGGGGTGGCCAAACCACCTCATATTTTTTAAAAATTTAATTTATTTTTTATTATTTTATTTTATATTAGGTGGGACACGTGGCAGGTTTGAGGCCGTTGGATGAAAGCAAATGGCTATGATTTGAAGAAAAACTGATGGGCAATTCTTCCATTATTGACGGGGATCCAGATCCCTTTTGAAGAGTCATATATTGACAAAAATTTTGTCATAAGAGTGTGATATGAAACATTTCTTCTAGAAGATAACTAGATGCATAACGCTTCAACATATGTAACCAACTTAAATGCACGTTTAAACTTTCACGAGGACTCTACTTGTCGCAATGATATGCCCTCCTCTTAAAAACTCCCTTATTATATATAGTAGCTTAGAGCCCGCGCTATGCGTAGATTTTTATTTATTTTTTTTATAATTTACTCAAAAGGTCTTTAAAAGATTATCAACAATAAATTTTATTTTCTTCTCTTAATTAACTAATTAGCTACAAAAAATGACAAATGTTCGTAAAGTGAAGTTTAAAGGTATGAGTGAAAATGTAATGATAGTTGAAAGGACAAAGTGTAATTTATCCAATTTTTTTTTCAGATGTATAGATTGTTGGTTACATGTAAAAAAAATAAAAATAAAAGAAAGATTAAAGATTAAAAAAAAAAAAAAAGCTGATAATTATGATTAGGGCTGGGCATCGGTCGATGTCGGTATAATTTTTTTTTTTTCTGCCCCAAAGTCGATTAATTCACCGCCTTTTTCCACCAAATTTTTTTCCCGACACTGAATGGCAATTGGTAAAGTCAATTCTTTCGCCTACCGAACCAAATTTGTCGGGAAAAAAAAAATTTTGTTCCGCCTATTGCCCATTGGTTAGATGGTATCAGTAGAAGTCGGTCGGCTATCGGTCAGTAGGAAGTCGAAAGTCAATAGGCAGTGGGTTTGCCCATGCCTAATTATGATAGCGACTGCAACCTTAGTGGGCTGCCTTGCAATGGTCAACAAGGCTGTTGCCATAGCCATTTGGTAGCCCTACGATGGCCTGCCAAATCAACACGTTAATCAATATTTTTCTTTTATTTTTTAAAAAGGAAATGCTAGGTGTTTTTCTAGTGTCCTCTTAATTATGATGTGATTTTTAAAATCACCAATAGATTAAAAGTCAATAATGATAATTTAAAATTCAACGGTAATTTTAAAAGTCACATCATAATTGGGGGGACATTAAAAAAATATTAGAAGAGCACCTAGCATTTCCTTTTTTAAAAATATTTGACAAATTTTTTGATTGTTTTTTGTTTTTTATAAGCACTCTTCAAATTTACCAAACAATTTTTGTTTATAGACCCTACATAGAACACATGTTTATTTGTTCAAATGTGGCCTCAGCAAATCAATTATCTATTTTTGCCTCTTTCAAAACTAATTTAAAAACTCAAAACTCAAAAGACACTTTTTAAATCCCTAACACAACCATCCCAGTTTGTTAATTTTTTGGAAAAAAATCACTTTACCCTTTGAAGTTTGAGGTGCTTTTCAATTTGAACTCTAATGGTTAAAAATTTACAATGTAACCCCCTAATGTTTCAAAAATTTGTAATTAACATCATCCATTATTAATTGCCGTTTAAGTACACGAAAATTGCATGCATATGAGCAAGTGAGAGGCATATGCTCATTTTCTTTTTCACTCCAACACCTACATGACACACAAAAGGGGTTCAAAAAGGGTTGACGAGAAAAGGAAAAAAAAAAAAATCAAAACAGGCGTTGAGTTTTAATGAGGGACAATTATGTCATTTTACTAGTTAAGTTGGGTGCAAAATTAGAAAATACAGCATAAAAATCTCATGTGAGACACACGTGATGTCATTTCCATTTACTTATACGACAATTAGTAACGGATGATGTTAATTGTAAATTTTTGAAACATTAGGGAGGCATTGCAAAATTTTAAACATTGTAGTCCAAATTGAAAAACAACTCAAAACTTCGATAAGTAAAGTGAATTTTTCTCAATGATCATCGCTGTTAGTTATGGGAGCAATACATGTATGTATCCTCAATGTATCAGACAACTATACTCTATTGATGAGCATTGAATCCTAATCGAGATTACCCCCACAAATTCGGATTTTGATGAGCATTAAGGGTCTGAAAGACGCTAATTTGTAATTAGCAAACATATAAATAGTAATTTAAGGTAAATTCCGACAGATAAAAGGATGATATTTTGAGAGAGAGAGAGAGAGAGAGGGGGAGTGTTAAATCAAAGAGACGAGAATTACAGAGGGAAGGGAAAGAGATGAGAGAGAGAGAGAGAGAGACCTGACCGTTGGTTACACGTTGGGAAGACCCACCAAACCGGCGACGGCTTTAGACGGAAGCTTCGTTCAAAGCCCAAAACCCAAAACCCAAAATACATTCAAACTCTGTAATTTAACCCAACTCAATCAATCAAAAGCCTCTTATTCAATTTCGTTACCTCTCTCTCTCTCTCTCTCATACATATATATGTAGATCCTCCTCAAAAACCCTCTTCTCTTTCAGGTATGTACTTACTTCTTTACCAAAACAACCAATTTACTTCACCCGTTCCATGTTTCCTTTGTCCCATTCTTAATGCTCATGTGGGTTTGATTTTTTCATGTAGATTCAATGTACATTTGGCACAATTATCGTCTGGGTATTTCTTGTATTGTTTCTTTGTTGGTCATGTGTTTTGGCTGTGGCTTATTTGGTTTCCTGAGTGATCACGGGGGATCATCATCCATGAATGTCATGTTCTTTACCCTCCCGATCTCATTGACATAATTGAATGGTGTTTCAATGACCATTCATTGTCTTTCTTGGAATAATTACGATTTTAAGTTCCGGGTGGGGTTGAATTCACTTTGAATGGACATTGCTTGCACATTCAGAATTAATTACACTGATAATAACATAAGCACTCTTAGCTGGGTGTTTTGTTTTCTCTTGTATATTGGCGCTTTATGCTTTTAACGATACTTCGATTACTTATTAAAAAAAAAAGAAAGATAGGCACTCAATAATAGTTTGGGTTTCTAGATGTACATAACCTGCATTTTTTTTGTTACTATTTTTCTTTTCATTGTTCAATTTTGTTCATTAGTTGGGTTCTTAGGGCCTTCCTTTTTCACTTCGTCTTATGTGGTTTTGAGAAAATTGGTCTTTTGCATTAATGAGGAAGATAGGTTCTTGTTTAAGTACTGTTTGATCAGGTCATTCGGAAGTTTTGTCTTTCATATATAAGCAAATTTAGTGTTGTAAAAATGAGAAGAGTACCTAATATGCCAACAAAAACATTTTTCTAAATTATATATTGTGTCTTGTATGTATCCACATGTTAATTAGATGCAAGTTCAAATTGCTTTGAGGTCCTAGCAGAATAGGATCTTTGGCAATCAAGAACATTAGGACCAATTTACATTTTCTTCATTTAACTTTACTTTGAATGTGTTCGGGTCTTAGACTTGGTTCAGCTTTTGGTTAAGAAAAAATGCCGAATGATGTGCTTATCTAATTTGTTAAAATCTGAAGTTAGAGCATCCTCAATGAACTCTCAAAAATCCACTTTTAGCCAAAATTTGGTTAAATTCTACAAAAAGCAAGCTCCATTAAGCTCTCTATTCCCCTCTCCATTTTAGGGCTTGTCAAACCTCTCCCCACATTTGGAGAACAAAATCTGTTCTCTACTCTATTTTTTATGTTTTTATATTTCCCCTCACACTTCCTCTCTTCCTCACCTTCATGGGTTTGTAACTTTGTGGGGGTGCTTTTGAGAATAAAAAATGAGTGAAGATAGAATAAAAATTATATTTGAATAGAATAGAGTAAAATTTAGAGAGTTTATTATTTGATACTTTTGCATAGCTGCTAGATAAACTAGAAAAAAGTGAGCGTTTTTGGCCAAATTTTAGCTAAAGAATAGAGAGTTCATTGAAAATGCTCTTAGAGCCTCGAATTGGGAGGCCCAGTGGTAAAATGCTTCTAATTTTTGTCTTATCCACACCTTCTATTGTAACCTACTAAAAGTACATATATTGTAAGGAATTGGAAAATTCCTTGTAGAATGTTCTGATTTTTTTTTTTAAACAAAATTATGACAAATATTTCACAGTTTATACTTCATACTCATTTAGCATGAAGGATAAGCTGCAAAATCTTTATCATAATTTGGTATCCTTTAGTTTCTTCTCAATACACTAATTATTTCCATGTTGTTTATATAGTGAAGTGAAGTCCTGTCTAGACTGTATTATATTTTATATGGGTACTTTTGGAGTCATTACTTACCCATTTCAGGCCTAAATTTTCAGTGCTCATACATCAGGGATCAATATGCGTGGTACTGCAAAGAAATCAATCTACCAAGAATCTGGAAAATCTTGTCATTCCAAGACAGATTCTGGGTCTAAGCTGATTGTGTCATTTAAGTTAAAAAAGGGTAGCACAATATCCCATGGCAAGAAGCACAAACCAAAATCAGATTCTCATGCAAAGGCAATTGGTTCAAAGTCTTCAAAGAGTACAGTAACTGACCCAGTGAGCAGGGGGCCCAGGAATGATTCCATAAGTAGAAAATTTGTCAGTAGGAAAATTTTGCGTAAAGCATTTGATACAAAGTCTTCAAGGGAGAAATCTTTGCTGAGGCTTCAAGGTGAAAAAGCCTCACCTAATAGCTCCAAGGGAAATGGAAAAAAGCCCGAAGCGGAGGTCAAAATTACAAATCTGAAGAAGAGGAAGAAGAATAGAAGGCAAAAGGATAATGTAGAGCTAGATGAAGCTTCCCGTTTACAGAGGAGATCAAGGTACCTGTTGATTAAAATGAAGCTGGAGCAGAACCTTATTGATGCTTACTCTGGAGAAGGTTGGAAAGGTCAGAGGTATGAAAACCTTACAGCATATGTCTTTCCATTAATAAGAAAGCTACTTCGCTCATTTAGCCTTAAATTTCTCATGAAACCAATGAATGTTTTATTGTTTAAGCTAGTTTTGGGAGGAAAAAGTTTATGAATGCTTGATTATATACCCTGTTGAGCGAACAGAAAATTGGAACATAGGACTGGCTTGTTTGTTTTAAACACCTGCTGATTTTACATTTTTATATATATTAGAGTTGATATTTTTCTCTTGCGTTTATAGCAGGAAGCTTAGTCTTGAAAAAAGATATGTACCAAAAATTGTAATTTTTGCAATGAAATATTGGGCCAGCATGTGATGACTATGTTACAAATAAAGATTTAATATTCTTAGGATAGAGTATTTCCACAAGATGAATGCTACACTTACTCTCATTTCTTTACACAATTTTTCCACACCCATAGGTAGCTTTTAAACCACTATTGGATCAAAATCCAATAAAAATCCATCTCATGTCCAATAGTAATTTTAAAAGCCACCTATGGGCGTGGAAAACTTGTGTAAAGAAGTGGGAGTAAGTGTAGCAGTATTCTTTCCACAATACCTTGGATTCACCCAAAGACCATCCACTTCTTTTTGTAGTCTGGAATTATTGTGAAGTAATATTTTTATGGTCCTTGATACAGTTTGAATGTCACATTTTAGAATATTAATTAAATAATTAAATTCACAAGTGAGCTGTGACATTGTTACAATTTTTTTTTTTTTTTTTGAAATTTAAACTTTTCTTTGATAAACTGAACAGTGGTTTATCCTCTCTTTTTTTTTTTAATATTTATTTTAGTCGAGAGAAGATTAAGCCAGAAAAGGAACTACAACGAGCCAAGAAGCAGATATTGAAGTGTAAACTTGGGATACGTGATGCGATTCGCCAGCTGGATTCACTTAGTACAGAAGGATGCATCGAAGACTCTGTCATTGCTCCAGATGGATCGGTATACCATGAACATGTAAATATACCTCACCACAGCCTGTTTGCTAAATATTAGGATAAATTTTTCAAAGACAAAATATCAACTCTTTCTCACTCTGATTAAGAAACCCTTTATATTTCATTTAAAAATGGGTGTTGAGAGGGGCTATTTGGGATTTTCTAAGTTCATCTCATTATGCTTTTGAATGAGCACATTTTCTTGAACTGAAAAGCAAAGACTGGGCCAACAAACCAGTAGTTTTCTCAAAGCTTGGTTAGATTTTGAATTTTGAATCAGGCTATAAGTCCTGACCGCTAGTATTCTTGTCCTTTTCTTTTGCTGGGTAGGTTAGATGCTAGTGCAATACCATGTGGGCTTTGAACTTCATGCCCCAGTCTGGTACATAACCTATGAGGCTTTACTGCCTAGGCTTTTCATTTAGACTATTAGTATGGTTGTACACAGCTGGGAGGATCCTGATTGCTACCTTTCAGATTACATCTAGTCATGTTTCTATGATTTCTTACATGTAGATATTCTGTGCAAAGTGCAAGTTGCGAGAAGCGTTCCCAGATAATGATATTATACTTTGTGATGGGACATGTAATTGTGCTTTCCACCAAAAATGCCTTGATCCTCCATTGGACAGTGACAATAGTATGTTCTACTCACTCTTCTTGTGAATGTTTAGAGATTTATGAATTAGATTGCTTCTTTAAGAAACTGATTTGTAGTTTAATTGATAATCTACAGTTCCTCCAGGTGATCAGGGCTGGTTTTGCAAATTTTGCGAGTGTAAGATGGAAATTCTTGAAGCAATGAATGCCCATATTGGGACCCACTTCTCCATGAACAGTAATTGGCAGGTTAGTTACAGGAAAAATCTCTTGGAGTGTGTATCTTTTTTGGCTGTTTCAGTAAATTAATGAAGTTACTTCCACATGGAATAGGATGTCTTCAAGGAAGAAGCTGCTTTCCCTGATGGTGCGAATTCGATATTAGATGCAGAAGAAGAATGGCCTTCAGATGATTCTGATGATGATGATTATAATCCAGAGAGGAGGGGAAACAGTTCCACCATCAGCGGGGCTGAAACTGATGAAAACGCATCAGATGGCATCAGTATTTCTACTAGCCTGAGCTGGTCTTTAGATGGTGAAGTTTTTTCTGAAGAGGAGGGCATGGGGTGTGAAAACCGTTTTGCTAATACCTTTTTAGATTCTGATGAATCCACAGAGGGAGAAATTATATGTGGCCCTAGGCAGCGAAGGGCTGTTGACTACAAGAAGTTATATGATGTGAGTATTACAAAATTCTTAAGGTTAAGTACTTCTACCATTAATCAAGTTGCCTAGAACGGATATTATTTGAAGTAAAAGAAATGAACCTGAAGTTGAAGCTATAGTGCCTTATCCTCCATAGTGATTCTTTACCCCACAAAAAGGGGGAAAATACTAAGGTGCCACTATTTTTTTTTCTTTTCTTTTCTGAAGCCACGGTTATGCCCTCTGTTACTGGAATATGGATTGATGTAGTATGTGGACCACAAAAGAGGCATGCTGCTTACCCAGGAAGTTGGTATTAGGAAGTAGGCTTACATGGGTTGCCTGTGATTACTAAACTAGATTACCAGATATTAAAATGTGATAACCTAGTTTTTGGTTATTGTAGCTTCCTTTTGTCTGAAAACTTCATATATTTCCATTGATTACCATAAAAAAATTACTTATAAAAGAAAAGATTACCATAAAAAATGGTAGTAAACAAAATAAAATATAGGCAACTTTTGGGGTCACTAAACTGGGTGCTATGGATATAACATGGACCATTTTCTGGATTGCGCCTAATAAGGATCGCAAAGGCAGTTTGCTAGGGTAATAATGAATTGCAGTTGCGCATTTTTCTGGCTGATGGCTTAAATTCAAAAGCATCTTTCATTTGCTTAATAAAGATGCATATTAGAAGTATTCCTATCCAATTTCCATTACAGTTGATGTTTTCACCAATAAAACAATGATTCAGTTCTAAATATTATTAACAAAATTCAGTCTGGTGGAATATGGAACTGGTTTTCACTCTTTTGATGATGTGTTATTTTCTTTTTATCAGTGAGTGTTCAGATTATCATTGTGTGATTTGATGTGATTATCTTCCTCCCCCCCCCCACCCCCTTCCCCTAATAGGAAATGTTTGGAAAGGATGCTCATGCATATGAACAAGTTAGTGAAGATGAAGACTGGGGTCCTGCTAAAAGAAAGCGGAGAGAAAAGGAGTCTGATGCAGCCAGTACCCTTATGACTCTGTATGAAAGTGAGAAGTGTGCGCATTCTAACACCAGAGAAATGAAAGAGAAACTCCCTTTAGAGACACCAACTAGAAGGCCATTTTTTAGAATACCCTGCACTGCAGTTGAGGTAGTTGAACTTGCCCTTTTTCTTTTTCACTTAAAGCTTCCCTGCCAATCATTTTTCAAGCTTGAAAACTGTAATTTGATATTTACTACATGAAATGTGTTCTTTTGCTTCTTATGTACTGTACCAGAAGCTTCGTCAAGCCTTCGCTGAAAATGAACTTCCCCCAAGGGATGTCAAGGAGAATCTTTCAAAGGAGTTGGGCCTTGATCCGGAGAAGGTAATTGCTTAAGCTATCAGATTGATTTTACTACTGAAAGATTATTGGAAAGTGGTAATGGAAAACCACTACATTTGGTGCATAAGCAAATGGATGCTTCACCAAAAGCATGTGTTATGGATCTCCAAAGCAGGGAATTTATCTATAAAATTGAAAAGCTGAGAATGAGCCTGCAGGTCAAAATGATACATTTTATGCACAATATTAGAATCGTTGGTCAAAATGATACATTTATTGCACATGTAATATAAGTTATTCTTAACTAGTGTATTGCAAGGCAAGCTTTATAGTAATTCTTTTCATTTCAAGAGCATGCATTATTAGCATACTATCATTGGTTTCACAGTGGTAAGAAACACATAGTGATTCAGGAAAATTCTTGATACTTTCATTCATACACTAGTATTTATAGGAGTGAATACAATGTTCTAGATTTAGGACACCTTTTACTAGGACACCTCATAGGGACACCTAACCACCTTCTAGAAGGGGACACCTCATCACTCTAACACATAGCAACATGTTTATTGCCCAATCAGATGTATTCTTCATTTTTTCAAGGTATATTTGTTTTCATCGTGTTCTTCAATATTTTTAGGTATATTTGATTTCATATTATTTCAATGAGAAGTGCTACACTTACTCTCATTTCTTTACACAATTCTTCCACATCCGTAGGTGGCTTTTAAAACCACCATTGGATTAAAATCCAATAAAAATCTATCTCATATCCAATGGTGGTTTTAAAAGCCACCTATGGATGTGGAGGAATTGTGTAAAGAAATGGGAGTAAGTGTAGCATTATTTTATTTCAATTTTACATTTGATGGAGAAATTGCCAATTTATCAGGCATCTATGCATCTTTTTAGTATCTGATCTGTAGGGCTAGTAAAAATTGGGGAATAGTGCATTACTGCTGGGAAGTGCTATTTTATATCTTAATAGGTATTTATTTTTCTAATTTGTTGTTATAACACTTGACAGACAATTTTTTTCAGGTTAGCAAATGGTTCAAAAATGCACGTTACTTAGCACTTAAATCCAGAAAGGTGAGATGACATTCCATTTCTTTTTCAAATACCTATATTTTGATTCTCTTACTGCTTCTGTTCATGTTCCTTTTTTGTTTTTTTGTCAGTCATCACCTTCTTAGTACCCTGCACCTTGGACTGTCATCAATTTTTTCTTCTTGGACAAGTCTTCCCCCCACCTGTCTAGCCAGTAGCCATTTGATGCTAAATTAGCCTTTTATTTTGGCATAAGCACTAGTGTATATCTTTTGAGCTGATGAAGCAGAAGATAAATTCTTCTAGTGATTCATCGATTAATGATGTGTTCTATCTTTGTAGTGTGGCTTAGAGTCGAGAACTTGGGTTTTTTCTTTTTTTTTAATGAATCCTTAAGAGTTGAAACTTCTAATTTATCATTTATCTATTCATCTGTGTCATTATGTGATTTGGTTTGGTGCAGCATCTACCTAGTTTTAAAGAATCCAGATCAGAAAATGTCAGGAAAAAAGTTGCCGATTTTGTGGTGTCAACGGATACCTCTGCAGGTATTATGGTCTATGCCCCACAGAATATTGAAAAGGTTTGCGAGAGAAGGCACCCGAAGTCATTAAGCAGTGTTTTAAAGAAAAAGCATCAGAAAAGATCTTCATTCAAGTTACTTGCAAATAGCAAGAAGGTACATGTCTTTGCCTTTGCTTTTCTGGGAAATTGCATATTTGCTAGTGAAGCTGTTCAAGATAAAATAATTACTATTGATATAAGAAGTTAATACTTCCATGGAGCTGCTCTTGAACACGATCACAAACCCTTTATATGCTAGACTTTTACTATTTGTCTAACCCGTTATAGTTAGCTGACGTTTCCTATTCTTTGTTTTTGTCTATAACGCAATCACGAACCTGTGCTTTCTTTTACCTCTAAAGCTTTTCCTGCCAATATGTAGTAGTGTTGGCATAGGAATAGGGAAGGTCATGCAAATAAAACTTTACATGCTTTGGAAATCTAACTTTACATGCTCTACATCTGTTAATATGTTAAAATTTGTTGACATGTCAAAGGATATGTATATTCTTTATCTACTCCAAAACCTTTTTGATCTGCCTCTTTTTCAATCCAAAATTCCCTGCAAATCCTTGACTCCTCAAATACAATGGGATTTCACACCTGGCAAATCTTTCACTCTACCTCCTCTTATTAAGACCATAGAATGTTCCTGCAAAATATGACCTTCGCCCAGAATGTGAGCAAATATATCATGTTGATTGCTAGCCTAAGTTACATCCTGGGATTAGGTATTGCAAGGCACCCTTGACCCTACTTGGTTGGTTTTAACCGAGATCTGACTAACCTTATCCGGCACTATCTCATTTGTTGTGTTCAGGATATGTTGGAGTTCAGTGATGATGTGAGCTTGAAGAAGCTTTTAGAAGCAAGAACTAAGGAGAGGAAGAGGATCAATGTCATGGCAGGAGATGAATGTCAAGCAGCAGAGGCAGAAATGGAAAGAATTTGCAAAGTCAAGGTTAGATTAGAGACCATAAAGCAGAAATTACTGAGACTTCAGAATTACAAAGCTAAGAATTCAGATAAATCCCATTTGTTTCAACATTCTGTGATTTATGTTCCCGTAGCAGAGCTAAGGGAAAAAGTTTGATCTGATTGCAATGTTTTGAATTTTTTTACACAGCCTTTACTTTTAGTTGTAGCAAGTGGAACCATATCTTCAGAAGTTAGTGAATACATATCTTATTTCCGTTCACAAGTAAAAATTTCCTTAGCGTGAGAAATTGGAAGTGAAAAAATTGCACTAGAGTTGGCTCTTTTGAGTTTCTTGGACAAAATATGAGAATTTTTGCATATATATGTATATATATTGTGTCTTTCATGCCTAAGTGCCGCTAAGGACACTACATCATTTATTACAAAGCTTCTTACAAACTGAGCAAGTCAGTTCATAACTGATAAATAATTAAGTTTGAGTTGTCAATTTAATTAATTAGTAGCGTACTTGTCAATTATATACTAATCATTTCATTGATTATGGATTGTCATCTTAGTTTGTAATGAAATTATAATAAAAGTTATAGTACCTCAAGCATTTTCCAATTGTCATTATGCTTGATCAGATCTCTGTATCAAGACTAAAATAAATAAATAAAAAAAAACACGCGCACACACAAAAATAATCACACTAATCAGAATGATATTTTATTCGATTCAACTTCTCTTGTTGGCACAGTATCAGAAACGTGGAAATCTGAAACTAAATTGAGAAGGTTAGGGATTTTTTTTTTTTAATATTCGGTTTTCAGTTTTCACTGTGTATTATCTTCAATTTGGCTATATTCTGATCCTTAACGGGTATAGTAAAAATTAAAAAGAAAAAACCTTTTACGGAAATATATTATGTTAATGAATATCTACATTCAACTCGATCATTAATAATAACTAGCTTAGAGTTCGCGCTATGAGCCGGGGTTTTTTTTTTATATATATATACAATTAAGTTAAAAAGTCTTTAAAATATTATCAACAACAAATTTTATTTTCTTCTCTTAATTAACAAATTAGCTACCAAAAATGATAAATGTTCATAAGATCATTTTAAACCGTAGTTTTACTTAATAGCATAAACTCACATATCCAATAAATTTAAAAATTCATAAATTTTAGTTTGTATAAATTGAAACGTGTTAAATATTTGTTCCCATATACGTAGTTTAAAATGAAATATAAAGGAAAAAAATTCAAAATAAAAACCTAGAATAATCAATTATAGAAAATGATTGATTAATCATTATATTCCAACAATAATACCACTTCTCCTCCACTACATAATCAATTATGATAAACTTTTGTCTTTTAGGAGTTGAACTTTCTTCTCATAAACAATTTTTTTGAACAATTTTACTATTATATTGATAAAAATAAAGAGGTATTCTAAAATATATGAGCATGTTAATATCTGATTACAGTTATGTTTACTAATTTTGTAAACAAAAGAATATTGGTAGTTTAATTTTTCTTTTAAAAGAGAAGAGATAGAAAACAACGGCATGAATATTAGAATACCCAAAAACAAAAATAAACAACAAAAGTCAATTAAATTTACAAAAGAAAATTTGTAACTTGTATCAAATAAAAATAAGTAAATTTGAATAAAAAATAATATATAAAGATAATTCAATGCATTATAAATAAAACTCATATGTTTTAATTGTCTCACTAAAAGGCTATCTAAACATACATTTTCATATATTTGTATTAAAAAACATGGACACGTGTCACAATTTTAAGCAATCTCTATGTCAAAACTTGACTTATATATATATATGTGTGTGTGTGTGTGTGTGTGTGTGATAATATAAAGAGAAAGCAAGAGAAGATGAAAAGAAAAATCAAGAGAGCGAGAGAGATAATTTGTGAACCTTTTATTTTCTTCATTAAGACAATTAAACATAAAGTAAGAGAAGATGAAAAGAAAATTAGATAAAGAGAGAGAATGAGACAATTTGAAAACCTTTTGTTTTCTTCATTAAGAAAATTTAATGCATTACAAATAAAACCCATATGTTTTAATTGTCTCACTTTACCGATAAAAAAAAAAAATGTTTTAATTGTCTTACTAAAAGGCTATCTAAACATACATTTTCATACATTTGTATTAAAAAACATGGACACATGTCGCAATTCTAAGGAAACTCGACTTATATATATATTTATATATGATATGATAATATAAAGAGAAAACAAGAGAAGATGAAAAGAAAAATAAAGAAAGAGAGATAATTTGTAAACCTTTTGTTTTCTTCATTAAGACAATTAAACGTAAAGTATGAAAAGATGAAAAGAAAATTAGATAAAGAGAGAGAAAGAGACAATTTGAAAACCTTTTGTTTTCTTCATTAAAAAAATTCAATGCATTACAAATAAAACCCATATATTTTAATTATCTCACTAAAAGGCTATCTAAACATACATTTTCATATATTTGTATTAAAAACCATGGACACGTGTTGCAATTATAAGCAATCTCTACGTCAAAACTCGGCTTATATATATATATATATGATAATAATTATTATTATAAAAAAAAAAATGGGGGATTGATCAAAGTGAGACCATCAAATGCCCATGTGCAGGTAATCTGGTATGATTAAGAAACCTGTGAATTAGGCTCACAAAACACTATTGATAACATTATATTGGGCAATCAGTGGTGCAGTACAAGGCCATGTACCCTACATCAAATTGTATTGGGTAATAGGTCAGTATATGGCCCTATCCCCCATAATACATTACATTAGGAAAATTGATCATTATATGGTTATGTATCCCACAATAAATTACATTGGGCTATCGACCATGTACCCTTGCCTAATGGTTATGTACCCCACCCCAAAACCTGATTACATATGGTAGTTTGCCATATGGACCCCATGTCATATCTATAAGTGAAGGACAACGCACCATACCAAGGTCCAGTGCAAAAGGGCCGAGGGTACAATTTTCTCATTAATAAGGAAGAAACAAAACAATAAGGGAATTAGGATCCTTACAGTTCATTTGAACGAGAAAATATTTAGTTTGTTATATTGAATACGTACTTTTGTTCCTTCAAAAAGTGAGAAGACAATAATATTTCTTAAATATAACTAACTGAATAAGTTCTAATTCAAATAAACTTGAGAAAATCTCGTTCCATAATAAGGGCTAATTCGGCTAGCTCTTGTTTTGGGCTAATTCGGCCCAAAACAAGACCTGTCCAATAAATGAAAAAATGACTTTGCATGTGGAAAGACAAGAACCATATGAAAAAAGATTTTTTTTTTTTTTTTTTTTTTCTTATTAAAAAGGATATTTTTTGAAAAAAAAAAAAAAAAATTGGCCGCCACATGGATTTTTTATTTATTTTTGGTTAGTTTTAGGATTTTTCTAGAAGTTTTCGTATTTTTGTTTTTATTTTACTAAGGGTAATTTCGTCATTGGGGGAACATTGACAATCTTTGGTAGTTGGGGAAGGGGACATTGTCAATTGGGTGAAAGTTTGAGGGGGACATGTGAACTTTCTCCTAATTCCTAAATGGTTAAGGTGGAAGCTAAAAGAACCTTCATAAGCCCAAATATTCCAATGACAATAATAAGCATCAAAAGATTCAAAACTAAAGAAAAAAAAATGTTAAATAGTGCATTAAAAATAATAATATTACCTCCCTAATAACCAAAATTTAACAATTTAAATGGTTTTTGGTGGCTAAAATTGTTAAATAGCCAAAACTTTCTCAGTTCTTTGTTGTTGTTGTTGTTTTTTTTTTTTTTTTCATTAATAGTTCTCTGTGGCATTCGTTAATGCTAGTTCATTGTAAAAAGGATCAATAGACCAACTTTTTTTTTTTTTCAGTACATTAGAGATGAAGGCATTTGACATTTTACCCATTTCCAGTAGTTTTAGGTTTAGCACTGATTTCTAGTTGTTTTGGGGTTTATTGCAAGGGTTCCACTCTTTATTTTTACTTTTCATGTAATCCCCCTTTTTCCTTCTTGAATAGGAAAAAAAAAAAGGAAGGAATAAGAAAGAGAGGCATTTGGCAACTTATGGTTGTGTAGAGAGTAGGTGTAATATTTAATAATTCATTGCCAGGATCATTAAGGTTTTGTTTGAGTGTGCGTTTAAAAGGCATAAAAGTGCATTTAACACTCAAAAATTTCGTTTTAAGAAAAAAGCATCCGCTTGGTATCTTTTTTTTTACTTAAAAGCTCTATTTCTCAAATACAATCTCAAACATATTTTAAAGGCCTGTTTGATATTGCATTTGAGGTGCTTAAAAATGTTTAATACTCAAAAAATTCGTTTGAAGAAAAAAAATACTTGGTAAAAAAATTAACTGTTTTTAAGGGTTCAAAAAGCCTAAATATGGCCAAAACGCACTTTTGACTAAAGCTAAAAAATGAAGCTTTTGCCAAAAAACGCTTTTTGACTTAAAAGCTTTATTTCTCAAACGCAATTTCAAACAGGCTCTAAGACTTGAAAACCATGCAGTTACCACTGGGAAATGAGAAGCCAAAGTATGTGAACAATCTCAATTTATTTTCCCTATTCTTTCGAATGAAATGGTCTATTTCAGTTCAACCATTCCAGAAGGTACTTGGAGTAAAATTAACCATTAAGAAACTAAGAAAGCGGGGGAAAATTCACTAAATCAACAATGAAAACTAAGAGCAGATGAAGATAGAGTTGCAGGAGGCACAATAGCCTGGGCTGAGACATCTATACTTCGATTCATCTATGACAATTACAATGCTAGACAACTGTGATGTAGAATTTCTAAACTACATTTGGATTTTCTTTGACATGACATGTAGAATACAAGGCACAGACATGTCAAGTTGTATAGACACTCGACAAAATTATCAAGCAGTTCTCACCATATTATATAGTCTGTACGTTTGATGCCTCAGCTGTAGGTTTTCGCGGATCACCATTATTATGTGCACGATCCGATTTTCGCCGTTTGGCAGCTAACTGGGGCTTCAGCTACACAGACATCAAACATGGAAAAATATGAAAGAGAATTCTAGATTCCAATAAGCAAGCCACCACACAAAGAAGGAAAATGCTGTTTTTTTATTTTTTATTTTTAATAATAATAATAATAAGTACATCAATCGTATTAAAGCACAAATGAGTGCAACCCAAGTACACAAGGAATAAACAAAAAATACACCCCCTTAAGAAGAGAGAAAGGAACACATATCCATAAACTCTACAAAGTTAGCAGATCGAGAACAATTAGTAATAACCATCCACCCATATAAAGTCTTGAACAATATATCTTTTAATGTTATCACTCTTTTCTCAGTCTTCACACAATGGATAGTCATCTTCCAAGCTTCTACGTAACGATGACGACAAACTGGTCACTCAAACTAGCCAATACAACTGGCATTCCCACTCTACCTCGAAAAGACGGAAAACTAATACCCATAATTCTCTAGCAACTCTGCAATGGAGCAAAAGATGATTGATGGATTCTCCATTGTTTCTGCACATGCAACACCAATCCATCACAATTAAGTGCATGTTTCTTTTTGATTATCCATGATTGGAGTCCTTAATGTTGCTGTCCATACAAAGAAAACTACTTTCAAAGGCGCCTTATTTTTCTATATGCTCTTCCAAGTGAAAGAAAAATCAACACTGGGACTAGGAGCATGATAAAAAGATCTGACCTCGAATGTCAGCCTTTTGGAAGGGAGCTAACAAATTCTATCCTCGCACCCTCTATTCATAGAGTACAAGAGTTTGAAGAAAACGGTGACCATCTCTCACTCCCAATAGAGTACAAGCGTTTGAAGAAAGAGGCGAACATCTCTCAATCTCTCACTCCCAATTATGAATGGGTCTGATGAAGATGATATTCCACTGATAAATGTTGTTTGCCATCACCACATGGTCTGCCACCAAGGCCTCCTTAAAATGGGAAATACGATACAAAATTGGAAAAGCTTCCTTCAGGGTCAGATCTCCACATCAGACATTGTGCCAGAGCTGAATCTTAATTCCATCTCCCACCTAGTATCTCACAAATCTGGAAAAAAATTTTAAAAAATCCCTCCATCCCATACCAAAGATTTTTCACACCT
Source organism: Carpinus fangiana (assembly GCA_006937295.1). Lineage (NCBI taxonomy): Eukaryota > Viridiplantae > Streptophyta > Magnoliopsida > Fagales > Betulaceae > Carpinus > Carpinus fangiana. The sequence continues at coordinate 30,701,499 of CM017325.1, forward strand.
CAAACTCATAGGACCCATGCACCACATTAGAACGCCACCCTACCCACATGCTCTCATATTTAGCTTCCACCACCAATCTCCACAAAGCATCCCTCTCTATGTTGTAATGCCATAGCCATTTCCCTATGAGATCTCGGGTCAAATCCTCTTGGGGAAGTCAGAATATAAACCTTGGACCAACTAACCAAATGGAATTTAACTTCATCTCCCACTCCACCCCACAAGAAATCCAGCTGAATTTTCTCGATAAGGTTAGCAACACCAACTAGGATGGAGAATAGGGTAAAAAATAAGTAGGCAGATTAGAGATAGTGCTTTTAATATGAGTAATCCTACCTACCTTGGACAAATAAAGTTGCTTCATCCTGCCAAAAGACGTTCCATCTTTCTAAGAATGTCATCCCAAATAGATTTTTCCTTAAACTGAGCTCCCAATGGTAGGCTCAGGTAGGCACACGTCAAAAAAAAGGTACTTCATAGGCAAAGAGGATACCTTGCAACCCAGGATACCGGCCAAGCCTCTTGACTTCTTCCACGGCTCCTACAGGCACTAATTTTGATTTTTCCAAGTTAATTTTGAACTTTGAAACAGCTTCAAAGCATAAGAAAATGTAGCGTAAATAACGAAGATTATCAGAGTTAGCCTCACAAAAAATCGTGTCATCTGCGAATAAGAGATGAGACACAAGCAACTTAGCATCATCTTTAGATCTCACCGAAAAGCCTAATAAAAACCCCTATTCACAAAGGTGAACAGACAACGTTCTACTCAACACTTCCAATAACAACAACAAACAGCAAAGAGATAAAGGATCTCCATGTCTCAAGCCTCGCAAACTATCAAAGAAGCCGGAAGGAGTTTCGTTAATCAAAACAGAGAATCGCACTGTAGAGATAGATTTCCAAAAGGTTTGAACCATCATAAAATATTTGGAACCTAAACTAAGTCGCATTACATGAATTAGTGATAAATGCACTAAATCAATACCTAGAAGATACCCTTAAAAGTTTGGCAAAAATACCATTTACGTTTTCCTTGATTTCTTCTTCTCATCCCTTCATCTACCAAAAACACGTGTTTAATTCAATTATGAGATTTAAGGTCTTCTTTTAGCTTTCTCACTAACACTGTCCAATGTTCTTCCCACAAACACCACAAGATTAAATAAAAATTACAACGTTCAAACTTGAACCAATCCTCTTCTCATGCTAATAAAGGTAAACCGTCTAAACTGGCTCTAAAACCCAAAATATGGCCATACAATCAGGTCCAACTTTTATTGTTCTAGCAACAAACTATAGCCCTTTTAGATAAGTTATACTATAGGCCCCGAGGTTTGGTATGACATCCAAGGTTGTCATTATTGCAATCTGCATCAGTTAACTCTTGGATTCTTGATCTCATGTACACATTCCAATTCATCTAAAAAAATTGATGATGGGAAACCCTCTAAGGCAATGTCACTTTGTGTACCCATCCTTATCAGGCAAACCCCGGACCCAAGCAAAGCACTCCCTCCGCACAAATTAGGTAAAGACTTGATAGAAAGTGTTTGCATTCAAAAGAATTCAAACCTTAGACTTGATAGAGATATCACCAAGACCAAGGCCCTTACCACTTGAGCCAACCCCCTTACCAACTTGAGCCAACCCCCTTGGGGTTAACATCTAAAAAATGGAATTGCCAATAATAGAAGCAGAGCAAATTAATATTTTACTAACGTCAGTGTCTAATTGCAATCCAAACCTATAAAATTGCCACACTAAAAATTCAATTGCATTTTCTTGAACTAATTAAAGTTTACGTAGTTGCTTCCAATTTTACTCGACATCATTTTCTTCTAAATGCTCATAAAGTTTATAGAGAAGTGCTCACAATATGATTAGAAGTTCAAACTATATTGACTTCATTGTTACATGACTGATTCATTGTTTTGTGAACAATGTCATGGCCCTTGTTGCTGCTCAAAGACTGGGATTGAAAGGGAGACCTATATTTTGGGTTCTTTATGTTGTTCTAGAGGGGGGCAGTTTAATATACTTTTCTCCTTACACATGAAATGTTATTAACAATTTAAAAAATATGTTTGCTTCCAACTACTTGGTAAATATTCATTGTTTCATTGTATTAGTTGTTAATAAGTGGATAACTCTGAAAGATGTAATTAGGGGTGAGTATAATCTAAAGGAGAGATGGAGTTTTGAAACAACTCAACAGCAACATTAAGTAATTTAATTTACCTGCATCTTTCCTTGGACCAATAAAAAGAACATCAAGAAATGAAAAGAGTGCTAAGACATACCATCTGAATATACTTTAGTTGCTTTAAAACTTCATCCGTTTCTAGCTCCTGAATCAAATAAATAAGATGAGATTGGATTAAACTAAAATATCGGCAGAATAACTAAGGCAAAATAGAAGAGTAATTGATACAAAATGAACTTAAAATGATAGAAGGAAGCAACAACCCGCTACTTATAACACAATTAGGGGTGGCAAAACAAGTACCTATACACGACCCATTTACAACCTGCGGGTATCCATTACACGATTAGCCTATACTCAGACACGACCCGTTTAGCTAAACGGGTAATCGGGTATGACACGAGTAAATAACCGGGTAACCCGACACGACCAGTTTTACCCGTTTAAAATAACCATGTCTTATTGGGTAGACACGACCCGACACGACCTAACAGGGTGTCAAAGTTTTGTGGGTCCTCCAAGAAGAATTTCAACTTGGCAGCCCTTTGGGCGGGGGCAAACTTGACAACCGGAGCTCTTGGCATCCCATCTTTCAAAAGCACGGAGGCTGCGCCGCCGGACAGGTGGATGGCCTTGCAGCCCCTGTTGGTGCTTGCCACCCAGCAACCCTCCGTGGTGGCCATCGGCACGGAGAACTCCCTGCCGTCGAGCAAGAGTGGCCCAGCAATTCCCACCGGAATCTGAACGTAGCCGATCGGCATCTCGCAGCACTGACCCAGTATGGACTGGTAGTCAAATCCCTCTAGCGGCAGCCCAGCCAGGGACTTCCAGGTCACCCTCTGCACCACCTCCCGCCGGATCACTGCCACCCTCTTGCAATCGCCCAGCCTCGTTTCCAGCGAGTGCGACGGTGTCGTCCCTGCCACCATTGCCTTTATGATCTCCTCGTCCTCTTCGCTCACTAGAGTCTCCACGACCTGGGGTGAAGGCGGTGGGCAATCGACGCTGCAAGGAACCTTCCAGACGTCCTCCTCGATAATCACTTCCTCGGCGTGGTTTTTGTCGTACTCAGCAACCCAGACATTGGCGGAAGGGAGGAATCACAATTTTAAAATTTTTTTTTTTTTTTTTTAATTTAAATACGGGTCTGGCGGGTCGACCGGCCACACCCATCCATAACCGTGTTTGGCGGGTCGACCCACCAGACACGAAAAATTACCGGGTCTTAAACGGGTAGACCTGGTTAAGACCCAAACCCGATTAGCTCAAACCCATTACCTATTTTTTTATGTCGTTTTCGCGGGTCGTGTAAAAATTGCCGGCCCTAAACACAATATTGTGATCCGGTGCCTTGTGCCAGAGTGTCAAGGAAAGATAAACCCACAATCAAGACAATTTGCTAACAACACCATTGTGTGTATATAATGTCACGACAAAAAACCTAAGTCACTATAATTCACAATACTGACAGTGCAAAGAGTTGATTGAACATTTACTTTAGCATTTCTTTTTTCATTATTTGGCATCAATTAAGTAAAAAGAGTCAGTTTTCACTTGGCAGTACAGAAAAAGTCCATCCAATGATCAATCCAAACTAAGATGTTTTTTTAGAAGCAAAATCACCAGAATGGAATGGTATATTATAACCTGGTCTGATATCTGACAATTTATGTCAAATTTCAACCAAAGTTCTTTACTGCTCCAAGATAGAAAAGCATGTCACATGGTTATAATTACTCAAATTAGTCATTATTGACCTTGCACAACTTGTAAGATGTATCTGATTTAACTGCATGTTACACACAAAGTCCTCACTCAATACTGTAATCTTAGAAACTTCAGCCTATGAATTTTTCAAGTCAAATGAGACTATCTTAAAGACTTCGATTAGACCCATTCCTGCAATGATTCTTCCTCCCAAAAATTTTCGTTATAAGGACGCAGAGAAAAATCCAAACAAACCGTATGACTTAAAAATCTGAAAAATGAAGGTTATTTCACCTGAGGTACAGCACAATCGGCATGGCTTGGATCCCAAAGGACAGAGCGAAAGCAGTCCCAGTTATCAGTTTGAACATCACAAAGAGGAGCCCTGCAAATAAAAAAGAAAAACTATAGTGTGTTAAGCATCTTGAGCATCATACGTGAAATATTAACAGGAAAAGAAAAAAGAAGAAGAAGAAGAAGAAGTAGAAGAAGAAGAAGAGAGGGACAGAGAAACATAGAGAGAGGAGATAATTAGTCATGCAGGCTATAAAGTTTATACTATATTGCATAACAAGAAACAAATGAATAATTAGAACTTAATAGGCAACTTTCAAGTGACCCACAAGTACGAGCAGCAAAAAAGTTCATCGAGAAAGATTTACTTAATGTGGAATCAGTTGCCTGAACTGGCTTCCACTTGCATCTTAGTCCAGCTTAATCTTCTTTACTGTTTAATTATTACTTATAATTTTTTTTTTTTGATAGGTAATATCAATTTATTAAAAGTGCAAGGGGCGCAAGCATGTACACATGAATGATACAAAAGAGCCCACATATACAAACTTTTAATTTGAAAATGACGTACATAAATCTAGGAATTCCGCAAGCATTGAAACTTGCGAAGAATGCCACAATACTCTCCATGAGAAAAGTGTTTGAAGCACCATTTTCTTCAACTCTATAAGTCCAAGTTCACGGTCCTAAAAAATCCGTGCATTCCTTTCTCTCCATAAGCACCACATTACACACAAAGGAGCCATTCTCCAGATTTACTTATAAAAATTAAAGCATTTTATCAAGCAATTTCATAATCATCTTAATATCCTCATGGTTAATTCCATCTTCAAGGTCCATTTAATGTCAAGTAACAGAATTATAAATATCTGTGGAAGATGCCTATGTAAATGAGGACAATGCATTCAAATTAATAAACATTTAGAATAAGTAAAAAGATCATGTTATTTCAAACATCATGTCAAATAAGTAATTTTCTTTTGCCTTTGTTTTCACATTTTTAAGCCTTGCAAGCTATAGTTTAAACTATTTAAAGACTTTCAAATTAGAGTCTTAAACCAAGTGAGTCGCAACAGAGGCATTCTTTGCAAAGGCAACACCAAATAAATCTGGAAATGTCTCCTTTAGGACCAAATTCCACACCACTGATTATGCCAAAGTCTAATCTTGAAGCCATCTCCCACTTCAAATATGGTATAACACGAAAAATTCCCCTAACCCTTCCTAATATTCTTCCATAACCCCACCTCAAACGCTCTAGAAGGCTCAAGAGAACATCAACCACCCCATGAACTGCCAAATTTAGAGTCCACTGCCATTCTCCACCAACCCTCTCTCTGAAGCCCATAATGCAACAGTATTATTTGCTAGAGAAGTCAAAACTAAAGCATTGAAGTTTCATATCTTCCATAAAAATTGTACAAATGGAATGTCCATTTATTCCTAAATGTATGTCAAGGTAGTTGAATCAGTTCAAATGACATTTAAACTCAAATTAATGATTTGTATGATAAGGTGAAAGACCGATAGATTTCAAGTAGTCAAGCACTGTCACTCATTGCCACCAGTGTCAGGATGGCCCGTCTCTAATCTTAGTCCATGACTGAGAATATACAACCTCACCCCGCGCCCCTGCCCCTTTCATCCAACCCCACCAAAAAAAAAAAAAAAATCTCAAAATTTGAGCAGCCCATTTCTACGAAGAAAATGTCACACAGAAGGTAATAAATTTATGCTGAGCTGAAATGGGAAGAATTTCTGGCGTTGATAAATGAAGGAGTCAATAATATGAGAAATATGAGGGATATGCTGGAAGATATTAAAGGAAAGATCGATTCTCTCGATCAAATGGGAGGTATGGGCTGTAGGGAGAAAGGGATAGGCAGAATGGGCTCTAAACAAATGATTAATGGGGATCCAATACCGTTGGGCCAAAATGAGAATGGGCTGAGGCCTAATAGGCCAAGGCCCTGCTGCTCGAAAACGTATTACAGGAAGAGGTATCGGGCGGTAGCTATGAGGAAAGCGGCGAGGATGTCTCGGAGTGCACAGACTGGGCCGGAGAGGTCGCCGGAGGGGTCGAAGGTGTCACCGGTGGTCAGGCGATGTGATGGGGTAGAGTTTATTAGCGATGGGGATACGACCAACGGCTTGGAACTCACGGAGAAGCTAACGCCTGCGAGGGAGGGAGGTCCGGCGTTGGAGAAAAGAGCAGCGATTGGTGGGGGAAGTTCGAGGGAGGTGGGAGAGGCATCAGGGAAGTCTCATGAGGCCGGCCAGGGTATGGGTCAGATGCTAGCCAATCGGAGTGAATCAATGATCACTCGCCGGAGCTCGATTGAAGTCCGACAGATGTGCCATACGCCACCGACAGTGCCGGAGAAGATAAAAAGTGATATGTTGGTGAAACAGAATACACAGGCGAGTGGGATGAGGGAGGATAACTGCATGACTATTATACCAGAGACCACTAATTCAGCATATGAGTCTGTTGATGCCGAAAAGGAGAATTTATTTGATGGGGTTGGGTCATCTGCTGGGGATAAGTCAGGTGAGTTTGGGATGGAAAATGAGGAGTGTCTGGGGGTGGGTAATTCTGAATTTGTGGATAGTTGTTTGGAATTTTTTCCGAAAGTGGGAATAACTTGTGAGGGGGAGGAAAAGAAGTTGAAAATACTGGTGGAGGATATTGTGAATGCTAGACAGCAGCCAGCAGTAGAGGAGGGGGATATATACACCAGTTCTAGAGGTTTTGATTGCTATGTAAATTATGATAGGGGTGTGGCGGATGTTCAGCAAGGTAAGGGAAGAGGGAAGGGCAGATTTGGTGTTATATGAAGCCCAAAATCATAGCATGGAACGTAAGAGGGCTGAATGCCTTCAAGAAAAGGTTACGAATAAGGGGTCTTTTAAAAGAATGGAAAGCGGATGTTGTGTGTTTGATTGAGACTAAGATGGGTATTATTACTCGAGAGGTGGTACACAGTTTATGGGGAGGGCAGCATGTGGACTGGATTTATAGGGGAGCTGAGGGGGCGTCGGGGGGTATGTTATTGATGTGGGATAGGAGGGTGGTTGAAAAAAGGGAGGAAAGTATGGGGTGCTACACACTTGCATGTTCTTTCAAGAATGTGGAGGATCACTTTGAATGGGCTTTTGGGGGGGTGTATGGACCGAATGATGATGTGGAGAGGAGGGACCTTTGGGACGAGTTGGCTGGTTTGATGAGTGTGTGGGAGATTCCATGGTGTATAGGGGGTGATTTTAATATAGTTCGTTTTCCTAGTGAGCGGTCGAGTGATTCAAACTATTCTACAGCCATGATGGAGTTTTCGGATTTTATAGCCGAACAAGGGTTGGTGGATATCCCATTGGCTGGGGGCCTTTTCACTTGGTCTAACAATCAAGAAGATGAGATATGGTCAAGAATTGATCGGTTCTTACTTTCGTCGAGTTGGGAGGATTACTATCCGGAAGTGGTACAAAGAAGGTTGCCACGGTTATGGTCCGATCATTTTCCCTTGATGTTAGAATGTGGGGATTCTAGAGGTGGAAAGAAGTATTTTAAATTTGAGAATATGTGGTTAAAGTATGACGGCTTTGTTGATAAGGTAAAATCTTGGTGGGACTCATATTCATTTGAAGGATTACCTTCCTTTGTTTTGGCTAATAAGTTGAAAACTCTCAAGACGGATCTGAAAAAATGGAATGAGGAGGTATTTGGTGATATTGGGAAGAAAAAAAAGAGTTGTTACTAGGTATAAATGAGATGGATGTTGTGGCAGAGAATAGGGGTCTAATGGAGGACGAAAAGGTGAGAATGGCGGATATGTCTAGAGAGTTGGAGAATACTTTGTTGTATGAGGAAATTCATTGGCGTCAAAAATCAAGAGCACTTTGGCTTAAGGAGGGGGATAGTAATACTCGGTTCTTTCATAAGGTGGCCAACTCTCATCGCAGGAATAATCGTGTAGAGACTTTATGTATTGATGGTGTTATGTCCCATGATCCGAATGAGGTAAAAGAGCATATTGTACAGTTTTATCAAAAACTATATACGGAGCGAAGCAATTGGTGTCCTAGAATGGACAATCAAGTTTTTTCGTCCATTGATGAGGAAGAGAAAAGGTGGTTGGAAAGAGAGTTTGAGGAAATGGAGGTTTGGGAAGTGGTGAAGGGTATGGATGGGGACAAGGCACCGGGACCGGATGGGTTCACTATGGCTTTCTTCCAATCTTGCTGGGTGGTGGTGAAACAAGATGTCATGGCTGTGTTCTCTGAATTTTATCGAAGAAGGCAATTAGTGAAGAGCTTGAATGTTACTTTTGTGTCATTGGTTCCAAAGAAGGCGGAAGCGGTGGAAATGAAGGATTTTCGGCCTATTAGTTTGGTGGGAGGAATGTATAAAATTGTATCCAAGGTGCTGGCCAATCGATTGAAGACAGTTTTGGGCAAGCTCATTTCCTATTCTCAAAATGCTTTTATTGGGGGTCGTCAAATACTAGATTCAGTGCTTATAGCAAATGAATGTTTGGATGCTCGTTTGCGTTCAGGTATGCCAGGCGTGATCTGTAAGTTGGACTTGGAAAAAGCATATGACCATGTCAATTGGAGTTTCTTGTTGTATTTGTTGAAAAGATGTGGTTTTGGAGAGAGATGGAGGGAATGGATAGAGTGGTGTATATCTTCGGTTAGGTTCTCAATATTAGTAAATGGTTCCCCGGAAGGATTCTTTAACAGTTCAAGGGGAATACGGCAAGGGGACCCGTTATCACCATTATTGTTTGTGTTGGTCATGGAGGCTTTGAGTAGGATGGTGAATGCGACTGTTGAGCATGGTTTGATAGCAGGTTTTTCTGTGGGAGAAAGGGTGTCTTCAGATTTGGTGGTTTCTCATTCTCTTTTTGCCGATGATACGTTGATTTTCTGTGAAGCGTGTCCGGAGCAAATTCGGTATGTGCGTCTTATTCTTATATGCTTTGAGGCTGTTTCGGGGCTGAAAGTAAATCTTGGAAAATCAGAATTGGTGGCTGTAGGAGAAGTGGGAAATGTTGGGACCTTGGCTGCATATCTGGGGTGTAGAGTGGCAAGTTTGCCCATGAAATATTTGGGGTTGCCGCTAGGGGCTACATATAAGGCTGTTTCTATATGGAACGGGGTGACGGAGCAGATGGAACGAAGGCTGGCAGGTTGGAAGAAATTGTACTTATCAAAGGGAGGCCGGGTAACATTAATAAAGAGTACGTTGTCTAATCTTCCAACTTATTACTTATCTTTATTTCCGGTCCCTGTGAGTGTGGCTAATAGGATTGAGAAGATACAAAGAGATTTTTTATGGGGAGGAATGGGAGATGAACCGAAAATGCATCTTGTTAATTGGAACAAAGTTTGTCGTCCTTTAAGGGCTGGTGGTCTCGGTATTAGAAATGTTATCGAGTTTAACAAAGCCTTATTGGGAAAGTGGCTATGGAGATATGCGACAGAGAGTGAGGCATTGTGGTATAAGATAATCAAAGAGAAATATGAAGAACAGGATGGTGGGTGGTGTTCAAAGGAGGTTTCTGGGCCTTTTGGTGTGGGTTTGTGGAAGAACATAAGACGAGGGTGGGATGTGTTTGTACAAAATGTGAGGTTTGAAGTTGGGATGGGTTCAAAAATAAGATTTTGGCATGACACATGGTGTGGAAATCAGTCATTGAAACTAACATTCCCTTCTTTGTTTCGTATTGCAAGATATAAGGAAGCGTGGGTGAATGATAATTTTATATGGAGAGATGGGGTTGTTGAGTGGAATGTCATCTTTGTTCGTGCTATTCAAGATTGGGAGATGGATGTGATATCATCTTTTTTTGAAGTGTTGTACTCATGCAAGATTTCACAGGGTAATGTAGATCGTATTCGGTGGTCCCCCTCTAAAAAAGGGATATTTGAGGTGAAATCATTCTATAAGATCTTGTCCAATTCAGGTAGCGGGATGTTTCCTTGGAAAAGTATTTGGCGTAGCAAGGTGCCGTCGCGGGTGTCTTTCTTTGGGTGGAATGCAGCACTTGGGAAAATTTTGACACATGACAACTTGCGTAAGAGGCGGATTATAGTGGTGGAATGGTGTTGTATGTGTAAGAAGAATGGGGAATCCGTAGATCATTTATTGATTCATTGTGAAGTGGCAACTTGTTTATGGCATTATGTATTTAGTTTGTTCGGTGTGGAGTGGGTGATGCCGCGAAAGGTCATAGAGTTGTTTGCTTGTTGGAGCCAGGTGGGGGGGAGGGATCTATCTAGAGTTATTTGGAGGATGGCTCCGTTGTGCGTCATTTGGTGTATATGGAGGGAGAGGAATGCACGAATCTTTGAGGATAAGGAGTGTTCGGTGGATGGGATGAGGAAGAATATGATTGCTTTGTTACATGAGTGGACGATGGCTTATTACCGTAATGAGATTCCGACATTAGAAGATTTTTTGCATATGTGTCCTTTGTATATTTCATAGGAGTTTTGTATATATATGTTTTTAGGGTTGCGCCCCTCTGCGCGTTTCAATAAAATTTTTACATTACTTATCAAAAAAAAAAAAATCATTAGAATTCATGGGAAAACCAGAAACACAAAAACTCACGTTCATACCTATTCATATTTAAGTTCTCCCTAAAGCTAATCTTGATACAATATCAAATTGTCGGTAGATTTTCCAAGAAAAAGATTCAAACCAAAGCAAATATAACTTTCACAAATTCTAGTTAGTTGCTCATCAAACACTACGAGCACAAAAACACAACATTGTGACAAAGAAGATTGTTATTTGGTTTACCTGCGCCACTTTCCACATATAGTTCCATTTACACCTTCTCCTATGCCGTCTATAACTTCTCGACACTGAAGCCAATTACCTATAGAGTTAAGTGTATGAGGTTTGTTGAAGTTCAACACCTATAGAAGGAAAAAATACAAATTAAAATAATAATAATAATAATAAAGCTAAGAAATGATGTTTCACTTCTCTTTGGAACCAGATCGAAATATTAATTACAAGGTAAATGAAAAATTGAGCTTTACATGTGAAGTAACACACTCTGGAGGATCCATTTCCAGTGGTTCACCTATGGCATCAACATCACTGCATCACATCAAAATAACAAGAAGCTATGAGTAACAAGGAAAAAGAAATAGAAATCAACAACGAAAAGGCGGATGACAAACAATATCTTCCCTTTTAATAATTTTAATTTCTTTTTTTGACAAGAGAGTGTGAACAAGAAAAATTTGTATAAATCTAACGTTTGAATGTAATGCGGAGAAGGTCTCTTCAACCAAGCAATAAGCATGGAAAATCCTATCAAACAAGGAGACAACAAAAGAAACTAAAAAGTAGCACTGATCAGGCCAGGCACTCCCTTCTATTAGCTAATCTGCTTTACTCCTATTGGTACACCACCTTAGCAGTGACCACTAATATGATTCTCAAAGCTCCAATAACATGCTCTCATAAAATTAAAGACCATATTGCAATTCACAAGCAACCCCAAAAAATTAAAGACCATATTGCAATTCACAAGCAACCCCAAGAGTCACTTTCTACAAATGATTGGTTTAAAACCCATACTAATGACCTCCTAAATTCTCCAACTAATAGCAAGATAAACTTTTCCCAATCTGCTTTAATTGTCCAGAGACAATATATAAACATCAAGCTTGAAGAAGTTAGAGAAGCTCTCACAACATTTGAGGGAATGGTTTTTTGATAAGTAATTCAATCTCATTAGAAAAGCGCAAAGGGGCCCAACTCTTCTACCTCAGTAAAACAAATAAACATAACTAAAGGCAAGAGGGCACTCAAAGTAACTATTTACCATTTACTCAAAAAATAAATAAATAAATAAATCTCTACCGACTCATCCCACTTAAAATGATGTAGAACAGGAGATTCTATAGAGAAACAGAATATATGCTTGAAGTTACCTATTGCATAAAACTATCTACTTTGAAAAGTTGAGAATTGAAGATTAGTGAAAGAACATACTAAATTATTGGACCAGACCAGTCAGGAACATCTGCTTGAAAACCTTTACCAACCCGAACACCCATTGTATGTGGTTCACTGTCTCTCAACATCAATGCTATTGGATTTGATTCACCTTTAGCTGATGCATTTCTACCTCTGCCCATTTCACTGGCAATGCTTGGCGATTTTCTGGTAGCTGTTTCCTTCGGAATTTTAAGCTTCTTTTTCAAACAAGAATGACAAAACCATTCATCAGTTGGTATTTTCTTCATACGGGGATTGATACAAGAAACATGAAATGCTTCTTCACAATGATCACAAACAAGCATGTTCAGTGTAGTTTCTGAATGACTGCAAATCTTGCATGACCGGGAGCAGCTTCTTCCACTACTAGTTCCTGCATCCTCAGCAGAATCATTAGTCTTGGTAGGTAAAACTCCACCAAACACCCCCTGGCTTCTAAGTATAGAAATGCATAAATCGTTTTCTGAAAGATCTTTCCCCTTGACTTCCATAACCATTACACTAGATGAGGAGCACTCACCAGTGTCATCCATTTCGGTCATCATGGAAGCTGAAACAAGTTCCATATTTGATTTTGATGATGAGCAACTGTCATTTATACTGTCCACCTCTAAAAATTTTTGCCTGATATTTTTGAGTGCTGCATCAGAAACATGCTCTTCCCCAACTGAACATCCATTGATAGATTGTGAACTTAAAACACGGGGTTCCTTCATGCATAAAAGAGGAGCCTTTAAGGGCACTCCAACAGTTTGACTTTCATGCTCAACCTGAAAGCCCACAAGTTGCTCCTTGGCTACCACAGAAGGTGCATCAGAACTTATCACGGAAAGGCAATCAGCACTTCTCTTTGTGTTTGCTGCAGCCTGTGGTGAAAAAATGGTGATTGAGTTTCCCTGTAGCTTCCTTCGCCTATATACGAAATTTGGCGCACAAGTTTCAGATATTGTGCTAACAGTTGATGGCTGTGCATAACTTCTTGGAAAATTTAAGGAGCTTGGACTATCAGCCATCTCTTTTCCTTCTATTATTGATTTAGCCTTTCTGCACTGTCCATGAGAGTGTTTATCACAATTTGGAATTCGCAAAGTTTCAGTGTCTGGCATCCAATCACATAAGGTATCTTCTTTGCCATGATCAGATACAAAAAATAGAGCAGCTTCAGTTGAACTAGGAAGGGAACTCTGCATCAACATTTCACCCAAGACAACTTCCACTAATATCTGGTGTATGTTGCTTTTCAACTGCCAAAGGAAGACAATGAAAAACTCCCTTCTATGTTTCAAATTTGAAATTTATATAAAAAATAAAATGCAGCCTCAAAGTATCCCTCCTTTACCGCATCAACCTTCCTGAATCCTGGCCATTATCCAAAAATAAAACCACAATAAATAAAAGTATACTAGGTAAAAATGGTAGAAAAAACGAGCGCATTGCCTACCTAGTAAATTCTTTGTTTGAATCATAATAAATGCATAGGTGAACAAAAAAGCCAATATATTTCTATGTATTATACTAATCACATTTTGCTCGTCCTTCTTTCCTTTTTGGGATGTCCCGTAATAGATGCCCACTTTCCCATACTAACTTTTACTTTTTGAGGTAGAATAATGTAAAACATAGATTAAATAGGGGAGGTTTTGGAAAGTGATGGCTTTTATTTTCATTTGAACACAAAAAATTGTTCCTGAAAAAAGTTGGGTTTATGAAGATAGAAAAGTGAAATGGCACAAACAAGGTTTATCACAGACTACATAAATAAGCACCCTCAAACACTTCAATTATTCTCCCATCTCACCACCAATGACTTGAAAATTTATAATCAAAACCCAAATAATAGCATCAATTTCTTTGTTAAATGTTGACCAAAATATTTTTCAAAAATAATTTATTCATTCATTATAAAATCGATACTCTTTACTCATAAACCATCTTTGGACCATGATTAACAAATCAGATAAAGCTTGCGTACTCTAGAACTAGACACCTCACATCTACAATTGCGATAATAGTGTCATTTGAAAGATTAACAGAGGACAGCTAGGAAAGAGGGAGGGAGGGGGGGTCGTGGTGTTAAAGAAAAAAGAAAGAAAGACAGTATTAGACAAAAAATGTTTCATGACTATTGAGCGAATTCTCACATTTTTTCACAAGTATACATATTAGAGCATCCCTAATGACTTATCTAAATTTCTACCTAAAATGACTAACCAAATGCTACTTTTCTATTTTAAATAGTCACTTTTCAAAACATCATACATCCGCTTATCTAATTCTTTCTCTATTCTATATAGATAATTTTTTATTCTTTTTTTTGTGACGACAGGAACCCCCCCCCCCCCCCCAAGGCAGGGTCACATCGTATACCCACTCCTGAAAAATAAACTCCGAACCCTTGTAATGCACCCCCACCACACGAATCGGTTAAATCAGGCTTTCGCCAGGGGTGCGGACCCAAGGGAATTCGAACATTAGACCTGATGGTTATGTCACCAAACTCCAAGGCCTTCACCAATTCAAAAAGGGATGTGAATGGTTCGGGTCAAAACCAAATCCAAAGGTTGATTAAAGTTCGACGCAATATTAGATCCAAAGGTTTGAATTCAAATCCTTCTCAATTTTTAATTATAATTCAATAGAACTTGCAACTAAGTAGATTTTACTCAATTAGATCTAAATCTAATTAAAAATCTGAATATATGTCAATGAGCTCTAGATGGATGTGAGTTCAAAACCTACCATGTACATCATTGACTTACCAAATAAGAAAAATTACATAGTTATATAACCTTTTTTTTTACTAGTAACCTACACCACACCCAATAAGTAATGAACCAATGACTTCAACTCCGCCCTACTAGGGGGGAGGAGGGTAGTGCCATCTGGGCTAAACTTGACCTCTTTATTAGAAAGATTCAAGTCAATGTATATCTCATAAATATTCAGATTTTGATCAATTCCAGACTTTTAAAAAATTTATTTGAATTCAGAATCCATCACACTTTTTTTTTTTTTTTTTGATAAGTAATTTCGTATCATTACGCATTTATGAGTTCATTGAGCCCCACTCTGAATTTGGACCTTATTGTCTATCTCAATTTTGAATTTGAATCTTACTAGAGCTACACCAAGACCTCACTAATGAAAAGCATAACACCGCATTGTTGCCGATGTCAATGGCAAGTAACCAATAAAGAGTCTAACAAAAGAATCCACCAACTCCAACTCTGAAACCTTGTTTGCACTAAGAAAACCCAAGAGACCATGGCAACGCCTCTCCCAACAAAAACTTATTTCCTCTCCATTACCCTCTTATCTTCAACTATACCAAACTTCTTAATTTAAAATAAAAAATCACCTTATAATTAGAATCAATGTCAATGTCATCAAAACAATAAGGAGTATGACATAAAAGAATCCACCGGTCCCAACTCTAAAACCTTGTTAGCACTAAAAAAACTTGAGAGCCCAAAGCAGCTCCTTTCCATATAATTCCTCACAACTACCTCTATTATCAACTAATGCAAATTTCTTAATTTAAAAGCAAAGTCGCCATATAATTTCAATCAATTTCAATGTCAAGCAACCATATGAAATAAAAGAATTCACCAACTCCAACTCTAAAATCTTGTTCGCCTTCAGACAACTCGAGATACCAAAGCAGCTCCTCTCTAGACAGATCCATATAAATCCTCACCACTACCCTCTTATCATGAAAGCAAATTCCTTCGCTTTTTTTTTTTGTTTTTTTCTCTTTTTTGATAAGTAATTGGCCCCAAGGGGAAAAGCAAATTTCTTTAATTAAAATCAAAGTCCTCTAACCCCCCCCCCCAAGTGATTGAATCATTCTACATTATTTCCTTGTCTGGTTAAAGTGGCTAACACTTGCATGATGTTATGAAACTTCCTGCTTTAGATGGTTCAGATTAGATTCATTTAATGGTGATCAGTATCGTTCTATTCTCAGAAGTCATTAAATACAAAAGGACAACAAAAACTTAGGAACATTTTTGTGTGAACATATTTTCAAGAATCATTCTCATTACATTTTATTAAAAACAACTTATAAAGCAAAAAGATGTTCAACTTATCTTTTCTGTTTCCCATTAAGGGAAAAAAAAAATAGCAAATACAGCATGTTCTCAAAATTATTGTTGGCTTCTGAGAAGCTTCTTTTGTCTTTTTTTTCTTGCTGTGTAAATTTACTCACCCACCACCCAATGCTTAGGGGAGGGAAGGTGCCATTTGGCCCAAAGGATATTGCCAAAAAAGTTCTTAATTACTTAATAAGAAGCCCATTCAAGGTAACAAAAGGGAAGAAAAAAATGTCATTTACAGGTTTTCCATATCTGAAACATGTTGGGTCATGTTCAATCTGCATCCTGGAAATTTTTTTTTTAAGGCGTATCTAGATGCGAATGATAAGTAACGGCATCCAATGCATATGTATGGGACAAAAAAATCTTCTCCATAAAATGCATGTGCTTCTTCGATGTTGCGCAATAGACCCATTAGGACCTACCCCGATAATATGGTTGCCAAGATGAATATAAAATATGCTTCTTAGCTTATAAGTCCATCTTATTACCTACTGATCTACAATTTCAGATGGTTTTTTGTATACCATGTGACCTGATCAACAATTTCAGATAGTTTTTTGCAGAACATGTAATGTACGAGCTTTTTTAGTTAAATAGAGGCCGAGTCATTTAAATACTTTTAACTATGCGGATATATACCGTTAGAATTAGGATTAGAATTAAATAAGAGCCATGGTTTAATGTCGCTAGGATTTTAGGGTTTCATCTTCTCGTAAATAGAGGCTATGACAATAGTCATTGTTATAAGTGCATCTTTGGCCTATTCGTTCTTTTGAGAACTCTATGGTGTTACTTGTTTAAGTATCCTGGCAAGATTTTTCTTTGTTTTCCTCTAAGAAACTTAGACTTCAATGGAAAACTGAATTATATCTACATCTTCTTGCACTCCCAACTGCATCATCTTACATCTAACCCTTTTCATCCCCCATTTAATTTTTGAAAAGACCAAGAGAAGGCTCCAAAATGGTTTCTTTTGTTTAAGAAGTGTCTGGTGCTCCTTTACCACCTACTAATACCCGGACACGCGTAGTCCCTAGCTCCACATGCACTGGGTGATTAGTAGAATAAAATCTCAAGTTGTAGCAACCAAAAGCAAAGCAGTAGGATTCACACTTGTGCCAACACTTTCTTGGGCAGTCCTGCCATAAAACCACTCAGCCAAATCCATCTTTAACTAGTTTCTTTTTATACATCTTCATAGAGATCCAAAACAAAGCCCTAAAGGGTCAAAATCCAGGGGTTTACACATGGGATTATAAGCACTTTAACCATTCTTCTTTCTTTCTTTCTTTTTATGGATAATAATACTTCGAGACTTAAACCCACATTCAATTGTTTATTAAAGTTCTATGCCCATAAACATTTACGGCTTCAATAATCATTGCAAAGCATTAAAATACCATCCCATCCGTGTCATAAACAATTAAAATATAATACATATCAATCCCCAGAAAATCAAGAACCTATAATAAAAACGACAAATTAAGGAATAAAAATCTGCAACTTTCATACAGTAATGCTCATACAAGAATGATAAATTGAATAAATTGAAGCAAAAAGAGTATGCAATTGAAAACCAAGTACATCCAAGGTTTACCTGATCGGAGAAAGCATAATCTGAGAAGAGGAAACCCAACATAGCCCAAGAAGAATGGGAGCTCTCTCTCTCTCTCTCTCTCTCTACTCTATATCCCAAATAGTGGGTTTAGCAAAAAGCCGCCCCTTTAAAACTACAGCAACGACACGCATTCAAGTCTCCCCCCAACCCCAAGTGCCAAAACAAAGCGCTTGAGTCTCTCTTCCCCACTCTCTCTTTCCCTCTCTCTCTCTCTCTCTCTCTTTCCCCCTCTCCCTCTATCTCTCTCTCATTTTTTATGAAACAAAATATCACTCATGTGACAATGTCCATCCTATTATGGGTCTCATTAAGATAATATTTGTTAAATATTTTCTATTTTGATGCTATGCATCTCTAGAACTCAAATTAGTTATGTTATAACTAATTAACTAAACACCCATTCATAAATCATAATAACTCTTGCACAATGTATTAATATTAGATGGAAAATTAAGGCTTATAAAAGGATTAAGAAGAATTTCAACAAACATGATTATATCAAAGAAAATGAAATATCAATTTCTAGGCTTTAGAGAGTAAGAACTCAAATCTGAAATTTCATATATTAGAGAAGTAAATGTAGCCTACAATGACTCAAAACATACTATTTATGATATAAAAAATGCTAATTGTTCTCCTGGTGTTCTTCTAGATAATAGCTTTTAGTAACCCTAGAATAATATAGTCCTTCATCTCTTGTAACATAAAGAATAATGCTATTTAGTAGATTTTTATAAAACTATCATTTTTTTATATATAGGTAATATCATTTTTTTCATAAATAAGTGCAAATGGGCGCAACCCAAGTGCACAAGACGTAGACAATAGGGCTCAAGTATACAAAAGCTTTTAAGTTGAGAATAAAACACATAAATCTAAGAATTCAACAAGCGTTAATGCTTGTGGCGAATGCCACATTACTCTCCACGAATAAAGTGTTTGTTCAAATATCATATAACTGGATGACGTGGAAGAAAAAAAAAATAGTCATTTGATCAACACTTTAAAAAAAAAAAAAAAAAGTTAATCTAAGACTGGTTTTTATTGTCACGTCATTCAGTTGTATGACAATTGCACATGAGTCTACTAATTAGAATTAGTCTGAAATAAATAATCTTAATCATCCAACTTCATAAAAAGTCACATGCTAATCATATGACATTTTTCAAATACTAAAACATAGTAATACAAAACATATCATAATAATAAAAACTAGATATAATAGAGTATGGGTAATTCCTTGCTCTAGTCTTTAGATGCTCCTAAATCAATCCCTCTGGGTTGGAAAAAAACCTCAATTGTTTTAGCATACAATCCATGATTAATTTTCTTCAACTCCTCTTAAACAATTCATGTACTTTCACTAGTTGGCTTACCCAACCGCATCACCAAGAATCTCCTATTATTGCCTCTTCACATTTTTGTACTTTATCTTTGATGATAAATTTCTTCGTGATTGTCTTCACATGTGGACATACTGCATATTGAGAGATCCACATAAATTTTGGTGCCATTGTGAGTGATTGTCTTGTTTTATTTACCATAATTATGGTATTTTGCACAACATTCATCATTATACTCACCATTGACATTAGTATATTCAGGCTCATGCGCCCTCCACAAGGCCAGCATAGTCATGGTCGTGCCACACTCGACATAAGCATCGTCACAAGACCCGTGACATTGTGATGTAGACCAAGATTAGATGCTTCTCTTGGTTAGGGCTATAAATAAGGATGTCATCAAAGTACACTACCACGAACTTGCCAATGAATGGGCGAAAGGCTGATTTTGAGAGATTCAAATCCTAAGAATTATTTATCTTTCTTCCTGTACTGTTTTATTGGCTTTCACTTAGTCAGACTGCATCACATTGGCATAGTCACAAATCAAGCAACAATGTGTTTCCATTACCCTGGTGTCAACATGGTCATGTTAGATGATACCCTACACGTCAGCATTGTTGGGGCAAGTAAGGATGTCTCTTCAGTAAAGTTTAACATCACTTATGACGTCTGAATATTCACGATTAGGGAATAGAGAGCATTTTGAGTTAAATACATTTCACCATTTTAACACATCCAAGAACTTAGAATTATATATCTCACACACACACACACACACATATATATATCATTCTGAATTAAGAACTCTGATTTCAAAAAGGGTTTGCTTTGTTATTCTTCCTCGATTTTCAGATTTTTTTTACTGGCTTAGTACATATCCCTTGCCCGGTAAAAGTATCTTGCCAGTATTCGTATAAATGATATTTCCTTTGTGTTCAGCTATAGCCAAAGCCCCCAAATCGAATCACGAGTTGGCCCGAGGTTCCTAAGCTCTATGTTGTTGGGGAACTCTGCAAGTTGATTTACCATATTTGAGTCTTTTGAGTCTTTGGGGTACATTAATTAATATCAACACCTCATAGAATTGCCGAAGGCCAAAATAATTCTAAGGAGTAATGATATTTAGTAAATTGTTATACAACTAGCATACAATTTGATGATCGGCAGATCAGATTACCCATTAGATCAGCACTTGTAAAAAAATAATAATAAGGGCCAACTTTCACAGCTACGTTATCCCAATCAGTTGTATAGCAATCTACTAAATAATATTACCCAGTTTAAAAGGGTATTACAACAGCTCTTAGCATAATGTCCAGGAAGAAAACCTCAAAGAATGTTTGAAGATACATATGCAGAACTCAAAATACTTTCTGCCAGAAATTGTGGGTGTGCACTCAAGCTCACCAACCCAATATAATTAGCTGGGGAGAACCGACCTGCATTTGTGCATATTCAGTGCGTTGCCTGGTGAGCTAGAGGTCTGTGAGGCTTTGGAGCTGAAACAAAACAAATACTATAATGTAAGCATAAGAAGTTAGATTATATTATTTTTGGTGCAAAAACAAATATGTTAGTTTTATGCTAACATATCAAACCGTCTTTATGCACATAAGGTTTGTTATATCTAACACGTGTAAGGTAATTTAACCCTCCCTCCCACCCTCCTTTTGAGGGGGTGCCAGGTTGGGAGAAATACAAAGTTCCGAAGTAGACATGATATTTGCCCACCAAAGAAGGCAAAATGGTATCACATGGCCTGCCTCTCAAAAGACATCCCTACTACTATTATTATTATTATTATTATTTTCATATAACAAATCTCTTATAACCATTCAATCGATGTGGGACATCTGTTCAAGATGGAAACTTATTTGATTTGAATCTCCTTGATTTTATTTCGCGATTTACTCCTATTTTCTGAATGCAATCTCCTATTAATTTCTTTCCATAATAGTTTGTATTCCTCTTCTATTTAAAACCCATGTAAACATATGAAACACTATGGTGGAATAAAACAGTTTTTCTTCCTACCAAATTTTTCTTCTTTTTATTCTTCTTGCAATCTCCTATTAATTTCTTTCCATAATAGTTTGTATTCCTCTTCTATTTAAAACCCATGTAAACATATGAAACACTATGGTGGAATAAAACAGTTTTTCTTCCTACCAAATTTCTCTTCTTTTTCTTCTTCAACGTCAACTTGGTATCAAAGCAAAGATTCTGAATTTGAACCTTGTCTCTACCATTCACCTCTTATTTTAATTAAATATTTTTTGTGTTGGGCCTCACTTATTAAGGAAGAGTTCAAGCCTACACGTGAAGGAAAATATTAGGATATTTATTAAATGATTAAACCAATCATTTTCTATTAACTTAAGCTTTTTGGGATAATTGGTTGTTTAACAAAATCATTATATGTAGAACTTGATTAAGTTATACTGACTAGTAGACATCCAACCATCATTTAAGATTCATGTTGATAGTGCAATATCAGCTTATTCATTGACATCTTCCAGCAATAATTATTACATATAACTCTAGTCGGGATTGGGTTAAAGAATTGAACCCATTCTTTCGCTTCTGGTTGGGCTTATGGTTAATGATCTACTTTTGGACATAGTACTTCTATATGCAGTAATTCTATGACATGAGAAGCATACATTTATGCCGTGGTCATTAGTGTACTATGTGTGTTTGCTTGATAAACATTTTGATCGACTTCTTATAACTTGAGCTTTTAAATTGGAAGGTATCTAAAATGGTATTAGAGCCGTGGTTCTCGATAAGCCCTTTGGTGATATCTTTTGCTGTGCTGTGCAGGCTGACATTTGGTGCACAGGCATGCTTACTGTTTGTTTCTTTAACAAACATTATTGGCTTTCTTGCTGATAGCTTTTTAGTTGAACAGCTTTCAAATTTAGAAAGATCTAACGTGTTACCGGTTTCAAATGTCATGGTTAGCAAAGAAATTGTGTATGAGTAATAATTTATAGTCTTGAGTCAATACGTAATTATCAAACAGATTTTCAAATGTGACTTATTTCTTTTCTCTGTGTAGTCAAATGCTTTCAAAACAAGAATTATCACTTCCCCAAATGCAGTCAAACAGAGTCTAAATAGGATGAAGTTACATACCATTCGGGTTCCCTTGTTCATAGAAGGTTCGCAGAAGAGAGACTGCTTCTGATGCCATTATTCCTCCGTTACATTTGAAACCCTTGCCTTGTGGAACAGCACCGCTATCAATAAAAATGAAGTTATAGACAGCCCATTCATATGAATTGCATGATGTGCATTAATTAGTCGGAGAATATGCATCCAAAAATAAATAATTTAAGTTATCTAAAACACTCTTAGCTTTCTACATTGGGGATCAGACTCCCAGTCTAATATGTAATCATAACATTCTCGGGTTTCTACACAAGTCAAGCAGAAAATTGTAGATTTCTTTGTTTGAGATAAACACTCTGAAAGCATAGAACCCCGAAAGAAGGTGGTTGCAACTGTTGGTCGGTGACAAAGAGTCGTAGATAAAAACAAGCAAATTACTTAGAAAGGATATGTACTTCTGAGAAAAGAACAAAGGATAATAGATGAAATGGGACTTATTTCCATCATTTAAGACTAAATGAAAACTTAAATCCATTTCCAACAAATCGATGTTGTTTCCCCAGAAATATTCAGCACCCTCTTTTATGTAATAAATAAGGTCGATCAGACTTTTATCATTTACTACAGAACATCAACAACAAATCCTTGATGATTCCAGCTTCTAAAAAATGCCTCATATTTCAATCAGTATCCTCATTTAACCGGATTGAGTTATGGCTCACATCCTCCCAGACTCATTTACCCCAATCAATAAGTCAT
Organism: Carpinus fangiana; assembly: GCA_006937295.1. Lineage (NCBI taxonomy): Eukaryota > Viridiplantae > Streptophyta > Magnoliopsida > Fagales > Betulaceae > Carpinus > Carpinus fangiana. The sequence continues at coordinate 30,724,666 of CM017325.1, forward strand.
ATCCTGTTTGCGGTGTTCTAGTGGGAGTTGCCTTGCTTTTCCTTCCAAGGATACATAACATCAATGATGCAGAGATTCTGTCTCTCTCTCTCTCTCTCTTGGAGAAGTAACACGGTCAACATACAAGAGAAGTCCCTAGAAAGGAATAAGCATGATATCTAAAAAAAAATGAAAGATCTAGAAAACCCAAGAAAGGTGACAAAGAAGCATGTGAAAGACACCATCAATCAGATCAGGAATGGTGATACGGGACCCTAATTTTATGACATCAAAATCCACTCCTTCAAATGAGCGGCTATTCCTCCCAAACCAAATACACCACATTAGGACAAAAGGATAGCATTCCGAATTAATACTGTTTTATGCCTTCTAAAATTCCCTTTCTAACAATTCAAAGAAGACAACAAGCTCAAAATGAAACTAACTCTAGAAACTTGATCTAAAATGACAGAAGATGAAGCGGAAGAATATGAATAAGAGAAGTTTTAACAAGTAGAGATATGAAACAGGTAAAACTAGTCCAAATAAGTAGGTTTCTTAACTACCAAATAACTATGCTAACTACAATAGATAAAAGGGAGGGTGAATTACGCTTCTTCACACCCCCCACCCCCACAACTACAATAACTTGAATTTCCTCTTCAATCTTTAAATTGCTGCAATTCCCTCCCTAATTCGAATATATTTGTTTTAATGCCCCTCCACCAGTCTGATTGTTAATTTGAACGGAAAACTTAGGACATGTATTGGACATGCTTCCTTGCTAGGTGAAATTACTATATATCCATGAGAGGATTTCAAGCGGTAGTTTTGCACGAGTAGTTCTCTGAATTAGGGATATATGAGGCCAGCCGAGATCGTGGTAAAGGTCATGACTGTGTACCTCTTGTGAAGGTGATCGTCAGACTATTGATATTAGTTAAGATTTGCATGCGAGTTGTGGCAACCAGGTTATGTACTCATATGATGACAAGTATTAGCCTCTCAATACTACAATTATAGTGCCAGCTAATCTTACCAGAGCTGAGTACTCAGCTGTTATTCAATGGGTGCTATTGCTCTGCACAATGGCATATCCTGCATCAGTGGAATTGTCAATTTTGGCCATCCATCATTGAAGTCTACTTCTTCCTTCTTTGCCGTATTTGTCTGATTTAGTGTGCAGCTTGCCAATCATGGCAGCATCATTGTGTATCTTTCCTTCATGAGTCAACAATCATTAGTTTACTCCTGTTAAGCTTGTTATCATGATGTGAGGGTTTGGGATAGAAATGAAGTATGTTAGGATTTTCTAATGATAAAATGCAACCTGATCCAAGACTTCCGAAGGATTTAATGTATAAATCCATTGATAGGAAAACAAGAACTGAAAGCTACCAATTCACCACTGAAAGAAACTAGACTTCCCCTAAACCACACTGTGAGGGACCAGCAGGTTCATCTGAATCCTTGGCAAGAGAATATACAGAAAACTACATTTTTTTAATAAGCCAGACTGCCCTATAACTTTTTATTCTAATTCATCTCTAAACAACTAAAGGTTCGTATCAAGAAAATTGAGAAGCTACTTCCTGATGACCTGATCTACCACATCAAAGCTTTTCAATAATTATCTAGGCCACCTCCTTCATAGCTCTCATTTCTAAGACCATTCAACAATGTAATCTGTCATACTGTTGTGAATACTAGCCTTTCTATTAGGTCTTACATATTAATGCAAATACTATGCTGTGGACGTGGGGAAAATACAAGAAGAAAAGAGGAACAGCTGATTCAAAAGCAAAGACAGCATTTTGTTAAGAATCCCAGCTGGAACATGCTAGAGGAGCTTAAATATTGCTGTCAGATTTTCATTTTTTAAATATTTTTCAATCATAGGTATTTTGGTCTTTCCCTATATTTCACAGCAGCTGGTTAGTTCAGCTTGATTATGTGCGAGACCTACATAAGGCACGTATTAATGTTCTCTAAAGTCAACAAAAGTTGGAATAATAGAAACCTATACAAGGTATGCAATAATGTTTTCATAGAAACCTATACAAGGTATGCAATAATGTTTTCAGAAGTCAATGACAAGTTGTGTACAAGCTATTGATATTTTCAGCGGGGAATGAAAGAAATGGAAATAACCTTTTGAAAAGCCATAACACACTTTCTCAAAACCATTAACAAACAATTCGAAATACATAACACTTCTTAGAAACTTTTCACACCTTTCTTATAGGAATATTTTGAGAAAACAGATTATTAAATTCAAAAGTGTAAGGGCTAACTCGTTGCTTTAAAAAATTAAAATGTTAAAAAAATACCAAAAACCCAAAAAATAGATGGGGAGATCAAGCTGCCAGTGGAAGGGGTGACTCGCATAGCCACTCCCAACGGAGGGATTTCGTGTGACCAACTCCAACCCAAGGGTGGTAATGCAGCCACCCCCAAACAGGAGGGTTGGCCACGCAAGCCAACCCCTCTATTTGGGGTGGCCATACAAGCCACTCTTGGATAGTAGGTGAACGCAGAAGCCACCCCTGGGCTGGAGGTGACTATGCAAACCACCTCCAAGGGTGGCAGCCCCATCTTGCACAGCCATGTCCAATGGAGAGGGTAGAATGTGTAGCTACCCCCAACTGAGGGGGGTTGGAGTTCGTGTGACCAACTCCAACCCAAGGGTGGTAATGCAGCCACCCCCAAACAGGGGGGTTGGCTCATGTGGCCAACTCAAAAGTGGGGGTGGCCATGAACGCCAACCCCTCTATTTGGGGTGGCCACACAAGCCACTCTTGGATTGTAGGTGAACGCAGAAGCCACCCCTAGGGTGGAGGTGACTACGCGAACCACCTCCAGGGGTGGCATCCCCATCTCGCACAGCCACGTCCAATGGAGAGGGTAGATTGTGTAGCTACCCCCAACTGAGGGGGTTCGCACGGCCACCCCAACCAAGGGGTGGCTTGTGTGGCCAACTCCAACCCAGGGGTGGTAACACAGCCACCCCCAAATGGGGGTTTGTGGCCACCCCTGTTGAGGATGGCTGCGCAAACCAATCCCTCTATTTAGTCCCTCTATCTGATGAATGAAAGGACTAAATTGAAATTACAAAAATGGGGAAAAATTCAAACTTTGTAAAATTTTAGGGACCAAAGTACGTTTTAGTTGAAAAATAAAAAGCAAGTTTCCAAGTAATAAAACAATAAATTGAACCAATCACCAAAGACTTAACTGCGAGGTTCAGGTCAGAAATAAACCTTTTACATGGCTCAGAGCGACCTAAATTCAAAGACAATATTGATCCACAACCTCCAAACTTATCATTTGCACAGCCATAAAATACTTCCTTTATCCCTATAGAGAGAATGAGAGAAAACAAGTTAATGCGTATCAGAACGTAACTTAAAAAAAAAATTAAAAAAAATGAAAAAAAAAAATCTTTGATAGAGCAGAGAGATTATAAGAGCATACCAAGAATTGATAAAGCAGCTGCACACATTATGCACGGCTCACAAGTAACATAAAGGTAGCACTTCGAAATTTTTTTAGCAACTTCTAACTTTGAAAGTCCATTTCTTTGCCAGTCCTCAAGAAGAACATCAATAGCTTCCATTTCCGCATGCCTCGTTGCCTGAACACATATAACAAGTAAAATTTTACTTTAAAATCATAAAACCCACAAAATTAGTTTGAAGTAGAAGGCGCAGCTGAAAAAACATTAAAAGGCAGACGGCCCTCAACTTGTACATAAATTAGGCTTATTATATCAGTAAGAGATAAAGGTAATAACTTATGGTGACAAACATACTTGTTCTAGAATTTTTTTTTGAAAAGTCACAAGCAATAATATCAGTAAAGTACTTCGTGAAAACAAAAGTAATTGGTAAGCTATCCAATGGGTCTTGTACCCACAGCCTCACCGTTTATCCCATTCTTGTTGGGGAAGAGGTGCTATTTGAGCTACACTTGGATTGGCATCAAATAAATAAAATTTAGTATATTGTATCAAATACCCCTTGTAGTGAGGCCTATTTCTATTGACACCCCCTCAGTTTCCAAATGAGCAGCTAATACCCCTTACGCTACCCATTATATATATTTTTTTGATAAGTAATGTGAATTTTATAAAAACGCACAAAGGGGCGCAACCCTAAAGAAAAAATATGTAAAATAGATCCCCTACAAAATATACAAAGGACACATGTTCAAGAAAGCTTCTAAAGTCGGAATCTCCTCCCGATAATGCGCCATTGCCCACATATGTAGCATAGAAATCATATTCTTCCTCACCCCATCCACCGAGCATTCCTTATCCTCAAAAAGCCACGCATTCCTCTCCCACCATATGCACCAAATGACACACAAAGGAGCCATCCTCCATATAGCTTTAGCAAGATCCCTCCCCCCCACATGATTCCAACAAGCAAACAAATCTAGGAACTTTTGCAGCATAACCCACTCCATGCCAAATACTGTGAACATATAATGCCATAATCAAGTTGCCACTTCATAATGGATCAATAAATGATCTACAGATTCTCCATTCTTGTTACACATACAGCACCACTCCACTATTACAATACTTATCTTCCTCAAGTTGTCATGTGTCAAAATTTTCCCAAGTGCCGCATTCCACCCAAAGAACGCCACTCTTGACGGCACCTTGGTTCGCCAAATACTCTTCCATGGGAACATCTTGGTGGCTGGATTGGACAAGACCTTATAGAACGACTTCACCTCAAACACACCTTTTTTAGATGGGGACCAATAAATCCAATCTACATTACCCTGTGAAAGCTTACACGAGTATAGCCTTTCAAAGAAAGTCGATATCACATCCATCTCCCAATCCTGTATAGAACGAATAAAGATAACATTCCACTCCACAACCCCATTCCTCCAAATAAAGTTATCCTTAACCCATGCTTCCTTGTATCTTGCGATACGATACAACGAAGGGAATGCATACTTCAACGGCTGATTTTCACACCACGTGTCATGCCAAAATAGAATTTTCGAACCCAACCCCACTTCAAACCTCACATTTCGAGCAAATAAGTCTCATCCTCGCCTAATGTGTTTCCACAAACCAACATCAAAAGGCCCAGACACCTCCTTTGAACACCATCCACCATCCTGCTCCTCATACTTCTCTTTAATTACCTTATGCTACCCATTATATATCACCTCCATTATGCTTTCCATTTATTTGACTACCGAAAATCAGTATTATGGGTCCCAATGCCATGCTAGATATCCTTTCCTGTCAAGAAGCACAACAGAATTTACAAGGTTTAATTGTTGTGCTTCCCGACTGTTGAGAAGGTTGACCTCCCAAGATCTCTGTAGCTGGGAAACCCTAACCCACAACGAGAATCACTTCATGACCCCTCTGCGCTTTCTTTGCTGTTCCAGACAGCATCATTTTAGAGAACCTCGTATTGTAGAGGCCCATGCCTTCTACAGCTTCTAGATTGCCATCAAGAACATCCACTCCGAGATATACAACATGTTGCTTGAAACTTACAAGAGCAAGGAGCATTGCCTCTTCCACATGCTCGAGAGTGTCCCTTGCATAGCCAAGAAGGCCAAGTTGGACCTGCACTATATCGAAAGCTCCAAGCCCTTTGTGGAGAGGCTTGTGGCCTTCAATTTGTGTGGAAAGGGTCTTCATCTCAGGAAGTTTTGGATCAACATTTTGGCTAAAATTCGGTTGTGCTTTATTTATTTATTATTGTTTGAATATGTAATAGTTTTTTTTTTTTTTAACAACGGGAAAGAATATCTGACAAGGAAATAGAACCCATAAAACATCTTTCTACTAGCCAAATGGATGGAAAACCTAATGGAGGGAGTCAATTAAGATTATGGATAGCATAAAGAGTGTCAATAGGTCAACAGAAATGGGCCGTTACGTAAGGTCTTAAAAGGATCAACCACCCCCCACCCCCAACCAGGCAGTTGTCTTCCCCTTCTAAAAAAATCCCCCAAACCACCTAAAAAAATGAATTAAGAAATATGGGTATGGGTTTTCATAAAAAAGAAGAAGAAATAGGGGTATGTGTAGCACACTTATTACATAAATACAAACATGGACAAATCATGCCACAAAGTTTACAATTTCAAGTATGGAATTATAGAAATGCAAGATTATCTGAATGACGTCGGAAAAACAAATAACTTATAAAACTGTGAATAAAAAAATGCTCTTTCTCAACCAAACAGAAAAAGAAAAGAACACAAGCACATTTTTAATTTGACAAGTAAAAAGAACTCAAACACAAATGCATATGCACACATTGAATGCATGACAAAAGTTAAGAACCGTGATTTGAATTTATACAATAGATTACTGTGGTTTGCTTCTGTATAAAAATGGTCCTTCCTAACAGGAGTTATGACACATGGCCCCTTAAACACATAAGCACTAATGATATTTTAACACATGGCAATCTAACCTAAATTATAAATCAATCCTGAATTAAAAAAAAAGCTAAAAAATAAAAAGCAAAATAAAATTAAAATTTAAAAAGAAAACAAAGGAAGTGGGTAGTTGGCATCCCCTCACAAAGGAATTGTTGGCCACCCGTCTCCTATAAGGGTGGCCAACCCTCATCTGGGGCGGCCATATCTCGGACACACTAGATGAGGGGTGGCTGCCCCTTACTTGGCCTGGCCAAGGAATGGCTGGCCCTCTCCTATGAGGGGCGGCTATCCCTTGGACACTGAAGTTCACACCTCTCTTGTGAGAGGAGGCATTCCCTTGGCCACCCTAGATGAGGGCACCATCCCTTGGCTACCCCAAATGAGGCTCAACTGCCCCTCACAGAAGGGGCGGCAACCCTTCTTATGGTGTGGCCAAGAGATGGCCACCCTTATAGGATAAGGGTGACCGGCCACCCCTCTCTGATGGGAGGCCAGCCACCATCCTCCTTTTTTTTAATTTTAATTTTAATTTGGCCTTTTATTTTTTTATATTTTTATTTAGGGCTGATTAGTAATTTAGGTTAAATCATGGGGGCAGTCGCCCTTACAGGATTAGGAGGGGTGGGCCAACTACCACCCTCCTTTGTTTTTAATTTTTTTTCTTTTTATTTTTTTAGTTTTTTTATTTAAGGTAAATTTGTAATTTAGGTTAGATTGTTACGTGTTAATATATGATTAGTGTGGATGTGTTTAGCTGGCATGTGGCATTAACTTCAGTTAGAAATGCTAACAAAAAGACCATTTTTATACAGAAGCAAACCATAATGATCTATTCTATAAAATTCAAACCACATGGACTGATTCTATAAAGATGCAAACCAAACAGATTTGATTTTTCATTTTCCATTTTTAAATGATGTGGTGAAGTTAATTGAAGCTTACTCAACCATATGCACACATGTCAAAGTTTTACTATATATGGAATGACCATTAGCCTAAGTATCACTACTCATTGTTAAAACCCCTTTTTTTTTTGATAAGTCAATAGAATTTATATCAAAAAGCGCAAATTTAAAGGGGTGCCACCCAATTATACAAAGAGTATAACTAAGAGCGCCTAAGTGCACCCAAAGAAGACCCAGGCTCACAAAGAGCACCCACACGAACCAAGAACAACAACCCATAGCAACACCCTACAAACAACCCACAACATCAAACCTAACAACCCCTGCAAACCCAACAAATCCTCAACAAAACCCACAAAATCAAACCCATCAAAACCCCAAACAACCCTAACCAAACACCTCACAACACTAACCCCAATCTTTGTCCCCAAAATAGACGGAACACGCAGTCCAAATCCGATGCTCTAGCTCTCTACGAGTGATTCTATACAACTGAATGGCTTCCCTCCTTGGAGTGGTCTTGAAACCAAAAGGCCTTTTAGCAAGACCAGCGTACGTGGGAGCGTCCTCTAAAACCGGAGGGAAAAGGAAAACTTTCCCTCGCCCAACAGGGACAACCGGGGAAGTGATACTACCAGCCCCAGCAGTGGCCGTCGGAGTAACTGCAGGATCCCCAGCCACCGCCTCCGGAGGACCAACCTCAAGGCTTGCCGCAACAGAAAGCACAAAACTTCTAACCACGGTCTCTCTGTTAGTGTCCCGTATCCCTGCCTCCAGCTTCGCCTTCAACTTCGGGAGCTCCATAGGACAGACCGGAGGGGGAGCACCCTCGTTCTTCATCCGTGTTCCCTCCTCAAAACAGTCGATGGCAGCGAGCAGCTCCTTGCTCCGAGTACCATCCCTCAACCACCCAAGAAACCAAGCCTGAGATTCAGTCAGACCATTGACCAAAAGCTGAGCCTTGGAAACAGCCAGATCAGAAACTGAATCGGACCCATCTCTGAGAACGACGGGACCAGAAGGCACGATCTGAGTAGAACCCACCGGGAATGGGGTCAAGCTCGTCGCCGGCGCTGTATGGGAGCAACCCAACAGGACAGAGTCCGCGTAGATCATCGCTGGCGAACTTAGGGCGGCCTCCGACGCACCAGAATCGTAGAATGCCCGACCGGCGACGCCAAGGCGATCGACTCCGTCGAAGACATGCTCAAATCCGGCGACATGCTCATATCATTGTTAAAACCCCTAATGGAAGGAGTACGAAGAGAGTAATTTGATAACAAAGCATACCTGAAATGATTAATTTGAAAAGTTTTAATTTCTAAAGAGCAATTTGATCAAAGGTAAATAAAGCTCAGAGACCTCTATGCTATTTTTATATCAAAGTGACTGCATAAAGAAAGATTAAGCCAAATTGATTAGCACATATATTTTTCTTTTTTTTCGTTTTCATCAAAAAGAAAAGATTATTTACTGATTATAATGGATTAACAATTTTAACTGATCATTACATAATGGACATACATGCCTATTAAACAATTAGCCATTACCATTCTTAAATCTACCTTACCCTCTTTTCTTTTCTTTTTTTAATAAAAGAAATTCATTGAATACATAAGGGACGCAACTCAAATACACAAGAAGTATACAAAAGAAAAATACCCAGAAAATCAATTACAAAAATCTGCAAAGCTAGGGACAAGGAGAAGGGTGTTTGTAGAGATCCACTCAAAAAGGGATTTAAGAGAACAAACTGGTAGATCCGAGCTTGTTCTCTCAAAACCAACAAAGCTTTGACCATTCCGTTCTCCCCAAATTCACCACATGTAGAAGGGAGGGATTACAATCCAAACAATATTGATGTCATTCTGACCAACCCTTCTTTTCCAACACACCATGAGAGCTACAACCTGTCTACACATAACCCATTATACTCCAAACATTTGAAACACCGTATTCCACAAATCTCTCAAAACATCACAATGAAGAAAATGATCCAGGGTTTCCCCACTCTTTTTACACATACAACACCAATCTATCACTACAATATGACACTTGCAAAGATTGTTCAAGGTGAGAATTTTCCCCATGAATGCTGTTCAAGTGAAAAAAACCCAACCTCTAATGCTCTTCCAACGTAAGGATGAGTCAAGATTGTGATGAAGAACCTTATAAAAGGAGTTGACCTCAAAAGTTTTCTTTTCGAGGGCATCCAACACAGCTTATCATCTCCTCCCCAGCCCACCCTAGCAAAATACAAGACATTGAAGAAAGAGGAGACTGAGTCCACCCAATCACGCATCAACCTAAAGAAAATAATGTCCCAATGAACCACATCATTGCCAACAACCCTAATGTCAGCCACCAAAGCATCCTTATTCCGAGCAAGACAAAATAACTCCGAAAAAGATTCCTTCAAAGGATGATCTTAACACCACATGTCATGCCAAAATCTGTTACAAGAGCCATCACCCACCTCAACACTGCCAAAAGTAGAGAAGGCATCCCACCACCTCCTAATGTGTTTCCAAAGACTCACCTCGTAGAGTCGAGTGACACCTTTAGTGCACAAGCCACCCCCCAAATTCCCATACTTTTTTTTTATTTGATAAGTAATGTATATTCATCTCTAGCAATCCATTCTCATGATCATCAAAGCTTCTTGACTTTCACTCTCCAAAGACACCACATTAAACACAAATGAGCCAGCCTCCATATTTTCAAAGCATTACAGTTTCCTATGTGCCCCCTTCAACTTCCCAACAAATCACTCACCCTTCAAGGCATAACCCAAGCAACACCAAACAATTCACTATCCAATGCCAAAAGGCCTCTCTCTCCACAACAAACCTCCAAAGCACTTTCCCAATAGAGCCTGATTAAACGTAGCCAAACTCTGATCCCTAACCCTTCAAGCTGAATAGGAGTACAAACCTTCTTCTGATTAATAAGATGGAATTTTGACTCATTATCCAAACCACCTCCACAAAAAATCCCTCTACAATTTTTCTAACCGATTAGCATCACCAATCGGGATAGGGAACAGGAAAAGGAAATATGTGTGAAGATTTGAGAGCGTGCTCCTAATCAATGATACTCAACCGACATTAGACAAGTAAAGTTTTTTCCATCCAGCTAATCTTCTCCCCATTTTCTCAATGATAGTATCCCAAATAAAATTTAGCCTTGAACAGAGCACCCAACGGGCAGCCCAAATATTTCATAGGCAAAGAAGAGACCCTGCAACCCAAAGTATGAACCAACCCACTCACATTCGGCATATTACCCATGGGAACCAACTCGTATTTATCTAGGTTCTTCAACCCTAAAGCAACTTCAAAACAATGGAGAACACATCTCAATATCGAAAGTAATCTGGAACAGTCCCACAGAAAATGAAGGTATCTTCAGCAAAAAGGCAACGTGAGATACAGACACAAGATCATCATTCCTAGCTCCCACTGAAAATCCAGTGATAAAGCCCTCATTCACAATAGCTAACATCTTACGACTCAAAGCTTCCATGACAATCAAAAAAAGGAGGGGGGAGAGAGGGTTGCCCTATCTCAAAAACCAAGAACTATTGAAGAAACCATTAGGCATACTATTAATCAGAATGGAGCTATGGATATGCAGTGAGTGATCAACTTTCACCATTTCTCCCGAAAGCGACATCTCCTTAACATGTAAAGCAAAAAGTCCAAGCAAACATTATCATAGGCCTTCTAAGTCCAATTTACTCAAAACTCCCGACTCACCTGATTTGAGACGGCCATCTAGACATTCATTAGTGACAAGAACCGACTCTAGAACCAGACAACCTATGATAAAACCATTCTCAGTTTTTGAAATGATATTCTCCAAAACAGTTTTCAGTTTATTCACCAAGACCTTCACAATAATTTTGTAGATGCCACTCACCAGACTAATAGGACAAAAGTCTTTGACCTCAACAGCTCCCACTTTCTTAGGAATAAGAATGATGAAAGTACCATTCAAACTTTTCTCAAACTTACCCCGCTAATGAAACTCAAGAAAGAATTTCATGACATCTAATTTGATAACATCCAACAAGATTGGAAGAATGCCATAGGAAAACCATTTGGACACGGAGCCTTATCCCCATTCATGCCTTTCACTACCTTGAAAACCTCCCTTTCCTCGAAAGCTCGCTCCACCCAAACTACTTCCTCCTCACTAATAGATTGAAATGGGAGACCATCCAAATCCACACACCAGTGCCCTCTTTACTTGTCAAAAAAAAAATCTACCTCACCCTCCTGTAGTTCAATTGTTAATTGACCATGCTCTGTTAACAACAGGATTTTCAGAGTATCACTTGTTGTATTCACTTGGGTAATCTAAACCCCTACCATTCTCAGATACAAACAAGATGAATTTGATAACTCTACAAATGGGCAAATCGATATGAAAAATAATAACCCTGAACTGTGAACAATCCACCAGAAGTTTACCAGGAAAAAAAAATAGTGTCAGACACAAGTATACATATACTGTTTCAAACTAACAGACAAATTAAAGAGAAGATGCAAGGCAGCACCATTTTGGAATGCAACACTAAATATTTTTTTTCATTTTCCTAGATCACTTGATTCAGCATGATGGTGGTCAAAAAGATTTGATAACAAATAGATAAAATCACCAATTTGATCAAGATTTGATTCACATGTTCAAATGATATAATAATTTTGGTTAAGCGCTCAAGCTATATACAAAAATGGTGTACATATTCAAGAACTGGAGGCTGTTTGACCACACAGAGAGCTGCGGTTTCTCAAAAATGTACTAAAATTTCTCCTAAATTAACAGGAATTAGCTTCAAAACTACAAGATGAATTGATGAAAAAAAAAATGAACTAAAATTCTACAGAAACACACAAGGAAATAAAACAGAAAATATGAGATCAAAGGAACTCCCAAAATATGAAACTAAGTATAGGAAAAAAAAAGAAAGAAAGGAATTGATCTCACATTTCGCGTCTCAGTAGTTCGATTTCTTCCTGAGGCAATAACTTTCCCATCCTCCACAATCACACAGCTAGTCATGATATCAATAGCTTGAATGAGGAATAATGTATTTAAAAAATGAAACACCAGATAGGAAAATAAGCAAAACTAAATACCTGAAATATATTAAAAAAACTATCTGAAATATATGATTAATAACTTAACATAGAACCATTTAAACAACTTCGGACATGAAAAGATTCCTAAAGCTGATATTGTAAGGTAAGAGTTCTTTTCACAATATCCAGTCCTCATAAAAAAAAAATGTCCATCTTCACAACACAGTTTACAGTGTCATACCACCAAACCCTTCATATCTGAAGGAGTAGATGACCTGAAGATCAGATTAACACAATCCTCTCTCTTAAGCAAGGTTATAGGCAAAAAAAATGCAAGTACAGCAAAGTTTGAGCAGCCACCTGGAGTGCAATATATGAAATTTATTCATTTATTTGCTTCATTTTCTGGGACACGATGTGAAGTTAATCTTGAACTCAACTCATGCTCCTAACAACATATATAGCCCCAGTCTAGGACAATTTACTCAACATTTGTCAAATCTAGGCTTGGCTCAGCTATAAATAATCTCATGGATGTTGTCACCAGATAAAAATGAACCTGAAGCCATATACTAAACATTCTTAAAACTCATAACTCAAAGCCCAACTCACCAAATGTGATAGTAAGTGTTTTTATATAAGAGACTTATAAAGCCATAGCAACCTGAAATAAAGGGAGTAAATTGGTGACAGGCATGCATGCAATTTTAGGGAGTATAGATCACAAGGTTAGCAAACTATTATAGAGCAAAAGGCAAACATATTTCTGAAAATGCTTATGTAAAACCATTCATACAAAAAGAAAGCAAGGATATGCAAACTTGGAATCTTAAACCCCCAATTCTAAAATTCCTCTGAAAAATCACAACGTAGCATGACAGGAAATATTAAATAAAACTGATAACAGCTTACCCAACAGGTACTTCAAGGCTGTCCAAAGCAAGCTTTGCCTGCCACATGAGAAGGCATGAATGAGCAGTAGAGAAACAAGTAAAATTCCAGAAAGCAAAACACTAGATAAAACAACTAAAGAAAATACTAGAATACAAGAATAAACTAAGGCTACACAATAATAGAATCAACATGATGCTCTAAGTTGCTTTCAGCTAAATAGCCAATCCCTCAACAGAGCAGGAGAAACCAAAAGCCCCAGCAGAACAAACCACCTACTAATAATGGACACACACCAGACTTGACCCTATAAGTGTGTTCTCACTTCTCTTGTATATTTCCTGTGTACTAGGGTTGCGCTCCTCTGCGCGTTTTTCTATAAAACATTACTTATCCAAAAAAAAAAAAAAGTGTGTTCTCACATTTATCACTAAAGCTCACAGCTAAAAATGAGCCAAAGATTTTTTTTTATATAAGTTATGAGCCAAACTTAAGCTCTCTTGACTTCATTGGTGATTCATTTTATATGAACCTCAGTATCTAATCCAGCTGTACCCTCAGAGTTTGTACAAACTGATTCCACTTTCCAGCATCCCAACCTTGATGAAAGCCAAAAACAAAAAACAAAAAAACAAAAACAAAGAAAAACACCCACAAAAACCCAAAGCCCCACAATAGGCCCCCCGGGCTACATTAAGACATAGCAAGAGCCCTCTTGCCTTTTCCCCGGCTAGAACCAACTCCCTTAGCATCAAATTTGATCGAGCATTCTAAACTCTTAAGCAAACCACAAAACTAAGGAACTAAAAAACACAACAAATCCAATCATCATGAAACATATAATAGAACCACAAGACAATCAAGTTAGTCCATTGTACATAAAACAGCACATAGGACAGTAAACAAAGCAAGCCGCTTGTGAACAGCTCAGGCTTGGAACAAGAACTCTTTTTTTTTTCTTTTTCTTTTTTCTTTTTTTCTGATATCGGGGACTTCTACAAGGCAGGGCCCTGGACCCACCCCTACATAGTAAACCTCGGTCCCGCACCCCCGAATAATTTCCTACACGGAACTAAGTAGGAAACACACATGCAAAAATAGGTATTTAATGCTGGTTTTGTTTGCTCGCTAGCAAACAACCTGTTGTATTGAGGTATTCCTCTCATTGTATTCAATTAGTTCTAAGTCCTCAACACTGATGCAATAAGTCCAAGCATATAAATGAGAGGGCCTGGGCATTACCTGTTGCATTGCAAGTTCCATAAATGCAGGGGTATCAAGAGAGCACTCTTCCCCAGGAGATGCCATCTAACCCAAAAACTAAAACAAATGAATACCAGAACAAATATGCAGAAGGTTCCGTCATAATAATGGGAAAAAACAGTCAAACATCATGTATATCAAGTCTTTAAGTCGAAATCAGATAAAAGGCTTACTTGTCTGCGCTGGTACCCTGGTGGGTGGGCGTCGCCGGTTATTTCAGTTCCAGTGGTGGCGGAGGCGGAAGGTATGGGTTCTGGAGGGCGGAGGGCGGAGGGGGAGAGAGAGAGGAGCGTTTGAGGAGAGAAGCACTGGATGGTGGGCAGCGGCACTGTTGGTCGTCGTCGTCGTCGTCCTAGCGTGGCGTCTCCAATCTGGGTGGGTGTTGGGTGTTGGCGTCGCCGGAAGCAGAAGGCGTTGGCCGTGGGGTGGGGGAGAGAGCAGAGCTGCGTTAATGGTTTTGGGGTAGAGAATTTGCTTTCTTTGGGGGCTTAAGGTGAAAACGTGGGCCTATTTCTTTTCTTTTTAAAAAAATAAAAATAAATAAACTTAACCGTAGGAAAAAACAGAAATTGTTTTTTTTATTTTTTTTAGTAATACTAAAGAGCACTTCAAATAAAATTTCATGTCAAAAAAAAAAAAAAAAAACTAAATTTGAGGAGAGCAATTCACTTTATCAAATTTAAATAGCCATTTTTAAAATAAATCAAATATTAAGCTGTCTATATCTTTATCCACTTTAGTTAAATATTGTTATTTTTTATTAGTTTTAAACCAATGAGAGAAGAGGAGAATAAAAAATAAGTTTTAAAAGTTATATAACTTTAGTTTTTTGACTCTTGGAATGTATGGAGCATATATGAGTTAAATATAAAGTAAATATGAGAGCAGAGACGGAATTGGGGTACTAACAGGGCCATGATCCCCCCAAATGACAAGAAAAAAAAAATTAAGGCAAAAAAGAAGTAAGGTAAAAGAAATTGATTTAAGGTATTTTTTGCTAAATGGTCCCTCCTCAAATTTTTTTGGCCCTGGTTCCCTCCCAAATTCAAAGTTAATTTTGTCCCTGTCTATGAGCTTGTTAAATGAGTGTTTTCTTTAGTTTTGTTATATTTTTAGAAAAAAGTTAAATATAAAAAGTCTATTGTGAATACTTTAACAAAAGTTTATCCAGAAGCTAATTGGCTCAATTGCTCAAAGAGCGATCCCCAATCAAATTTTGAAAAACAAAAAAAGGATATAGTAGGAAAAACAAAACAAAAACAAAAAAGTAAGGAAAAAGAAAATTAAATTAAGAATAACTAAAGTACGGTTAAACCCTTGGCTTAATTAAGAAACCTAAAGGATCAAATAAGAGAGAAATGTCCAGGAATGTCAACTTAAGTAAGGACACTCTTGCCCATGTATATAATGTTCCCTAGAGAGAGAGCATAGCAGAGTGGGATGGATCATGGAGTCTTCCCCCTCCTTTTCCCTTCTTCATCATAAATCGACCGGGGCACGTTTGTCAATGGACGTTTGAGTGATTTCTAGTGGTGCATGGTTAGCTGATGGTGACACGTGGAACATATGAGGGTGTGTTGGAAATTTTTTTTTTTTCTTTTATTATTATATTTTAATTGTTCCTTTTGTAACACAACCTGCAACAATTGAGTTTGATAAGGTTGCGCTATGAGTACGTATGCATAATCTTCCCCTAGCGTGTATGGGATTCGAAGTTGGCAACAAAATAGGATCATTCGTCAGCTACGTGGAAGACGTAGATACGGATGAAGATGGAGTGGGTTGGGAAAAAAATTTACGAGTAAAGATTCATATGGATTTGACAAAACCTCTGTTGAGGGGGAGGCAGCTAAAAGTACTGGGAGTTTCTATGTGGATTCCATTCCAATATGAGCGATTGTCATGGTTTTGCTTCAATTGTGGGGTGGTAAAACATGGGCCATTGGGGTGTATGAAAAACCCCAGTTCAATGGTGCAAGGGGAGGGTACTGAGTATGGACCGTGGCCGAGAGCTCCGCCGCCTGATCAAAGGATCAGAGGAGGGTCCGAGTGGATGAGGGGAAAGGTGGGTTATGCACATTCTCACAATGGATGCTCGACAGGGTATAGCAAGGAGAGAGGGCCAAAAGGGAGGAAGCAGGAATTCAGGTTGTGTAAGTGTAATTATAAACAAATAAATAAATGGTATTATTAAAATGGCATTTTTTCGTGGCAAATATATTAGTCATTTATGTATCATATGCAAACTGATGCTAGGAATATTTATAACGATATGTTAGCCATTTTAATGCTAAAAAATTTTGGGTTACAACAGGTTTTTCCTAAGGTAAAAGTCTTAATAGGAATCAGGGATGAAACGGGGAGTGATTGGGTTACAACAGGTTTTTCCTAAGGTAAAAGTCTTAGTAGGAATCCATGACGAAACTGGGAGTGGCTGATGTAGGCCATGGCCCCCACAATCCAAGGAAAAAAAATTATAAGGTAAAAAATTTATATATATATATTATAAGGTAAGGTTTTTTTTGTTTTTTTTTCCTATTGGCCCCTACCTACAAAAATTGTTGGCCCTTGGCCCCTACCAGTCCCAAGCTATGGCTCCATCCCTGGTAGGAATGAAAGCTTGCTAGTTGAACAAGCTGTAAACCGAGAACATTATAGAAAATCAGCCTCTTTTGGGTTGAACACATGTTGAAGAATACCTCAAATCACACAAAACGCACCATTCTCAGCATATGAATTAAACTTCATACCACTTACAAGCGAAACAGACATATATCTCAAATTGGAAACAAACATATATTCTTAACGAGCTCGATCGAGCTTCCAATGACCTAGTTTTGGACACGCATTTTATAGTACGGGAGTTAGTCTTGAAATCCTAAAGCTCAGCTCTATTTAACTCAATTACAGCCCCACGTCTGGATGATGGGTTTGAAATTGGGGTTTTACTACGTGGGTTTTTGGTTTTACTTGAAAAAAAAAAATAAAAAAAAAAATCTCATTTATGATGACACATCATTTGGGAATCAACTCTTAAAAAATAAAATAAAGTTAATAAGTATAACACTTTTTAAAAATGAGATGAAAAATGTGGGGTGGAAGTGGAACCTCTCCCCTAGTCGACAAGAACAAGGAGAAATCAAAAGTTGAATATGGTACAGGAGAAACATTAGAGGGGCAAGAAGAGAGACCAGAATGGTCTCTAAAAATCTCAAGGATTTAATTAAGAGAGATAATATGATTCTCCCAATTATGAAGCTGATGTGTAGAATTGACTTTGATTTTGAACCAAAATAGACAAATATTATATAAAAAAGATATAACAGAGGATTGCATCCCTTCTTATGGTCCAAAAACACTTGATCATTTTAGACTTTCCAATCCTGAGCATCTAAACCATGATTACACAATCCCATCTGACAAGTCATTTCTCCAAATTTATGCTTTCTATACCCTAAAAAAAAAAAAAACACATGGTACCAATCAAGCATAACTTCAATAATTTTTATAAAATAAAATAAAATAAAAATTATCATATATGCCTTTTGAAACTTGAATCCAATTAAATATTTGCCTTGTGCTACTATTGAATCCAACAAAATCTCTATACCTACTCAAAGGTGTTTGATGACTTGAAACAAAGTGGAAATGAAAGACTATTTCTCCATGCTCCTCTTCTTAACCGGTCTCCAATATTTCCTGAGCTTCATAGTGTGAGAACCAGTGGGAAAAACAAAAGGACAGCGACCAAAAACAGGAATTTGTAATCCAACAACAAAAGGAAGAGAAGCCAAAAGTGGTGGTGGTGGTGAAGATCTCAACCCAAAATGTCTTCTTCTTTTCTTTTTTTTTTGGAACTTTTCATCTTTGACTATTTGTGCTAGAATTCGGCCTCCTAACAAAGCGCCCCTGCAAATCCCCAAAACAACATAGATGAGACATTGTTTGGCAGCATGAGATGAGATGTCCACTTTCCTAAGAAAATTGGGAAAATATGGAAAACAAAAAGTATAAAAGATTGGGTATAATATATACAAATATAAATTTAATACAAACTGGGTCGCATTAATTTTTTTAACTCGATTTTTAAAAGTGTTTGTGTTATTTGATCATGTGAGAAACGCAAACTATTTCTTACATGCTAAAAAGTGCGACACTTTTAAAAACTAGATTGTAAGAAGCGGTAGTTTGCATAAAATTTCTATCCAATCATAAATTAAGTTGTTAAAGTATATATGTTGAGAGGCATTTTGTGAGTTGTGTATAGTGTACATTATGGTTGAAAAAATCTGCGAAGGCTAGCGGCTACCGTTAGTCTGGATGGGTTATAGACGAATTTTTAATCCTTAATTCTAAGCTGAGGGGTGCATCGATTACGGTTGGATTATAAGCAAATTTTAGCCGTTAATTCTAAGTGGTATCCACCATCTACACATATGGGAGCAAATAATAGAACATGGGTAGGCCGACGGACCTACCCAAATAGTTGTCTTACCAAAAAAAACAAAACAAAAAATGTCATTTCGGGATTTAATCCACTCTCCTTGGACAAGCATGCAATTACCAAAATGCACCCTCTATAAAGTGCAAATGTGGGGTTTTTGGTTTAATGATAGCCTGGAATACCCTTTCAAAAAAAAAAAAAAAAAAAGTTTTTTCTCATTAAAATATATATATTATGTCACTATCTGATTAGCTATAATGGCAATTGTCAAGCATAGGTGGCACCAAAAAAGGTTCAGTAATTAATACCTAATTAAAAGGGACCTACAATTATTAGCCAAGATTCTAGCTTCTCAGATTATTATATTATATAAACATTAATTTATTTTTTCTCTAAGAAAAGAGAAAATAATCAACTTTCTATCAACAACGAGGATTTCGTACCTTCATTCTGGGCCGTCTATCTGCGTTGACTTTTCGAACCTGGTACCTGATCTTCTTAGAGAAGAGCCGCGTACGCCGCTTTTCCTTGTAGCGAAGCACGCTAGCTTCTCTCACTCCGTCCGAGAACAAGTCTATTTGCGCGAGCCTGGCCTGCCCCAATGAAAGTTAAAGAGGAAATGATTCAGTGCTCTGCATCACAATAAGCCATCATAAAATCCACGAATCAAGGACAGCTCCATCATTTTCATATACATTCTAGTCAATTGTTGGCTCATAAATGATAAATTGATGAAATCACACGTTGGAAAAGTTAGATTATTATTTAATTAAGGCATAATTGGACCACAAAATCCCTTTTGGGTCTTTTTATTTGGTTGGTACAACCAACCAATAATTACTAAAAATAATTTAATTTTATTGGCCATGGAAAAGGAGATTGACAAGAGAAAAACAAAAGAAAGAAAACAAAAAGAAGATTGAAAAGAAAAACCAAAAAAAAAAAAACAAAAACAAAAAAAAGAGTGAGAACTACAGAACAGGTTTGTTTTCCAGGTTTCAACAGTGTTGTTGCATGTTCTTGGATTTGTGTTTCCTGGCGGGAGATAAGAAACGTACAGAGACATCATTTCCCGGCAATTCGAAGCCCGGGAAATCGTCGGAAAATGGAGAGCCCCGGTCGGACCAAGCGTTCAAGACGTCGTCAAAATTCAATTTCAACAGCAACCCGGGATTGGGCTTGGGGGTTGAATTTTCTTTGGGCAATTCCTTGTTCTTCAACTCCATGGCCTGCGGCTTTTCGACCTTCTTTTTCTTCTTCTCTGCGGAACCTGATGAATGCCTGTGGAATTTGGGGGAGATTTGGCGGACATCCACCACCGGAAAACTCCACCAGTTACCCTCATCAACATGTCTCAGAGCTCTTACTCCTCCACCCCTTCTCATCCCAAAACCCATTTCGAATTTCCCGCCAAAACCCAATCCCATTGGAATTGGATTCCCATACCAGGAATTGATCTTTTGGCCACCGCTACAAGAATCATCTACCGCATCGGTACCCACACTCAGATTCCCCATAATACTATCGATTCCCTCCTCGATTTCCTCATCGAGAATCGATTCCGCATCGAAATCCTCCTCGTACCCATCGCACAATTCCAAAGAATTCGCCTGGAAATCGACTTCCCCTGGGCTCTGGCATGGCTTTTCGCAGAAATTCGCAACCTTGGATTGGATTTGGAAACTGGGTTTTTCTTGGATTGGTTGGTGGAGCAGGAAACCGGAGCTGTCGATGACCCGAAAGGGCAGAAGCAACTCGGACGACTCGGCCAAGAAAGAATCATGTTGTGCGGTGAATTTGCGAGGCTTTGTGAGGTGTTTAGGGGAGAAGATGTTGGGATAGGCCGTGGACAGGAGGGCTGCGGCTTCGTTGTAGGTCTGGTTGGGCCGCTTTCGAGAGGTTCGGGGTTTTCGGGTGGAGATTGCGAGTGGGGAATTGCTCGACTCCGACAGAGTCGAAGAAGGGGAAGAAGAGTGTGAGGTTCTGGTCGATGTCGATGGGGATTTGATGATGTCGAGGTCGAGAGCATAGGTTCTCCCGCTGCCTCCGCTTAGACACGAAGACATCTGTGGAGAATTTCCGGCAAGGAAGTTGAAATTCAACTGAAATTGGAGGTCTAAGACCCAAATTCAGATTCAGGATTTGAAGAAACTTCAGTGAGAATTTCGAGGTCTCAAGACAATTCGATAGCTAAAACAGAGCAAACCCGTAAAAAAAACTGAACAACGAAGAAATCCCATTTCAGGAACAAGCTTAAGTCTGCAGAATCAGACTGTAATTCAGAGTCGCAGTTGAAATTTCTTACACCAGTTTCAAGAAAAAGCTCAAAACTTGCTACACTCTTTGCTGATAACTGGCAAAGCCAAAAAAAAAGGGAAAAAGTACAAAACCCTAAACCCTGGAAGTACAGCCAACAAAAGTTGTTGGCTTAAAAATAGTATGAAGAAAAAGCCAAGGAATAAAAGAAATATATTTATTAGAGGAACAGACTAGAACCCTATTAAACAAATAAAATCTTGATATATATTTCTTTTAATAAAAAAGTATCAAAATCTTCAGCAAAGTCTATGAAAATAAAATAACCAAAACAAAAAAAACTCAGAAACCCAAAAGTCTCAAAACTCAATTGTTCCCTGAAAAAAGCAGAGGATGTTGCATCCTCTGAAAAAACAGGGCATCCCAAAATCCAAGAGAAGATGAAGAAACCGAAACAGTGATGAGAGTAGGTATTGGTCAAAAACGAAAGAGAAATATCTGAGAAGGGAAAGTTACTCAATAAGGAAACCCGATACTCTGAGTATCCACAGAAGTGGAAGCATGAAAACTGGGATACACAGAGAGAGAGAAAGAGAGAAAGGATAAGAGGAATTAAGAGAGGATGGTTTGTGCGCAGAGTAGTAGGTCACGAGGAGGAGCAGATAAAAGGAAAAGTTCCGTTGGGAGCTCTGAACTTATAAACACGCGGAGGCTAGCCCTCTTTGTGGACCGATCGATTGCAGGGTTTTGTGTTCGAGTGACAGAGATGAGAACGGAGGAAGAGACAATGCTCTGTTTCAGCAGTTCTCGCTATGGGACCACTCTGTTTTTCCTACCTCTCTTTTTACCTCTTCAATTATTTTATCTTTCTCATTTTACTATATTGACCTTCCCCCCCTCTCTCTCTCTGTCTCTTTATTTTTCCCCCTTTTTCGAGTGAATTAAAATCAACCCATTTTGATCAAGTCTTATTATGTATATTTAATTCATTTGATTGCAAAATCCGGTCGAGTAGCCTTTTTTTTTAAAAAAAAAGTAATTTAAGTAAGCATTAAAATTTATGCATTATTTTTTTCTCTTCTCTCTTAGTGGTTCAAGAAAATAATATAAAAATATTGAATAAATAAATATTTAAAAACAATGTGTTGAAATTTGTATTAAAAAAAATAGTAAATAAAGTAGAAAATTATGCTCTTTAATTAACTTATGCCCCCTAGAAGGAAATATTTAAAATATATTGGGTGGGTGGGTGGGGGAAGGCAACCTACTATTTTATTAATTGGTTAAAAATATGATGCTAAATACTATTTTAGAGTTATTATTAATCAATTTTAGTTTCAGCATATAAATGTATTACAATCTATACCTATGTGTTTTTCTTTTTCTTTTTCATAAATATAAAATGTATTTTATGTTATATATTATGCTGTCAAGAGGAATTGCTTAAGGGTATTTGAATGAGTATTTATCAATTTTTTTTTATTTTTAAATCTCTTATTTGAAAGAATTCATTTGTCTAAATGTGTTTGTAATAAATAAATAAGACTATGCCCTTGTGCTTGTCCTGTCCAAAAAGAATTTGGCTAAATACAAAACCCCGGCTTGATGACTACCACTTAAAAATATATATATATATTTTTTCAATTTTTTATCTTTTTTCAAATTGTAATGACGTGGAAAAGATGTTTTATTGGTTAATAAATATACATAATTTATTATTATTATTTTTTTTAAGAAAAGAAAAAAGGGGAAATAGTGAAATTTTAGGAAGAAGGGTATTTTGGTAATCCTGGTGTCGTAATCGTAATCATGGGCAAGCAGGAATGTCCCCGATAGGATTTGCAAGTATGCCACCCATACCTCCTGCAAGCATTCTCCAGATCTTATTACGGAAAGGGTTTCTTATCCGCTGACATGTCAAGCAAGGATTGGATAGTTGAGATTTTTAGGGCTTCGTAGGATAGTTAGGGTGGGGGGTTGGCGAGGTTTCACGTGTATCAAGGACGGAGGTGGGCTTTTGGATCCTCTCAGAAGAGCAATGATTTGAACCTTTTTGGTGTCTTTTGCCTTCTAATTTGTGGCAGTTGGTGCTCATACGTTGGGCTTATTGGAATCAATGGCTACTTATTGCATAATTAATCTTTTACAAAAAATTCAAAAATCAAAAAATTATTATTATTTTTTTATCTTTTTACTTTTAAGTTTTTATTTTGTGCTATTGAAATAGGCAAAAAAAAAAAAAAATTCCATTCATAAAGAAATAATACGAGGAATTATTCAAGTAAATATTTTTTCCCGTCTTATCATCTTATAAATTTAATAGATTGACTATTAGGTCTTCAAGGGGTAGTTCAATCAGTTGTAAACCACATATCATGAAGTGGATGTTACTAGTTCGAATCACCCTCCCCTTTCTCTTGCGTGGATGTATCAAAAAAAATTTTAATTATTAGATTTATAAACTTATGTAAACCGCATATAAATTTAATAGTAAATTTATCTATTTATTATGAAAATGGTTAAAAGATGATGAAAAAAAATAATAAATTCTATCCTTTCTCAAATAATTCTACCAAATCAAACCAAACAATGAAATAATGTTTTATTTTTAATTTTTTTTTTTTAAAAAAAAAAAAATTTCTTTTACTTTAAGTATTTTATTTAAATATTTTTATTTATTATTTCTTCAACAATTATATTTTTGAAAGTTTATCGCTTTTTCTATAGGTCATAAATTATTTTTTATATTTTCCAACAAAAGATTAAAACATAGTAAATTTGAGTAATTCATGAAGTTTACCATAAGAGTAAATAAATGAATAAAGAGAAAAAGGGACAAAGGTGTGACGGTTCCCATTTATTTATTTATTTATTTAAGAGAGATGAATAATTAATTGGTATTTTTGGCCTCTTTTAAATTTTAGTAATTCATGAAGTTTTGTCGTTTTATATTATTATTATATTATTTGAATGGGGGCTAATTGGAGATTAAATTAAAATTTTGCGGGGGAGAATTCAACACGGTGGCAACTGCCTTGCATTGTACTCACGGGCCTGGCGCAGGCGCACCCACGTAAATATAAATATAAAAAAACAATATAAAACGACAAAACTCCATGAATAAATGCGCTTTCTAGTTTCTACCTCCTCCTTGTCTTAGGTTTTTTTTCTAAAGATATTTTCCCCACATGTCTTCATATTTCCCCGCTAAAATCTTCAATTGTAGATATTTACTTCTCCTGGTAAAAAAACAAAACAAAACAAAAATTAAAGATATTTATATTTCTTTTTATTTTATTATTATTATCCTTCTAAATATCTCACACCCCAAATAAAAATCTTGAAGCTTTTTTTTATTTTTTTATTTTTTTTTTTATTTTTCTATATACAACTTTGATTAATTGGAAGGCTATAAAATTTAATTTAAAAGAACCATCAAGCTACAACTCCCCTTCACAGCCACCGGATTAGAGCCGGAAAATACATTCAAATTTTGGAGTTGTGAAAATCGACCGCTCCATACAGATTGAATAAGACTCCGGCTTTGCCAACAAGTGTAGCATTGTAGCTCGATCTAAAAAAAGTATTTGCATCCAAGGGAATAAAAATCTTAGAAGTAGTGGGACTAGGAATGCCACCAACACCAATCGCTCTTACCACTTGAGATAATCCTTTGGGTTTATCTTGCTTTCCATTTTTCTTCTATAAAATCAGTTTTAGACAACAAATCAAATAACCAGAAAATTACACGAGGGGCCTAGGTATCCCGGGCAACCCAGGGTGCATGGCCCACTTTCTCGGAGCACTCGGGGCCCTCTAACCCTCCGCTCTTATTTTTTGCTCAAATTGCGTAAAATTTGGACAGATAAAAGATATTTAAAAGCCATGGAAGTGAGGGTATAATGGGCATTTCAAGACTAGTGTTGATTTTAAGGCAAAAAGTTTGAAATTTAGAGTGGGAATTTGACGAGGGCATATCCTTTTCGCTTGGCCACAGAAGCACATCCCCTGACCGTATTGAATTAATGAATACTTTTTGCCAAATACCTTATCTTTACAAGGGGTGAGTTGGAAATACTACAGCCTCTGAAATGGGATAAACACAAGCATATGAGTTTCTAGGACTGGAAATTTCATGAGACACGTCACCCGTTCTTTTGTACACCAATTATAGCCCTTTTCTTATGTAATATGTTATCGCATCTATCGTCAACATCACATGATAAATGCAATAGAAAGAATGGGGTCTAAATTTTTGCACCTCGATCTCGTTTAGTCTTCATTCTCCTTATCATATCATACAAAAACCCAATTACTTTAAGACATTTGGCTCTCTAAGTGTCATTCCACCCTAAAAGTAAGATAACAATATTTTCATTTTAAGCCAAAGTGGTGACAATATTTGTTCGCGTGTAACCGATTCCCCTTCGCAGTCTATGTGGGCTAAAATTATGTAAATCAATCATAATTTGGTAAATTTAATTAAATATTTAATTCGAATCAACTAATTTCATGTTGAGTTCATGTTAGATTCACAAGTCATGTAAAAAATTGTCAGCTCTTATGTCGTGTGTTGGAGTCGGGTCTTGTCAAGGCATGGGTATAAGATTATATATGTCAACTTTAACTCGACTCATTTAATTTAATGGGTCATACCCTCAATCTTAATTATCTATTTTTTTATTTTTTTTTAAATTTGTGTAAAAAATTATTAGCCCTGTTAAGCTCTAACTTCAGCTTTCTTGTGAGCTTGTCATGGATTTCCTACCTTTTATAGCCTACTTCACCTACCACAATCTTCCTATAAACTAATCATGTTACTCAATCATTATATATAATTCAATACAGTAAAAATTTAGCACTTAATAGCATCTTTAGTAGCCTCACTAAAATAGCTTATTGAGCCAATTTTCTGAAAATGTAAAAAAGGTGTACCAGCAGCATAGCTTAAATGGTGAAGAAGGTTTGGTTGGCTAACAGTAGACACCAACAATAGTGAGCACTATTCTATCACCAAAATAATAAACACTCATTTCTCTCTCCTGCGTTTACTATTTTCACCTCTATCTTTTTCTTTTTCTTTTTTTATATATTTTGTTTTTAATATTTTTTAAGAACAAAAATCAGACCTAGAATTTTCAAGTAGTTCCACCTTCACGCATGCCATCCCACCATGATCTTGGGTCTCTCTTCTTTCTTCTGCCACCATTCGTTGGCACGTGGCCAGCTTTTTGCAACATGTGTTGCCTGTCACGGCCTTCTACTGCTGTCGCCAGTTTACTGTAGTTAGGAGTATAAACAAGCCGAATTTGGGTGAACTTCTTTTGTTCGAGCTCGACTTGTTTAAGTTTATGTCAAGCTTGGAGCTTGAGTACTTTGGCCTAAATCAAACCACTCGTTAATAAAACTCGTTGATACCCATTGAACTCCAACAAAGGGACATCCAAACCAAAACTCAACTTTAAACAAAATCCTACAAATTGATATGATTTTTGCAATTAAACCTTAGTGGGTAAAACAAAACTATAAAGAGATGCTCATATTGTTAGCTCTTCTGCTCCCAATGGCCAAAACTTCTCAATCCTCCAAATTGTGCGTCACTCCTGAGTTTGCTTCTCTCTCGGTAGTTCTCTCTCCTTTGCATCTCGAGCACTCTCTCCGTCGTGATCTCTCTCTACTCCATGTGTGTGTCGACAAGCATGAATGGGAGGAGGGTTCCGTTGTTCTAGGTTGAGAACAAAGGGCTCAACCCTTAGAGTTTTGACCCAACGTGATCCGCAGTCACACACGTGGCTGTGGATAATATATATTTTTTTTTTAAACCCTCCAACTTTCTAAATCACTTTATTAACCTAACTTACCTTATTTCTTTCTTTCCCAATTGTTATTTAAGCCATTCTATTTATTTTAACTACGACTTATCCTTGTAATTAATTATTTGTTACTTAATATATATATACGAGCATGCTAACGAGCTTAACCGAGTCGAACCGAACTTATATTGTTTAATAGTCGAGCAAAGATTTGTGTTCACGAACTACTCATTTAATAATCGAATCAAGCACGAGTCAACCTTATACAAGCTGATCTCGAGTTCGCTCGCGAGCGGCTTCACTCACTTACACTTCTTACTCCGGTGGTCCCCTACCATGCCCCAGTACCCGTTGCTGGCGCATGGTCCTCACGGGTCAACGAGTGGCTTACAAATGCTAAACCACACCACTTTCCTCCACCATCCTCACCGTCGGGGTTACTGCGTTGTGTTTGCTTTTTTAATTTTCCTTGTATTTTTCTATTCTTTATTTTTTTTTGTTGGCTAGATTTTTTTTTTTTTTTTACTGGCTTTGTTTTCTCTCTTTGACAAAGTTTTCAACTTTTCAATCTTTCTACCGACCATTGATGGTTGTGTTTGGTTGTCTTGGCCAATTACTGATGGTCATGCTCTCGGCTTATATTCCTCGTATGGAATTTTGCCTTTAACTGTCCTTTGAAGGGCCTGATCATTTATTTGATCAATTACCAATTGTCCTTATGAGGTTATGTTGCCTTTATTTTTTATTTTCTTATATTTTTCCTTTTCTCTTCTCTGCGTTGAATAGAGAAAAAGAAAAAAAGATTAAAAAAAAAAAAAAGTGGCTTTTTTGTTGCATTTGAGTCCAAATTTAATAAGTTTCATTATTACTTTTAAAAAGGGAAATGATTAATTTCTAAACAATGACCAAAAGGAGAATGAGGCAGTGGCAAAACCTGATCATTTTTGTGGGGCTGTCATGGCAAAAATATGACCGTCAAGAATAGATAAACATCAAAAAAATACAGATGTTTAAAGAAAGAAGAGAGAAATATTTGAAAATTAATATTTAAATAAAATAATAAGAGTGAACAACTCAAATGGTGAAGGCAGCTAAAGTTGAGAAAAGGAAATTTTAACTAAAGATGAATGTAAGTCTCTAAAGCTAAACCACCAAAAATTTATTTATATATATTCTCATCTTTTCTTTTCTTTGCTGCTTTTATTCTCCTATTTTCTATTTTCCGTAAATTTCTACAATAGAAAATATTAAAAACTTTATCAAGCAATCCTGAGATTTCAAACCATTTTCGTAACCTGGCAAGTATGACCATTTTTTTTCCCCGAAAAATCCTTCTGAAATGAGAGATGGTTTCCAAAAAGTAAAACATTTCCTGCTACATTCTTTAAATCTGGAATCAGAGGCAGGTTTGGGGGGACAGGTGATGGCCTTGGCCTACTCCCAAATCCTAAAAATAAAAATTTAAATGCATTTGGCCCTATCCAAAAAATAAAAATACCCATTTTGTCCCTCTCCATCCAACTTTCTGAATCCGTCCCTTTCTGGAATGCCCTTTCAATCTATGGCCTATACACTCTAAATACTTGCAAGGTTTTAAGTCACTACAGACTTAAGGTTTTGGAAAGCCTCCTTTGCAACTTCATCCCAAGCGAATGCATTTTTCTTCAACATAGATGAATTTGCAACTTCATCCCAAACGAATGCATTTTTCTTCAACATAGATGAATTTTTTGTAGTAACCTCTCAATCCCAGATAACCCCTTAGAGACTTCTTGTTACTTGGAAATGGTCAATCAACCATTGCTTGAATTTTCCTTGGGTCAGCTTTCACTCCCTGTTCTGAAACAATGTGGCCCAACTAGTCTACTTTTTTGCATCCAAATCTGCACTGACTTCTTGGCAAACAACTGGTTCCTCCTTTAGATGTCTAATGTGAGCTTCTTTTGCTATTATAGACATGATTCTCATCTATAGATCAAGGGCTTTGATACCACTTGTTACAATTATGTTCTCTTAACAAACTGTAATGGAATGAAAGAGGAAGAAAATAGAAGAAAAGGGAAGAAAAAAGAGGAAAATGATGGAAGAAACAGATTGAATATTCTAGCATTAATGGAGCTTCCATCACCATAGAGGTTGAACCTCCATGATTATAAAATACTAGCTCAGAACCTGCTTGTTGCGCGGAACTATTCATTATAATTTAACTTTTAAAATTTAAAATACATATCCATTGTATATTTTATTACAGGTCAAAAAAGTTGTGTAAAAAAATCTATCATGCCTATTTCGATAATAAAAAAAATAAATTAAAAGTTACACAACAATATATTGATGAATATAGTGACACAATTACACATAATATTGCATGAATATATAAATTACGTAAACATATACTATTATAAGAATTATATATAAATTAAAACATATTAAAAAATTCCCATATGTGTAATTTAAAATGGAAAGAAGTGTAAAGAAAAATGAAAACAGCAAGAAGAAAACCTAGAATGAGTTAAAACATAAAATTCTTAATTAATTTTAATTTAAGCACATTAAAAAATAATAGTAAATCATACAAACAAACCAAAAAAAAAAAAAAGAGTTAAAATATAAGACCCAAAAAATATATTAAAATATTTATTGCCATAGGAGTAGTTTTATCTCTTTCTTTAAAAATCTTGGAAGGAATATTGGAACTCAACAAAAAAGAAAAAAAAGAACAACAAAGTCAATTAAATTTAAAAAAGAAAAATAAGAAATATGAATGAAAAATAATATATAAATTAGAACAGAAAATAAGGAAAAACAAAACAACATCAAATAAATATATATTTCTCCATATTTTTCCTAGTTTCAAAGTATAGGAAAACATATTACAAATATATATATATTTTTCTTTTCTATTTTGACTATCCTTCACATATATAACCTAAAATGAGCTAATTTTAGGACAAACTAAAGAAGAAGAAAAAAAAAAAAAAAACTCAATGAACATCAACATAGTCTAAAAATTTATACCTCATTTTCACTATTATTTCCTTGAATTCAACGTAAAATTTACAAAAGAAAAATATGTGCTATCAATTTGAATAATATATATATATATAAATTAGAACAAAATATAAGGAAAAAAAGAAGAAGAATGAAATAACATAACAACATATATAATCAATTTGAATAAAAAATAATATGTAAATTAGTATAAAATTTAAAGGGAAAAAAATGGAAGAACATAACTACATGAAATAAAGATAAAAAACTAAAAATAAATTTTTTAATATAATTGGAAGAATTGTCTTTTTTCTGCATTATACGTTTTCTAATTCCAATGAAACCTTAAAAACCAATGCCATCCATTAATTAAGCATGTAAACAGAAAAAATGAATTACTCAATGAACAACAACACAAACTAACAAATCTTTAACTAAAAATAACAATAGAGAACTATCTCACTATTGATTAAAAGTAATCAATTTGAATAAAAATAATGTATACGTTAGGAAATATATATATATAAGGAACAAAAACGAAAATGGAAGAATATAATCTTCAAAAAAAAAAAATGGAAGAATATAACCATAGTATAAAGAAAAAAAAATGAAAATACTAATATAATTGAAAAAGAACTGTTCTAGCAAAAACAAAAAACAAAAATCAAAAATCAAAAGAAAGATATAAAGAAAAAAAATAAAAATACTAATATAATTTTAAAATAACTGTTTTAGCAAAAACAAAAAACAAACAACAAACAACAAAAAAACAAAAGAAAGAAACAACAATTGAAAACTCTATAAAATCTGCCTCTTACATATTATGTCTGCTGTATTTATAACAATAAGCAAACTTGGAGCAAAAGTAAACCTAAGCTTATTATGGAAATTTCTAGAATAATAAAGAAAGAAAGAATTACAATTAAATAAAATCCTAATTTAAATAACGTAAATAATAAAATAAAATATATTTGATTGCTGGATTATTTGATTTGCTATAATAAAATATTCATTAAAGTCTCCAATAGAGCAACAAAGTCTTTCCTTATTGGATTAGATATTAAAAGAAAAAAAAAACCGGTTTATATATTAAAAAGTATAGACACGTGTCTCAATTTTAAGCACTCTCGCAACAAATAAAAATACTAATATAATTGAAAAATAATTGTTCTAACAAAAAAGAATTTAAGTGCATTTTTTAATTCAGAAACAATAATCAAAAACTCTATAAAATCTGCCTTTTACATATTAGGTCTGCTGTATTTATAACAATAAACAAACTTGGAGCAAAAGTAAACTTAAGCTTATTATGGAAATTTCTAGAATAATAAAAAAAAATTTACAATTAAATAAAATATTAATTTAAATAACATAAATAATAAGATAAAATATATTTGATTGCTGGATTATTTGATTTGTTAGAATAAAATCTTCATTAAAGTCTCTAATAGAGCAACCAAGTCTTTCCTTATTGGATTAGATATTAAAAGGAAAAGAAAAAAAAAACCCCGGTTTATATATTAAAAAGTATGGACACGTGTCGTAATTTTAAGCACTCCCAACGTCAAAACTCGACTTTTATATATACATATATATGATTATCGCCTTTGGGTGTTCATGCGGGTCAATTATAACCGACTTCCCACCGATAACTGACAAACCGATAACCGATTTCGTAATCGGTTATTAAAAACCGATAACCAAATAGGTTGGTTGCGGTTAGCGGTTTAGGGGTTTGAGAAATGCGGTTATAACCGATAACCGACTATATATATAATAATATATATGTATTAAATATATATATATATATATATATAACAATATAAATATTTATATGAATAAAGTATAAAAAAAATAAAAATAAAAATAACCAAAATGACTTCGTTTTGGTGTGAGAATAAGATGCAACCCATAGGGTTTCATCTTATTCTCATTTCTCCCTGTCCCTGCCTCTCAAACTCAGTCGCTCATCTCTCTGCCTCTAAAGACTAAGGACTCATCATTCTCCAATTTCTCCTTGCCTCTGAAGTGGTGATCGCTCAATCTATGTCTGCTTTGTCTTTATAATTTTTTCTTTTTCAAACTTTTGTTGGCCGTTTAGTGCCTTGTTTTTGTAGATTTGACCATTTTTTTTTTATTTTTTTTTTCAGATTTTGTAATATCTAGGTTTTTGGGCTATATGTTTGATGTAATATTCGTTTATTGCCCTGCTATATCTTTTTTTGTCTTTTAAATTGTCCTTGGATTTGGACTTGAAAGCCATGTGTTTGGGATGAATTCATCTTTTTGGCCCAAAACCATTAAAATAAGACCAAAAATAGTAAATTAAAAGGCCCCGAACACATTAAAAGCCCAAAAGCCCACTTTAAATTAAATCGGTTATAACCGATCGGTTATTGGGTTGAATAACTGATAACCATCGATTATAAAATAACTGATAACCAACTAGTCGATTTCGGTTGCGGTTATTAAAAATCAAATAACCTACAAGTCGGTTATCGGTTACGGTTATAACCGATTGAACACCCATAGGTCAAGAATCAAGAGATGAGAGAGAAATTAGGAGACTCTATTTATCCTAAGAGGGATGACAGGAGCAAACTTTGAGCAAACTTTTGCCTTATTTTTTAATTAAAAAAATAAAAATGAAAAAAATGTGTGAAGCAATAATATCTATTTGTGTTCTTTTTTTTTTTGATGGTATTTTTTAAAAAAGAAAAAAAAAAGTATTTTTTTTTCATAATAATGTCATTTATTTTATTATTATTATTTTTTTAAAAAAAGTATTAAAAAACAAGGCAAAAGTTGGCCCAAAGTTGGGTCCCTTAGTTGGACCTTTAACATTTTCCTTATTTTAAATTAGTATTATTTTTTAAGAGAAATGTTAAAGTCACAACATAGACTCAATAAAGACTAAATTTCTCTCTTATGTGTAATTTAAAAACTAAAATAAAAAAATTAAAGTTTAGTGTTTTGAATTTAATTTTGTCTTTTTTAAATTTTTTTTTTTTAAATGACACGTAAAAAAGAAGTTTATCTTTATTGGATTTATATTATAGCCGTAACAAATCTCTTTTTTTATTTCAGTTTCTAAAATTATTATGTGTCGGTTTTTTAAAAAGAATTATCGTCTCTCTCTTGATTAATGGTTTACTTAAGAAAAAAAAATAAATAAAAAAAGGTCTGTGGTGTTAAATATAATTTTCCAAAACATCAATAAAACCCTCTCCTCTCCTCCCCCTCGCGCGCTCTCTCCCTTTCTTTCTCCTTCTCTAAAACCTAAAATCTAACTCTGTACCACATTTAACTCCCACTCTTGCTTTCTCTCTCTCTCTCATGGCGATTCCCGAAGCTGGCGAGAATGGGTCCGGCAACGCTCCGGACTCCGACCCGCAAACTCTACCATCCGAAGACCCCACCACTACCACAACAGCCGAACCCTCTTCTACAAGCACCGAAACCCCGGCCACCGCCCCGACAGAGCCCGAACCAACGGCTCATAACATCGAGTCCGAGTCAGCTCCCGCGTCCGAGCCTCCGGCTTCAGCTTCCCCCGCGGAGAAAAGGTGGCCTGGATGGCCCGGGGACTGCGTGTTCCGGCTCATCGTGCCGGTCCTCAAGGTCGGTAGCATCATCGGCCGTAGGGGAGATCTCATCAAGAAGATGTGCGAGGAGACCCGTGCCCGCATTCGCGTCCTCGACGGCGCCGTCGGCACTCCCGATCGCGTTGTGAGTCTCCTGTACTCTCTTTCTCTCTCGCTCTAGGGTTTTCATTAATTCCGTGTTTGGTTGCTCAGAAAATCTACTAAAAGCAGAAATAATTGATTTTTTTTGTATTTGTTTAAGTAGTGGAGTAGAGAGGGTGAAACTGAAAAAGATCCAATGGACAAGAAATCCAAAACAACTAAAAATCTTATGAATAGAAGTTTGCTTTTGTTGTTGTTGTTGTTTTTTTTTTTTTTAATTAAAGAGTAATATCAACGAGTTCGGCGGAACCACGCCTCATGAAGGGAGGTCCCTAGTTCAACCCTCCCCTTGGGCCATTTACTTATATATAAAAAAAGGAAATCGCTTACCTGTTCTTGTTATTATCTGAAACTTATGTTACGGCTTGTTCTGGTTTAATAGAAGTGAAATATGAAATAATAAAGCGGGAATGAGCAAAACTATACTTTATTTGAGGTAAGTTTATGTTATCTTGGGTCCTATTGAAAAATAAAAAGATCAGATTTGGGATTCTATTGTTTCCCTTTACACATTGGTCAATTAGAAGATGTCTAACAAATTATCATGCAGTAAGTGAGCATATATGTGTGCATGCCTCAGTTGCAGTAAGTGAGAATATCTGTCGTTTCTCAAATCAGATACTGCATGCAGATATACAACTGTGCCTTTCTTTCTTACAATTCCTTTTGATTTTATTATTCTTAGGTGCTGATATCGGGAAAGGAAGAACCAGAGGCAGCTCTTTCCCCTGCAATGGATGCTGTCATACGAATTTTCAAACGAATCTCTGGATTATCTGAGAGTGAGGGCGATTCTAAACCATCTGGAGCTGCTGGTGTTCCATTTGCTTCAATCCGGTTACTGGTGGCATCCACACAAGCTATCAATTTAATTGGCAAACAAGGCTCGTTAATTAAATCTATACAGGAGAGCACTGGTGCTTCTGTCAGAGTATTGTCAGGAGGTAAGCTTTTGATGTTCCATGTGTTCTTTCCATAACATTGACATTGTGCTTTTGCACAGATTACTAGCTCTTAGTAACCAAATTTCTTCTGTTCATGCTTTCTTTTCCCTTCCACATGAACTGTCCTATAGTCTGGAAATCCGCAATTTATTCAACTAGAATTAAGCTGAGTGGACATTGGTTATAAATTGGTACAAGATTGAGGTATGGTGATTAGGACATGTGACGTCCCACATTGCTGGGGTTTGGAAAAGAGAACGTGTTTATATAGAATATGCTCTTTCTAAATGGTATGGGGCCTTTTTGAGGTAAACCCAATAATAAAACCATGCGGACAATATCATATCATTTAGGTCAGGGTGTTACGTATGATATCAAAGCCAAGTTCAGCTTGAGATGGAGGGTACATGCATAAGCCCATGAGAGTCGCCAGC
Source organism: Carpinus fangiana (assembly GCA_006937295.1). Lineage (NCBI taxonomy): Eukaryota > Viridiplantae > Streptophyta > Magnoliopsida > Fagales > Betulaceae > Carpinus > Carpinus fangiana. Next base: position 30,759,848 of record CM017325.1, read on the forward strand.
GAGGACACTGGGTCTCAATAGGGGGTGATTGTGACGTTCCACCCTGCCTGGTTTGGAAAATAGAATGTGTTTATATGAAATATATTCTCTCTCAATGGTATGAGGCCTTTTTGAGTAAACCCAATAATAAAACCGTGCGGGCTTGGCCCAAAGCGGACAATATCATATAATTTAGGGCGGGATGTTACAGGACAACCCTTTGATATGGAATTTAGGAGCTTAAAATGAATAATACAGGTAAGTGAAGGGATTAGATTTTATTGTTTTCAAGAAAAATGGAATGTTGGGTTTGAAATAGAGCAAGAAAAAATAGGATCATGTGGTGTCGTTATTGTCTGTAAAAAAGTATATGGTGTTTTTTAGGTTTTGGAAGCTAATTATTGGTGGGTTTTGGTGGAATAAGGTCCCAATGAGAACAACTTTTTTTGCTTGGTTGGATGCCCTAGGGAAGATCTTCACCATGGATAACCCAAGAAAGCGGCATGTCATTGTGGTTGATTGGTGCTGCATGTGTAAGAGGTGTGGGAAGTCTGTGGATCATCTTTTCTCCACTGTGAGATTGCTATTATTTTATGAAGTGCTATTTTTTTGTTGTGTTGGTCTAACTTGGGTTTTGCCTAGACGAGTGGTAGACATTTTCTCTTGTTGGAGAGGGTTGAGTGGCAGTCCTCAAAGTGCAGTATTGTGGAAGATGGTAGTCATGTCTTTTGTGGTACCTCTGGAGGGAAAGAAATGATAGGAGTTTTGAAGACCACGAGAGGGTGGTAGTGAAACTAAGGTCTTTCTTCTTCTTCTTCAATACTCTTTACTATTGGGCAACTGCTTTAGACTATCATAATTTGCTTGGTTTTCATGATTTTCTTAACCTTCTTCCTCTTTTTAGCTAGGTGTATTTACTATATACTTCTTGTATACTCGGGTTGCAATTTTTGTTAAGAGTGATTCCAACTAGGATCAAGCAAGAATAAAATAAGCTAGTTAATGATTAAGAACTTCTGGCTTCAGCACCGAAGACCTAAATTTGTAGACTTGGTACCAAATTGCCCTGGATGTAGAATTCCCATATTTTCTTCCGTTTATTTAAAAGAAAAACAAAAACGAATAGGTATAGATATAGAATTTTTTATAAGTAATCGAAATTTTATTAAAAACGAGAGGGCGCAACCCAAGTATACATGAAGTATGCAAGAGAAACACTTAATTAGAAAAAAAGAAAAAAGATCAAGAAAATCATGTTAACTAGAAATATGAAGACAACCATAGGCGGTTGTCTACTTGTTAAGAGTTTTGAAGAAGAGGCCTTTAAATCCACCATTGATCTCTTACAATCTTTAAAGCTACAATCATTAATTTTTCTCTCTAGATACACCTCATCCACATCAAGCAAGACGAGATCATCTTCCACACGGCTAAAATAGGTGCATATAGAATTCTCCTCCAATACGTAGGATCTATGTGGAAATCCATCATTGAACTGTGCATTGGCCTTGACAATTTCATGAATTCCAACTCTATTGATGTCCTTAATGAAGGTTTGGACTTTTGTTGTGATTTGTTCTATCAAATATTTTTATCTATTAAATACTGATATGGGGTACATATACAATATAATATAGACATGTCGACACATGAATTTTGGAAAATCTAAGATACTTCACAACAAGGATATGTTAATTAATTAATTTATACAAAATATATGTAGTTATGGTAGGTGTTAGGTTAAAAGATTAAAAAAAAAAAAAAAAAAAAACACCAAAAAACATCAGAAGGCATGAAATTTATATTAATGATTAAACCATTTTAGAAGCTAGGATTGACAAAAGAACACATGATTCATGATCCATATTTGATTTTCGTAAAAAACTTAGAACTTTGAAACCTTGTAACTTTTGAAAGACACCATATCTCGTATTTACATTAAAACCCCTTTTTTATCGCAGGCATATCATGCCATAACCAAACTGGTTCTATGAAAAAAATTGTTCTTTAGTTATGGATATGTATCTGTTATGTCTCCTGTTGTATCTCGGCATCTCCATATAGGATATCATAAAATATCATGGAAGCTATTTTGAAATATCATTGCTTCCCACATTGTATTTGCATTTTTAGCTATGATAAAGGATAATGTGCATGTCACACGCTGAGAGCGAGTCTAGGGACTGCAATGATCAATCTTTCTAGTTGAATGATTGGTGTAGATACAGAAATCTTTTGGAGAAATATTTTGGTGACTAATAAGACGGCGTAAGGAAAAAACCTCTTATGTTATATCAAAAGGACTGAACCATATCTATACATTTATGAGCTGGAAACTACCGGATGTGTGTCAAACGCTGGAAAATGAGCATTAATCATCATCAGTCTTTTGACAATACAGGAGTTTTACTATCTTCCGTAGACCTTCCTAGGGTTTATTTGTAACCAGATGCAATTAATGTCTCTAAATTACTTTCCGTTATTTGTTTCTAATTTCTTTATGGCAATAATTATTATTTCATCTCTAAACAAGGCACATTATACTCTGGCAGATGAGGTGCCACTCTATGTTGCTGCAGATGAGAGGATTGTGGAATTGCAGGGGGAAACTTTAAAGGTTCTCAATGGTCTAGAAGCTGTAGTGGGTCACCTGAGGAAGTTTTTGGTTGATCATAGTGTTCTTCCTCTTTTTGAAAAGAGTGTAAGCTTGTTTCTTATAAAATGTGTAACGATTTATGGTTCTTTGCACTTTGGCATCCTAATTACATTGCAATGTTCATTTTCAGTATGCTGCTCCTGTCTCACAAGATCGCATTGTAGATACCTGGCCTGACAAGTCATCACAGCATACTGCTTCTCAAACTCCAGTTACTACTGATTATCCTCTCCCAGTCTCCACAATGAGGGATTCTCTATACCTTGACCGTGAAACTCATTTGGAGTCTCAACTCCTGCCTTCAGGAATTTCACTCTATGGACACGATCCTATGATGTCTGGAATACGTTCATCAGGACTTGGTCGTGCTGGTGCTCCTATTGTTACTCAGGTTGATATGTTAAATATTACTTATATTATTCGAGTTGAGATTTCATTCTTTGTGATAAGACAGCTCCTTTATGTCCAAACAACTGCTAGGCGTGAACATAATTTTGCTCCCACTTGAAAAAGACAATTCTCAAACCGTATAAGATTGCACCAGGCCATATTATATGTACATTTATGTTCCGACCAGAATGCCAGACCATTTCACCTTCTTTTTATTTATTTTAGGAGCTGTAGATCGATTAGATCCTGCACCATTTGAGAATTTGTGGTTTACTAATTCTGCTAACGTTATTTTGTTGATTGCTTCCTATAATCAGATTACACAAACAATGCAAATCCCACTGTCTTATGCTGACGCTATCCTTGGGCCTAAAGGGTCTAATATTGCACTCATTCGGCGTAGTAGTGGAGCAACCTTAAGCATGCAAGAGGTCAGGGGACTACCCGAAGATGTCACTGTGGAAATTAAAGGGACGTCATCACAGGTTCAGACAGCTCAACATATGATTCAGGTAGGAACTTCTCGATTTACATTTCAAGCTTAAAAAAGAATCTATTGCTACTTTGGCACAGAATTATTAAACCGTGAATCTGGGGAAATGCTAACTTCAAACACATGATGCAATTTGTATGTTTGCAGGAAGCAATAAATTCTCACAATGAACCAGTTACAAGCAGCTATGGTGGGATAGATACTGGTTTGAGGTATTCATACTCTCAGTTGGGCAGCACATCTTACCCGTCATCCGCGTTTTCATCGCAATCATATGGTGGGTATGGATCTTCCAGTTTAGGAGGCTACAGTACTTTCAGGCTTTGAAGGGGCAAATTTCTACATGTGGACTGATTTCTTTGGAATTAATTCTAATTAGAGAAGACTTCATTCCAAATGTAGTATGTGTAAAGTCACCAAAAGTATATGCTTGAATTATTTGAAATAGTCAGTCATGATCTGGCTAGTAATTTCCTGGTGGCTAAGCTTGGAAAGAGCCAAATGTAATGAGATAGTAGTAATTTTCTTTATGTTTCTGAAATTGATTTTTTTTTATTTTTTGCATTCTTTATAAAATAAATAATAATAATAACAAACACTACAAGCAGATGCACTCGTAGAGAGAGAGAGAGAGAGAGAGAGAGAGAGAGAGAGTGTCTAGCCCAGGTTCAATTTCCTGTTGTTCTAGGGGACCAATCTGTGCAGCCATATGTTAATAACTTAAGCTTGATTAACGAAGTTGGCGGATGATAAAATACTGGCAGATTTCAACTGTATTGTTGAAACTCATTGTAGTAAATTTCGTACTCAAATCAATCATTTGTATAGATTTGGTCTATGTTTTTTCTTAAGAAAATTACAATTCTACTCCATAAAAGTTATAAAAATGCTACAACCAAAAAAAAAAATAAATTAAGGATATGGGTGGCTCACGGCTGCAACCAATTAACTTTCTAAGAGAGATGGGGGCCGTGACCTCCCTCACCAAAGGGGTGGCTCACAACTGCTACCCACCCCTTAAAAGAAATTGGAAGAATGATCTATTTGATATTGGAGCTTACCTAAAGAGCTTTAAGATCATTTTTATATTTCATGGAATACTACATGCTTAAATTCAAGGTACTAATTAAGTATAAGACATTGATTTGAGCTTATAAGATAATCATTTTGGGGTAATAGAATCACCCACTAATTCTATTTTTGGGGTGGCTGAACCACCTTACAACTTGTGGGGATGATTTGGCAATCTCCTGTTCCATTTTTAAGGGTGGCCGAACCACTTCGAAGGTTGTAGGTATTGGTTCAATTACTTCTTGAACCATTTTTTGGGTGGACGGAAATCATTTCTTTTCATTTTTAGGAGTTTTCAAGAGGTGGACAAATCACCTCCATAGGCTAAGAAATGGTTCAACCATTTTACTGTTTTTTTTTTTTCTCCAATTGTATTTATTTTTTTAATAATAAAAGAGAAAATATATAATAAGTCAATGAGTCAACCCTTTAAAATTTAAAACTCTCTTAAACTTTTTTTTTTCTTTCAAAACTTTACTTTCTGAGTCAATTGAAATCATAATAAACTTCATGCCATCAAAATTTTTTAACAGCCGTTAATCTTGGTCAAAACGTACTGTTTTACTTCATTAAAATATCAATTTTTTAAAATTAATTTTGAAATTTAAATTAAATTTAAATTTAATGGGGTGGCCGAACCATCCCATAGTGGGGTGGCTGGCCACCCATTTTACTTAGGGTGGTTTGGCCACCCCTGTCATTTCATTTTTTAATTTTTTTTAATATTTAAAATTTAAAATTAAATTAAAAAAATTAATATTTTAATAAGGTCAAACGGTGCGTTTTGACCAAGACTAACAGTTGTTAAAAAATTTTGACAGGAAGAAGTTTATTGTGATTTTGATTGACTCATGAAGTAAATTTTCGAAATAAAAATTTAGATAATTTGTAATTTTGAAGAGTAGACTCAAGAATTTATTATACATTTTTCCATAATAAAACGATGCCAAATGAGTACTAATTTGAAGGCCAATACTATTTTCTCCTTGAAAACCACAATCACTCGCATCAAAACCACGTTAATATAAACAAACATGAAAGAGTTATATAGGGTCTAGAATTTCCTTTATTTTCCCTTCTGAAAAAAAAAGGAGCCGTTATCTACCTCCTCAGGCAGCCCACGGCCACGAGCATACGATACGTGCGAGCCGTTATCTACAAATCCCTCTTTCGAAACCACCCATACAAGTAACATAGCTCAGACTCAGTACTCAGTAGAAAGAAAAAACAAAAATGCCAACCTTGAATCTGTTCACGAACTTTCCAGTGGATGCAGTGGTGGCCTCCGACATCCTCAAGGATGCCACCAAAGCTGTCTCCAAAATCATTGGCAAACCTGAATCTGTTAAGTCTCGTTCTCTCTTCCTATATGTGTGTATCAAAAGTTCTGCTTGTTTAGCCATGGTTGTGTTGGTATTTCTCTAGTTGTTGCATTGACCATGTGTTGTTTGACAAAATTACTCTGTGGACGCTAAGATTCTTCTGCACTAGATATCTTGTTGAGCTATAGTTGATAATTTGAAACAGCTTCTCCCTTTGTTAACACTTCTTCCATTATCTGATTTTTTAGAGTTTTTAGTTGTCTATTATGGTATCTTTCTTCTTTTGTGTCATGTAGAGTGCAGTGGGTCGCATTTGCTTATTTCTTCAATTTTCTCTTCCTTGTTGGTTCTCATAGGGCTAGCATAGGCGTCGTCTTTGGATTTATTTTTTAGGCTAATGGTGGTAAGTGGGGAAAACTAGGCAATATCATCATGGGATGCCCAGGAGAGACAGCAAGAGGTGTCTTATTGGGAACCTAAACATTTGCTCTTATTTTTTTGTGGGCTTCTTGCTTGTAAGTACTCCTGCAGGCATTTGATTAATTTGTTAAATTATCACTCATCCTAAAAGCTTCAACTGATAAGGAGTGAATTTAGTCATTTATTTAATATTCTAATACTCCCCTTCACGTGTGGGCATAAACTCCCCCTCAATTAGTGAGGCTCAACATGTTGAATATTTAACTAAAATGTAAGGTGAATTGTGGAGTCAAGGTTCAAACTATGATATCATGGTAAATTACCCCTCATTTTAAAAGCTTAAGCCGATAAGAATTGGTAAATTTAATTAATATATATAACATCATTTAAAGTGGTGCTGCCAACAGCTAGGTAAATATAATTTAGAGTAATCACTCTTCAATACATTTTCTTTAATATCATTCTCTTCAATGTTTGAGTTGTAGACACTCATTTAATATGGTTATATGATACCTTGCATGTATTCATGCCTCTTTCCCCCCCCCCCCCCCCCTTTATTCTTCAGTATGTGATGATTTTGTTGAATGGGGGAGTGCCCATCGCATTTGCGGGCACGGAAGAGCCAGCCGCATATGGAGAATTAATCTCTATCGGGGGCCTTGGACCAAGTGTTAATGGAAAATTGAGTTCAACCATTGCAGAGATTCTTCAAACTAAGCTATCTATAGACAGCTCCCGCTTTTATATCAAATTTTATGATGTTGAGGTAAACTTTTTGACTTATTCCATTTCACAATCTTATCGACTCATTTTGTTTTTTCTTTACATACAAGAGACCCACTAAGCCGAATAAACCCTTTATCCAATAGTTTTTGCAATTGTTCTTTAAGTTCCTTCAACTTAATTGGACCATCCTATGAGGTGCCTTAGAAATAGGTGTCGTCTCCAGAAGGAGATCGATAGAAAATTCAATTTCTCGATCTTGAGGTAATCTTGGGGTAAAAAGTCTTAAAATTAGGTGACTAAAATTGGTTTATCTTTGGCTTTCATCAATACCCCCCCCACCACACCCAAAAAAGAAAAAGAAAAAATGGTACATGCTTGCAATTCTGTATTCATGTAAGATGGGAGATTTCTTTCTTGGTATATCTCTTTCTTTTCCCAGCATAATTCATTTAAATGTTCTTAAGATTGGTGAGAAAGATTGGTGAGATTGTGCTTTAGAAATTTCAAAATTGGGTGAAGTTCCTTTAATGTCCATGTTACTAGGACTTATCCAAAAAAAGAAATTTCACAACTCAGAAATGTCATTTTCTTTAAACATGAAAACTGAGTGATGATGTCAATGGACATTGGAATCATGATTTAGGTTCTGTTTCTTCGTACTTTCTTATTTGTCTTATGTATTTCTTTTTAAAAATAAAAGAATAACAAAAAAACACACACAAATAAGAGATTACATTGGTGCATATTAGAAAAGAAGATGCTGGTTGAATGAGTTTCTATTGGGAATAATATCCTGCTGAAACAAAAGTATGTTACTTGTTAGTGTGCTAAAGTGGAACACTTTGAAATATATTCTTCCATGGTATATATACTTTTGAAAATCAACACTTTTGTTGTAATACATTCATTGTTTACTAACTCCTATTATGTGTCCTTCCTTTTCTTGGTCCAGCGATCATTCTTTGGATTTAATGGCTCAACATTTTGAGTAATAGATCCATGGAGATCTCAAAGCTTCAAGGCATGGGCAACGCTTGCTGATAGACTATTCTTGTTCAGTTGTAATCTTTCTGTAGAGAAGAGAAAACCTCATGTATTTGATCATAATGAAGTAGTAATAATAAATACTCTTGTTATTTAAGCTGGAAAGTGAAATTCCTGACCTCCTCTTTCAATCCTCGATGTTTTCAAGTCCCTGGCTTTTTACTGCTACAGGGCCACAGGCTAGTAGCTGCGCGACTATTTTTGTTTAAGGTGGTAAAGGAAAATATTAGCATGCGAGTGTCTGAAGGCCATGTGTTTTTTTTGGCTTCCTTTTTATTTGAAGGGAAACTTTTTTTGCAATTACTCTCTTTAATTCAAAACTCTTAATTTCGAGTATTCAAGTTTAAAAAGTTTGTGTCCCCAAGGAGCAGCTCAATTTAGTGGTGGAGCCACATAGGCATTTGGGGTGTCATGGCACCCTCAAAGGCCAAATATTTAATTTTTTTTCCCCCCAAAACTAAAAATAAATAAAAATTGCAAGGATGTTGTGTATGGTAAACTTTAATAATGCCAAAACTTAATACATACGTATGGTAACAAAAAAAAAAAAAAATCCTTATTTAATATATATGTATGGTAAACTTTAATATCCGTATGATTGTTTATTTTCTTGTTTAATGTTTAGAAACTTTGGGGTCGTGATTTAACTTGAAAATTTTTCATGAATAACTTTAAGTTTATGAATGTATTGATTTAACTTGCTGAGAGCTTCGATTTAGATTCGATACTTGTAATTTTATACTTTTAAGAGACTATAAAGTGTAGTTATAGACACTTGTGTTTTTTTTTTTGTATTTCTGTCTTTTTGATATAGTGTCAACATGTTACATTTCTAATATATTAATTTGAGCACATATTTATGGTTTTTTATATATATTTTTTTGTGATGCATATATTATGTGAATTATCAAATTTTTAGGATGGAAAAAATTTTAGGATGCCAAAAAAATTTTAGTGGCACCCTCAATATGAATTGTTTGGCTCCGCCACTGGTTCAATCGACTGTGAACCACGCCTAAAGAAACAGAGGTCACTAGTAAAATTGTTACAATTATAAAATTATCCTAATTAAATCATATATATATTTTTTAAATATGGGTATTTTGGAAATTCTTATATTCTCTGTTAAGATTTTTTGTTAAATATTAGAGGGGTGACATTGCAAACTTTTAAAAATTTGGATACCAAACATTGAAGGTTCTTGATTTAATTAGCTTAAAATCTGTGTTCATATGGTTAAGGTAAGAAGAAATTTTGAGTTGGCTGATGATGCTAATCATCAAGATTATGGGAAGACAATTCTTCCCAATTCTTCTCAATTTTTTTTTTTAAATTTTAAATTTTAAATTTGTTTAATCTTTTTTAGTTGATTTGACACTACTAACACTCAACTCAACTCAAAATTTTACAACTTTATTCAAAATCTTATATTTTTCAAACAATCCAAACATAATCTCAACTATTTTGCATTCTTGATATTCATAATTTTGAATTCAGTTCAGTAGAATAAATCGCAAACCCATACGAGCTCAGTGATAGATTGGATTTTAATGGAAATAATTTATTTGTCGCAACTCATAAATGCAGAAGGTAAAATTATTATAGATTTACCATAATTTGTTAATTTTAATTTTAATTTCAATTTCGATAGAGCACGCGGCAAAGGCATGACTCGACAGGATTTTTTACTCAGCGTTGCCATTTCGAATCTTCGATCGTCTCTCCTTCCTTCCTCGGTAAGCTTCCAAAGCGCAGTTTCTCCTTCTGCCTGAAACGTACGCCAAAGCACTTGGTGTTTGACTTCAATGGAGAAGTGAAAATGACGGAGACGAAGTTCAGCGTGCTCTGCAGCCTCTTCACGTGGATGCAGCGGAGCAAGTCGTCCGCCATGAAGCGCTCCAAGTTCCGCAAGTTCCTCGACACCTTCTGTCATTCTGGCGACTATTTCAGCGCCATCCGCCTCCTCCTCCCCAGCCTCGATCGCGAGCGCGGTACCTACGGCCTCAAGGAGTCAGTGCTCGCCACCTGCCTCATCGACGCCCTCGGCATATCCCGCGACTCCCACGACGCCCTCCGCCTCGTCAATTGGCGCAAAGGCGGCGCCCAAACCGGCGCCAATGCTGGAAACTTTTCTCTCGTCGCCGCCGAGGTCTTTTCGGATTTCGTTTCATTTCTTTTCGTTTGGTGCATTTGGTATCGGGTGTTTGAAAATTGTTGTCCGTGAAACAGGTATTGCAGCGCAGGCAAGGGATGGCTTCTGGTGGATTAACAATCAAGGACGTGAACGACTTGCTCGATCGATTGGCTTCTGCTGAAAACAGGTGTACCATTTGATTCTGTTTCTTCGTTACTAGCTCTTCTACAAGCTCAGGAACTTAGAAGAATTTGCAAAAGAAACAACCTTAGTGAAAAAGTCATCTTGTCAAAGCCGTTTGGATTGAAGCTTAGAAAGCAAATGTGCGTTTATCATATAGTAAACAAGCTCTAGATATATGATTGATGAGATAGGTTAAACGTGCTTTCCTTGATCTTCATAAGGCAAGTGCATTCTAAATTTGTTTATGAAGATTAGAGTTTGTCAGAGGAATATTCCTTGATCTGTATTAGGAAGAATATATATATATATATATATATATATATCAGGTGTACAGTGTACTATGTATTCGTCTTTATCTAAAAATGTTAGTGAAAATTAGAGTGATAAGAATATTATTACCTTAACAAATTTCTTAAATATAAACAGAAAGAAGAAAATATTTTCCCGCAAGGAATAATATAAATTTTACTGCGAGTACCTGACCTGAGCGTGAGAGTGAGATTCTGATCAATAAGTAGCCATAGAATAATTAAGGAAAGAGGAAACTTATTAACAACTGAATTTGGGCATCACAAGGACTAATGCGTAGTTTTCTTGTTGGAATCCCAACTGAAGTGCTCATTAAGCCAGTACTCGCCATTCTCCCAAATCTCGACCTTTTCCTCTGATGTTGACCAACCTTGCATCACAAATGTTTATGTTTACCCTCTACTAATTGCTCACAAAACAAAAATTATATAGGGAAACTAACTTGCTGTAAAATTATGATTGGTATTTTTGATTGGTGAATGCAACTCATGCACCCATATGGGATTGAATGTGGGACATTACCTAGGGGAGGGGGAGTTTCCATTTGGTCCAAAGACTATTGGCATTAATGGGGTTGGCAATATCACCATTAGAGATTCTCCCAAACTAGATGAGAAAGCGTTCACCTTGGCTGTGGATATTCTTTACATGGCTATTTTGCCTTTTTTGTTTGTTTGTTTTTGTTTCATCCTCACCTTTACCTCTTCAATTAGGCCTATAGTTATAGTTGATCACCCTGTTTTGTCTATGTACATTTAGTGTGCATATCATGACAAATGTTCGGAAACATTTTTTAGAGTGATCTATACCTTTCCTTTATTCTTATTTCATGTTCATTTAAGCTTAAGCTTAAACTTTTCTTTTCTTTGTCACTGTACATTATTTGCCTCTAAGCTTCTGCTCGATCATTATGTATTCTTTTTTCTTACATGATATGATATTGGTCTTTTTGCTTTCATTTTGATATCTATATGGCATAACCATGGGAACAGGGCAGAGAAGACATCAGTTCTTTCTACTCTGATAAACAAGACAAATGCACAGGAAATGAAGTGGATTATCATGATTATTCTAAAAGGTTTTGTATTGACATCTATAGTTTATGGAATTCTTTTCTTCATCACTGTACGCTAAACTATGATTGTTATCTTTATTTATTCATTCATTTATTTTTTATGCAGATCTTAAGCTGGGAATTAGTGAAAAGAGCATTTTTCATGAATTTCATCCTGATGCTGAGGACCTGTTTAATGTGACTTGTGATCTAAAATTGGTTTGTGAAAAGCTGAGGGATCGAAGTCAACGGCATAAGCGCCAGGTCTAGTATGAATTTTTCAATCAAGTCTTTAAATCTATTTTTCACATTTGATTGTATAGCAACATTAATCTTGTTTAGTTTTGCAAGAGCTTTTTAGGGTATGTAATATAAGACACTAATTTATACCACATTGTTGAGATGAAAAAAGTTATCAAATGATTCCAGTATTGCGATTCAACTTTAAGTGCTTAAAAAGAGACTCTCTTAAGGAGCTTTCTTTACATTTTTGTTCATGTATTCTTGCAGGACATTGAAGTTGGAAAAGCTGTGCGCCCTCAACTAGCTATGAGAGTCGCCAATGCTGCAGGTGCGTGGAAAAAGGTGTGGTTCGCAAAGACTTAACTCTCCTGATCACATATGTTTCAAGTGTACTCTACCATCTTCATCCAGGAGGACTGTGATGCTTAACAATAGTTATTGAGTTATAGTATACCCATTGTAAATATTATTTCCCAACCCCAAAGGATTTCATTTATCGTTTTCTTCATTAATTCGATGTCTTGCCCTTACACTATAGTTTGACATCCTTTTCTCATCTGTTTAGCTTCATGGGAAGGAAGTGGTTATTGAATGCAAATTTGATGGTGATCGCATCCAAATTCATAAGAATGGAACTGAGATACACTTCTTCTCAAGGTCTGCGCACAAATATCCCTTATCACAAATTTTCATTAGTTGATTAAATTCATACTTTTAATCTTTATATTGGGGATTTAATACTTATGTTAATTTTCTTTGAACTTCTAAATGTGATTATAGTTGTTTTTAATCTAAGTTTTAGATTTAGTGAATTGACTGCACAACTAGGATTTTTGGGCTTGTGATTATGTAAGCTCGGGCCATTGTTATCCTAGTGGTTATGTGATTATGAAGTTTCTGAACGATCCTCAACTATATGTAATAAAGTATTAATTAAATTTACTTATTCATAGTAGCTTAAGCTTTTAGGAAAAATGGTGATTTAACTTGATATCAAAGTTAGAGGTCCTGAGTTTGAACCATGACTTCATTAATTCACCCCCATTTAAATTAAATATTCCACGTGTTGACCCCATCTATTAAAAGGGAGTTTGAGCCCACACGTGAGAGGGAGTGTTAAAGTATTGAATAAATTTACTTATTCCTATAAGATAAGTGACATTTTAACATGGTATCAAAGCCAAATGTCATGAGTTTGAATCTTGTCTAACTGTAGTTTCTGTTATGTAGGAACTTTCTTGATCACTCTGAGTATGGGCATGGGATGTCGGACATTATCATACAAAATGTTCTGGCTGATAGGTATGCATGTGAAGTTGTTATTTTAATCTTCGTGTTATTTCAAGTTGATTTTTCTTGCTTTTTCTTGTATTTTCCATCTGAGTCTTACTTAAACTACACTTGTGTGATGTACTTAAGTTATTGTGTCAGCCTCACTAGTTATATATGTACCTGAAAAGAGGCACTACCTGTCCAACAGATGGGATAGAGTCTTAACAAAGGCTAGCCACCTTGAGAGAAGGAGTAGAGCTTCTTTGTACCTCTAAACTTGTCTGATTTGTGAGTGAACCACTTGTAGGGAAATGAAAGAGCCATTCTAAGTATCATGCCTGCTTTGGCCCTTCTCTGGTCATACCTTAATCCGAATGGCCACAGGTCTTCTTGGGTTGAAACATGATGAACTATCACCAACTTTCAATGAAGATTATCTCAGTGAATGGGACTTTGAGAAGGCCAACCTTTGTCCACTTAGAAAAAGAAACTTTGGTGTTATCCTTCTTTGTCCATGACATGCATGGTTTCCAATTGTCCAATTAGTAGTATGATTGTATGGAAAATGACTGTAGGTCCTTGTATTTGTCCATTCATATTATTTGTTTTCCTTATAAATAACACAACAATACGACCAAAGTAATCAAGTTTATAGGGTTACCAGGGAGACTTGCAAAGTTTGTGCAAATGTTTCCCAATGACTTTTTGAAGCCCCATATATGTCAATGTTTTTTCTTTCCTCTTGGAAAATTCTCAATAGACGAAGCAAAGTGACAATGACCAGAGGTAATTTTAGTTGTGTTCCTATTGTGGTCTCAGAGATGACACGGTAATCACTTATTGGCTCCAACAGGCCTTGTATCTTCCTGCCCAGGAGAGAGGGGAGGCTTAATTGATGATTACCAGAAATCATTTTAGTTGGTGTGTTCCCATTGATGTCTGGTAGATAATGCTGTAATCACTTAGTAGCTCTAGCAAGCCGTATAGTATCTTGTTGAACACATGAAAGAGGAGGAAGGGAAGCATAAGCGACAATAACGAGCAATCATTTTAGTTGATTTGATTAATGTCTTCAGATGATGCTGTAATCAACTTAGTAGCTCCTGCTAGCCTAGAGTGTTGAAGATGGAAACTTCCTATTATAATTTGAAGTAGTGTTTCATGTGGGTGGACATAGTTGATTGTATGAGGATGCGAAGGCTCGATGGTGATCTAAGGTGTTTTCTAGCAAAATCATGGTGTTTCGATGCAACAATGAAGTCTTATGCAAGCAATGTGCATTGATGGTGGAGGAGAGACTGAATGACATGTTGTTCAGTATGAAGACTCAAACAATGTGTCGTATAGCTATGAACAAAATGACATGTACTACAAAATGAACCCAAACGACCAGTTGTTTAGCTAGAGGAAAATGGGAAGGTAACCTTCATTAAACGACAAGTCGTTTAGAGCAGTTAAAAAAAAAACAAAAAAGAAAAGAGAAAAAGGGGATTTTGCCTTTGTTTTTTGATGGTTGAATTCTAGTGTTTCATTTTGCTATTCTTTAACCTCTCTTGAACTAAAGATGTCAGAAACGAACCAGACCTCATAAACTGACAAAAAGGGGATAGAAAGTTAGGTGACCTCCCGTAGTGAGAGCGAACGATTGTCGCACTGGAAAACAATGAGATGATATTGGGGCACAACGGAATGCACATGCACACGCCACTGCTGGGAAGGAGAAAGTGAGTGTTTTGAAAAGAGAGAGGGAATTATATACATTCCCAAATTACTCTTTTAATGATGATATCTCACCCAAGCTGTTAGTGGTAAATAAACTGCCAACAACATAATAATGGGAGCTGTGGTTTACCATCATTTATCAAGAAAAGACTATCAGCAGCTCAATATTGACTTTGTCCTTTCATAGTGAAGGACCCATCTAACATTTCTTAGTGAAGAGCCCATTTTCAATGGGGTGGTCAGGCTGGCATGAATGAGTCTACCTTTGTTCCTATGTAATGGAGCATGAGTGAGACCCAAAATTACAGAACATATGCATTCTTTAGTTTTATTGATATTAAGTATCTATTTGATGCTTTTATCTGACAAATCCTCAGAGTATATAGTATGTTCTTGGTGTGATAAACAAATAGAGTAGGTTTTTTTGCATTGAAAATTATTGTATCTCTTATAATTGCTATTTTTCCCCTTTGTGATTTTGTTAGGTGTATACTTGATGGTGAAATGTTGGTCTGGGATACATCTTTGAACCGCTTTGCTGAGTTCGGTTCAAATCAGGAAATAGGTTTTTGTACCTTTTTGACTCAATAGCTTCCTTTTACTGTCTTCATGCCTAGTAGCATATGCATTTTTAAATGATGTTTTCTTGTTAACAGCCAAGGCAGCAAAGGACGGACTAGACAGTGATCGACAGGTTTTCTTTTTGAATTTTTTTTCCCTGTTTTTATATTGGATCTTTACATGTGGACACTAATTTTTTTTTTAAAAAAATCTGATGCAGTTGTGCTGTATCCTTTCTGTGCTGGAATTCAAGGTCCAGGTTCAGCCTTTAATTTAGGCACCTTTATTTGATTTTGATGGCAGAAAAAGCTTTGGACGAGTGTCCCTGCAAATTGGAAAATGAAACTTGCAGTAATTAGTTATCATTGCTTGTTGTATCTTGACATGAGATTGGCTAGATATTGCATTTGATATTCTTTATGTTGGGGATACTAGTGTAATTCACCAAAGCTTGAAGGAGCGCCATGAGCTTTTGCGGAAAGTTGTGAAGCCTTTGAAGGGTCGTTTGGAAATCTTAGTACCTAATGGTGGTCTCGGTCTAAATAGTCACTGCCCTTCAGGTAAAAATTGATCCTTGAGATTTATGTATTAATTAAATCTTATGTAGTAGAAACTTTTCTCATGCATGAATATTTATCATCGTTGATAATAGTCAGTGGATGCATTCGGGATTTTCTCATACTAACATTTTGAAGCTCTATATGCTTTTATAAGAATTACATCTCTCTATCTCTAGGTGGCTCCTGCAGGCGCGTCATGCCATTTCTCGTTACTAGTGTGCTGGTTCTTTCTTTTTTTGGCTTCATTGGACATTGGGTGGTTTCATGGTTATATATATATATATATATGCTTTATTTAAAATCCTCTTTTTTTAGATCTCTCTTCGATTGGGTTGATGTTCATACTTTTTCCTCTTCGAATATTTTAGGGTCAGTTTGGTAAAGTATTGAGAAGTGTTTTGAGTTTTGAAAAGAGTTTTAGAAAAAGTAAAAGTTGATAATTGATTTGGTTGGGCCACAATTGAAAAAGGCGTTGTATGTGGGGTCCACTAACAAAAATTTGTTTGGTAAAATTTAAGAAGTGTTTTTGAAAAATAAAAAATTGAGGAGTGTTCTCCAAAAAAAAGAAAAAGAAAAAGTATTGCAGTTTACACTCCACAGTGGTGGTCGCCTAGTGGCCATCACCGCTGTGTCTGTGCTTGATAGACTTGGCAGCCATCGCGAGGTTGCTGAAAGTTCTTGGCGGTCACCATGGTGTCACTGGAAGTTCATGATGGCCATCGGAGCCACCATAGGGTCATTGGAAAATCTTGGCGGAGGGCCTTAGGTTGTTCTTGGCGGCCATTGTGGGGCCGCTAGACGTTCATGGCGGCCAGCACGGGTTCGCTGGAAGTTCATCCCAGCCACCATAGGGCCATTAGAAGTTAATGGTAATTATCGCGGTCGCCTTTGGAAGTTCATTGTAACTATGTTTTGAAAAGTGTTGTCTTATTTGTTGAAAAATGTTGTGTTTTGAGAAGAATTTTGTGGTATGTTTTGGAAAGTGTATTATTGGTGGGCGCCACATCTAAAAATCCGTTTGGTTAATTGATGTTTGAGAAGAGTTTTCAGCATTTGAGAAATGAATAGAGTTTTACAAAACTCTACAGAACATGCACTTATATAATGTTAACCTTTTAGATTCCAGACATCTTTAGGGTGGTTGTTTTTCTTGTATACTTTTCGTGTATGAGGGCTTTATTCTTTCTTTTTAATAAATTGTTATTCAGCAAAAAAGTTTGTTGCATTTGGGATTAACCTGCGTCAATTGTGGACTCTGACTAGTCTAGTCTCTTGATTTCCCAAATTATAATGTGGTGATTTTCTTTCTTGGTTCTTGATGTGGTGATTATCTCAAAGGGTAAGCATGTCCTCTGCCTCTTGCCAAAGTACTCCGTTGATCTTTATCTTGACATTTCTCTGTATATTTATGGGTAGATTTGCTGTCTTATTTGTGCTGATGCAGGGGAACCTTGTTGGTCACTTATTGCTCATAATGTGGATGATGTTGAGAGGTTCTTCAAAGAAACCGTTGAGAATAGGTCAGCTATATCTTTCATGTATTTAGGGGCAGAAGTATATTTTTGTTCATTATTTAGCTGCATGTCCAAATAAGCATAAGTAGCTAGTTATTAAGCTTGGAATATGTTCTGTTTTGCATTTCATATTTGGGCATTATGTATATGAAGTCATATTTGTAAGTTTGTGGACAAAACATATGCTAGAATAGAATATAATAGGCTGTTTTACTAAGGTTAGCTTGAGGGTGTTTCTTTATTTTAATTTCTTTGCCATTCATCTCTCTCTCTCCCTCCCCCCCCTCGTTTCCTTTGTAATAGTAAAATTGTGGGAAAAATTTCCTATTGCTGCCTGCCAACCACCACCGAACTGCTACCGACCGTCTATCAACTTCCAGTGGTCGGAATAAAAAAACTGTTTGGACATCAATTTTGGTCGGTAGGTGGTAGAATTTTTATTTTGTCAATTAACCGACTTAACTGACCATGGCCCCGTTTGCATCCCTTGTTTAGCCCAAAAACATGTCCAATAAACACTAGTTTAGCCGAAAAAAAAAAAACCATTTGGGTCCAAAAACAATACTTTTTTTTTAAAAAAAGTAGGCTTGGCCCAATATAAGAAGCTCACGACTAACTGACTTAGGGTTTGCTTGGGATTGTGGTTTTAAAAATTGCGTTTTGAAATCGTTACTTCTTAAAATCGCAAAGGTGTTTGGTAGACCATGTTAAAAAGTGTTTTTTTTTTTTTTATATCAAATATTTGTTATGCGAAATCGTGATTTTGGTTTAAATTCACGTCTTTTCAAATAAGCACCCTTTAGCCTGCTTATTGAATTCGCAGTTTTTTATTTTTTATTTTAAATTTTTATTTTAGATTAAATGCTTTTTAAATTGCAATGTTAAACGCCTTACGTTTTGTGATATCTTTTAAAGACGCAGATTATTTTTGCGAGATCACAATCTCAAACGCACTCTTAACCGACCGACATTTAAATTTTAACCAACTTCACTGAGTTAACCGACTTAATTGAAATAGTCGAAATTTGTTCTTGTCGGTATGAAGTTGGTTAATTAACCGACTTGTTAGACAATATGCATCATTTATCTCGTTGATTATACATTGTCTTTGTTTACATGCACCTGCTACTTTTGGCATGTTTGGAATAGAAGTTGACAAGTTTTGTTTGTATCAATAAGAGATAAATTATACTTCATGAATATCAAGAATCAGATCTAAAAATTGCTTAGAATCCAAGCATTGTTTTTGTCTTTAATTTCATAAAGATGTAAGGTAGTTTGGGAATTTCGGTATGGGCTATATTTCTCTATTTACAGATGACATGGGCATATTCTTGTATATTCTTTCCAAGTTTTAGAAGGTTTAGCTAACTCATAATGAATTCTAGGCCTTATATAATTAGATTGAAAGCTTTATCCTTTGTTTAAGGGGTATTCTGCATGGGAAAGTTGCATAAGAGGATTTCACTTCAGACCTCCTATTCCTAGAAGGCCTGTCTGATTCATCCTTTCCTTTGGCTACAAGTGATATGGTTAGCAATCGAGGCTGTTAAGATGTGAACATTGGAAGAGAAGGGTCCACAGAGCTTTATTTTTTATTTAATTGTCAAAATTTGTGAAACAATATTTTGTTGATCTATCAAGAAGGAGATGCCAAGAACTTGCTTCGGTAGCTTGTCGTTGTTCAGTTTCTTCTGATAAGCGAAGAGCATATAGACAAAAAAATTGCTTGAAAAAGAGCCATGCTTTGATAAAATATTATTTGTTTTCAAAGCTTCCTGATATTGTCCTTTATATGAAGGATTTTATATGGATGCAATCTCAAGCTAGGTATATTCACCAAGTCCTGCACAAAATATTTGAATGAGATTCTTGGGGAAACACTCGGTTCCAAGGTTTTGAATTGATAACCAAGACTGCCAAACTGTCTACTTCGTTATTACCTTCCTTTGCTTTTATGCCTGTTAAACTAATGATTAAGTGATTAAATTTACGTCTTCCTATTAGCTTAAACTTTTGGGATAACTGGTAATTTAACATGGTATCAGAGCCAAAGGTCCTGAGATCGAACCTTGACTCTGTCAATTCACCCCCATTTAAATTAAATATTACACGTGTTGGATCTCACCTATTAAAAGGGAGTTTGAGTCCACATGTGAGGGGGAGTGTTAAACTAATGATTAAGTGATTAAATTTACATATTCTTATTAAATTAAGCTTTTGGGATAATTGGTAATTTAACAATGCCTTATCCTGCTTTTCATCCTACTTACCCATTAAGATGATTTTACAATCAAAATGTCCCAAGCATCTTTATGCCAATTAAAAAGTTTTACTGATGGCAAAAGGATTTCCTTTCATTCTTTATATATGTGTGCGTGTGTATAAAAGAGATGTTATTGAAAAAGTCAGGCATATTTTGCTAGCTTACTTTAATTTCCCCTAAAAAAAGTTAATTTGCCGAAAAGGAGCCCAATTGTTAAGGTTATTTCATACTTTCTTAATGGGTTCTAAAAGTTCTTTGACGTCTCCTTACTGTAGAGGTTAATTTATCTCATCATATTGATGGGACCTATGACTTTTCCTGGTACCATTTCAAATTCACATCCAAAAGGTATGGCGAAGAGTCCTAACACAATAACAAATAACAAACGATCACACACTTGCTGCTTTTTGTGTGTCTATGCCTGTGTGCGCACGTTTTTAAGATTGCAATGCTTTATCTGCACATTGTTCTTTAATGCTATGTGAACTTGGGTTAGGTTAGTTTGGTACTCGAGTGGAGAAGTCTGGATATTGATCAATTCTTGGAGTAAATCAATTTTAACTTTGTTGCTTCCTAGTGTGATGGTGTAGACTTCTCTCAATTTTGGTACAAGCCAAAAGCAATTGGACTCAAGGGCCACCTTTGAGACTGAGACATTGTGTTGTGTCTACCTGATGCTTTGAAATATTCCATTTGCTTCCAGTAAATGCGGTGTGTTCAAATTTTGATTACTTTACACAAGCAAGGGGAACCAACCTTGAAGCTCAAGCATTCCATAATTCCTGATAGCATACAAGTACTGTAAGGGAAAGGTGAAAACAACCGTATTTAGAGAGTACAATAGATAACTTGAAATTTGATTCAAACATTTAGTATTCCACTACATACTGATGCAAGTTACATTCTTATCATAGTGTGTGGATGATACTAACTTATCAAAAAAAAAGAAAAAAAAAATAGTGCGTGGATGATACTATGATTACTAGGATTTGGTTAAGAAATTTTTTTCAGCACCGGTTTCATACCAAAGACTAGGGTAAACTAAGATACTTTGTTTATATTGTTAGGTCTAGGGTTTTAGTTTATTGTAGAGGTATGTTTTTGATCTATTAGAAGAAGCTAGTTTGTTGGGTTCTCGACCAATTGATTCATATAGATCCAAATCACATCCTCTCAAAGGATGAAGGAGAATTATTTGGGGATCCTGCTAGATATCTTCAACTAGTTGGAAACTGAAATTATCTTATCATCCTTAGACTGGATATTCGCTATTTGAAGTGAATCCTTGGTCTTCGAATATTGTATAGGGCGAATGGGCAAATTAGAGTAAAAGGCTTTATCGAAGCTGATTGGATAGGTTCTTCCATACATTTGAAGATCTACTGCACGGTACTGTGTCTTTTTAGAAGATAATTTGGTAGAACAGTTAGAAAGAGACATTGTTAGTACGATCAAATGCAAAAGCTGAGATAGGGCAATGAGTCATACTTCTAGTGAGTTAATTTGTGATAACCAAGCTGTTGTTCATATTTCCTCTAATACTATATTTTATTAAAGGACCAAGCATATTGAGGCTGAATGTTTCTTTATTTGAGATAGAATAATGCTATACACCACACTTTTATCCTACTTTGTTGATGTGACACTGCTAATCAACCCTTGAATTTTTTGTTTTTGTTTGTGTTTTTTTTTTAACAATGGCTGATTGAGAGTGCAACATCAATAGAGTGAGATAAAAGTGTAGTTTCTAGCATTTCTAGATAAGGTATTGAGTGGAGGTATTTCTACACCGCTTGTAAAGTTCGAAGATAAACTTGCAGAAAATTTTAACAAGTCTTTGGGCCACAATTGGTTGGAGTTTATTTGTGATTAGTTTTTTCTATGATATATAAACTCCAAATTGAGGCGGGGTGGTAGAGCTGCAGTAGAGTGTATCATTGTAATAAGTACATTACGAAAGGGTTGTGTGTGTATATATATATATTTGAATAGTTAGAGGTGGGGTAGATTATTCTCTTCACCAATAATGGTTTCCCAACCTATTTTTCTCCCTCTTCTTAATAAACCCTAATTTAACGAATGTCATTGTTTCTCGTATTCTTGTAGTATTTAACCTACTATTAATTATATCCATTTGTCTTTGGCCATTTAGATAGATTTATTATGCATTGTGTCAAGTTAAAACTTGAGTGACACAAAGTTATATGTTTGATTTATTCCAATCATTAATTAGTTTTAATTCTTTAGAGATGAAGGGATTGTGTTAAAGGACCTTGGTTCTAAATGGGATCCTAGTGATCGGAGTGGAAAGTGGTTGAAGTTGAAGCCTGACTATATTCGTGCTGGTTCTGATTTGGATGTTCTTATCATAGGTCTGTATTTTAATTTTTTTTCCTCTTTTCATATTTGTTTACTCCAAAGCAATATTGTAGCTACCTTTGCTTGCATGCATTTTTATAGGGGGATACTATGGCTCTGGACGTCGTGGTGGAGAGGTCAGTTTTCCATCTTTTGTGATGTATAAGAATCCTTTTTTGCACATAATGTGTTTCATTAGAAAATCTACGTATCGATATACTTATTATTGCAGGTAGCTCAATTCCTGGTGGGCCTTGCAGAGCGTCCAGCCCCAAATACATACCCTAGGCGGTAAGAATTTCTCATTAGCTTGGCTCTCTATATTTAGTAGCTTTGTACAAGTAAAATACCACAGAAACAACTTATAATTGTGGTATGATCTTCTATATGTTGCATACTAATTTTTTTGTACAGTTCCCTTATCTTCGGGAGCAAATAGCAATCTTCCTGAATAATGCTTCTTTAACATTGCCAATTGTTCATGTTATCTTTGTGTCAGGCACATAATCTATACATCTACCTGTATGCTTGTCGTAGTGTACCTGAACTGGTCTAGTGTGACTTCTGAAATAATTAAGAAGATATTTTTGTGTCAAGTGTCAATATACTTTTTTTGATAAGTAATGTTGTATATATCAAAAAGCGCAATGCGCCTCTAGGTACACAAGAAAAGCGCGGAGCGCCTTGGAGCATACATAGGAAGCCCAACCGAAAACCCAAAAAAAAACACCCTAAGCCTTAAACCCTAGCAATCAACAACCCAAAGAAAGCACCCAACAATAAATACAAAAAGGCTCCCAAACCAGAGTGTCAATATACTAGTGCATTGGTAAAGGCAAGTGTCAATATACTTGTGCATTGGTAAAGGCAAGAGTGGCCTCTTTACTAGCTTGATCTCAATAGTGCTTTTTTTAGAGGTGATATTCAAAAGGAGGTTTTTATGGAGCAACCGCTTGTGTATCGCACAAGGTTTGCAAATTGAAGAAAGCAACTTATGGTCTCAAACAATATTGTAAAGCATGGTTCGATCAATTCAGTTAGGTAGTAACTACATGTGGTTTGGAAAGAGCAATGATAGGATATTAAGTTTTTATTAGACTAAGCCTTATTGGATATTGTGGTTACTGGCATTGATGTAGATGCTGTTAAGGTCTTCAAGGCTCATTTGAGTATGGCATTTTTACATGAATGATTGGGTGAGTGGCAATACTTTCTTGACATTAAGGTTGCAAGATCAGAGCAGGGTTTTCCTCTTTTACGAAGGAAGTATGTGCCTGATATTCTTGTGGAGAAAGGCGTGTTGGGTGCCAAACTTGTGGACAACCTGATGAACCCCAATACTCTTGATAGGAGGTCCGTGTCTGGGTTGAAACCTTGGACAATCTAGATTTGTTGCTTTTTCAGATGCAGATTAGATTGGGTGATCCTCTTGATAGGAGGTCCGTGTCTGGGGTTTGCAGTTTTATAGAAGGTAATCTTGCTACTTGACGAGTAAGGATCAGAATATGGTGGCAGATCTAGTGCAACAGCAGACTATGACGCATCTAGCCTGTGAGATGTCATGGGTGAGAAATCTTTTGGAGGAGATAGACTTTCCTAATAAAGGGTCTTCATGATGTTTTCGGAAAAGCTGCAATGTATAAAGCCATTAACCCTTTGCACAGGATAGGTTATGAAATTGCAAATTGTGACATCCTATGTTAGGTCATGTACTAGTTGGAAGATGTTTTTTACTAAAACATTAAGCAATAATCATTTTTGCACACTTAGTAGCAAGTTGGGCATGATAGACACCGACTTGGGTGAGTTGTAAGATAACTTTGTTGATTATATCTTTCATATCGTGTACTCTCATTCTTCACTAGGTGAAGGGGCTGATGTAGAGGATTAACAGTAGTAGTAGAAGTTCGTTCTCTTTATGAGTTATTAAGATGTTCAAATGGAATGATGCCTTAGAAGGCTGTTTTGTGCAACAAGGTTCCAAAGGTTTTTTTTTTGGTTTTTGGGTGGACAATAGCTTTAGGGAAGATTCTAAAAGTTGGTAATCTCATTAAATGAAATATTATTCTAGTGAATTGGTATTTTATGTGCAAGTGTAATAGTGAAACTGTGGATCGTTTGTTGATTTTATCTAAGAAGTGGGTACTGTGGATCGTTTGTTGATTTGTTGTGGATCATTTGTTGATTTTATCTGCAAGTGAGTTGCCTTTTGTCCTCTGTTTTTGAACTCTTAACTGGTGATGCCTAAGAAGGTGATTGATGTGCACTTTGAGTGGAAAGGTTGGTTTGGAAAGCACAGGATTTTCCTTATTTGGGTGGTGTTTGATAAACCGATTTGTGTTTGTACTGTGCGTGTTTGTACTGTACATTTTTTGTCTTTTACTTAAAAAATCTTCGAACATCACCGAAATACCCCTCTCTTGTTCTTGTTCTTGTTCTTCGTCCGATGATTTCCGTTTCTTTTTTTTTGATACGTAATGTGAAAATTTTATTGAAACGCGCAGAGGGGCGCAACCCTAAAAAAAATATATACAAAGTTCCTAGGAAATATACAAAGGACACATATGCAAAAAATCATCTAACGTCGGTATCTCATTACGGTAATGAGCCATCATCCACTCATGTAACAAAGCAATCATATTCTTCCTCATCCCATCCACCGAACACTCCTTATCCTCAAAGATTCGTGCATTCCTCTCCCTCCATATACACCAAATGACGCACAGCGGAGCCATCCTCCAAATAACTCTAGATAGATCCCTCCCCCCCACCAGGCTCCAACAAGCAAACAACTCTATGACCTTTCGCGGCATCACCCACTCCACACCGAACAAAGTAAATATATAATGCCATAAACAAGTTGCCACTTCACAATGAATCAATAAATGATCTACGGATTCCCCATTCTTCTTACACATACAACACCATTCCACCACTATAATCCGCCTCTTACGCAAGTTGTCATGTGTCAAAATTTTCCCAAGTGTTGCGTTCCACCCAAAGAAAGGCACCCGCGACGGTACCTTGCTACGCCAAATACTTTTCCAAGGAAACACCCCGCTACCTGGGTTGGACAAAATCTTATAGAATGATTTCACCTCAAATATCCCTTTTTTAGAGGGGGACCACCGAATACGATCTACATTACCCTGTGAAATCTTGCATGAGTACAACACTTCAAAAAAAGATGATATCACATCCATCTCCCAATCTTGAATAGCACGAACAAAGATGACATTCCACTCAACAACCCCATTTCTCCATATAAAATTATCATTCACCCACGCTTCCTTATATCTTGCAATACGAAACAAAGAAGGGCCTCCCCGAAGATGAACTCAAGAAGCTCTGGAAGGGCCTCTTCTATTGCATCTGGCACGCCGACAAATTCCCAGTCCAGTCCCACCTCATCGACCGCCTCTCCTCTCTTCTCCTTCGCCTCCATCTCCCTCTCTCCCTCCGCTACTTCTCCGTTTTCCTCCTCACCATGCGCCGTGAGTGGCCCGGCATCGACGCGCTCAGGTTAGACAAATTCTACCTCTTGATTCGAAGGTTTTTGCATCATTGTTTTGCTTTCTTGAAGAGTAATTCCCGGGATTTGGAGATTTCAAGTGCCGATTTTGGTTCCTATTGGTACGGAGATGGAAGTGGGTGGTCTGGAACCTGCTGTGGTTGCTGGAGATGCTGTCAATGTTTACGGTCATCGACAAGGAAGTTCTGGTGGTGGGGGTCGTCGAGGTCCCACGCGTCGTGGGAGGCGCGTTAGCAGTTGTGTGCGGTGGTTCGCTGTTGCTCGAATGTCCATTGCACTACGATTTTTTTTTTTTTTTTGGTTTTTTTCTCTTTAATCCTTCTTCTTTTGTTTACCGGGTGGCAAATTGGGTTTTCTTTCAGACTTTTCTTATGTTTGAATTAATAAACTCGAAAACCTGAATATTGGGTTGAAAACCATTGTGGTAATTGGCCAAAAATTTTGGAATGATTGTTGTGATCTAGGGGAATGGGTGGGGTGTTCCGCCGGAGATGTACATGGAGGAAGCCGGTTGGACTTTTTTTGTATGCAAAGAAGGATGGGTACGGCAGAAAATGAGATTGGAGAAGGAGAAAGCGTGTGTTTGTGGGCTGAGGGTCAAAATTGTATTTTTACTGCACAGTGCAAACGCGCACAGTACAAACACAAACCCAAACCCGTTTATCAAACAGGGCCTTGGAATGTTGCTTCCGTTTGCTTAATTTGGACAATTTGGAGGGAAAAATAATCATACATTTAATGCTGTGGAGTTGTCTATTGTTGAGTTGAAATCAGTGTTCTGGAGAGCATTAATTGAGTGGTCTCGTGTGCTTGGCACCACTTCCATGACTTCTTTTATAGATTTGATTGATTCCCTTCCTTTTTATTGTAATTCTTTGCATAGACATCCTGTATAAATGAGGTTTCCCCCCTTTTGTCTAATAAAATCATATTCCATAGAAAAAAATATTATGTACAGTAGCTCCAGGAATGATTCTAGTTAAGTTCTGTCTTGCAGATTTCTTTCTTTCTGCAGAGTGGGTACTGGGCTTTCTGATGAAGAGCTGGATGCTGTTGCAACCAAATTGAAGCCTTATTTTAGGTACTTCTTAGATAAATTGATTACAGAAATGTGATTGTTCCACTGTTTCATCAGTAAAAATGTACGATGAGCTAGTGGCAAAACAACCAGAATAGCCTTGGCTGTGAGGTATGCCTTTCTCACCTCTCAGCTTGTGGTCGCTGACCTAAAATTGATCTCATTGGTAATTTTAGTTTGGTTTTGGTTTGGGCAAGATTAGGTCCAATACCTGATTCGTTATTTGATAAATGAGAAAAGTGCCATTGAGGTTGTATTTTATTCTGATATTCAAGGATGTTGTTTAGAGTGGACATCAGAAGTGGGCAAGATATGCTTGCTTATGTGGGCCCATCAACAAACTACTAGGCATCAAGAATCTTTTAGGTGTCTTAATATACTATCCTCAGGGTATATTTCGTTTTATTGACTGCTTTCTCAGGAAATATGAATACCCAAGGAAGCCGCCACCAAGTTTTTATCAAGTAACGAATAACTCGAAAGAAAGACCAGATGTTTGGGTTGACAGCCCTGAGAAGTTAGTAAATTTTTTATTTTTTATTTTTTTTTAACATCAATATGGTCAGTTACCCCCTTTTTATTCTTCCTTGTTGCAGATCAATAATTCTGTCTATTACCAGTGATATCCGAACCATAAGATCTGAGGTGTGTCCCCAAAACTATGAAATATTTCCATTCTATTAACTGGAAAAATTATGACAATTCTGTGCTTGGTAGATTGTCTGCTGTTACTAATGTTATTTG
This sequence comes from Carpinus fangiana, assembly GCA_006937295.1. Classification (NCBI taxonomy): domain Eukaryota; kingdom Viridiplantae; phylum Streptophyta; class Magnoliopsida; order Fagales; family Betulaceae; genus Carpinus; species Carpinus fangiana. The sequence goes on from CM017325.1 coordinate 30,787,479, forward strand.
CTTAATGCCTTATTTATGACCTGTCACTATACACAATTGATCTGTTCATTCTTGCAGGTATTTGCTGCACCGTATAGCCTGAGATTTCCACGTATTGACCGAGTGAGATATGACAAGCCTTGGCATGAATGCCTCGATGTGCAATGTAAGTGGATTAATATGTTATGAGGCTTCTATTGGTTTTCAATTTCACTGAAGGTCACTACTATATCTTTGTTTCGTTTCCTTCTATATTCTCTTATTTTAGTTTTTAACAGAGGTAGACATAATATGTGTTATAAAAATTTATTGTTTGACTGCAGCTTTTGTAGAACTTGTAAATTCAAGCAATGGTACTACACAAAGGGGCACAGATTATGGTGACCTTCAGGAAAGTAGACCAAAACGCATGAAATTCTCTAAGGGAGAGAGAAAGAACGTCTCTGTCGTTCCTTCTCATTTAATTCAGACTGATATTTCTGACGTTAAGGGGGGCTCCTCAATATTTTCAAATATGATGTTTTGTATCCTTTTGAGAGTTCTTCTGAATTACCCCTTTCTAACAATCCCTCAAGTGATTGACAGAGCATCTGATCTTTTTTCTGCATTGAATGCATTATAGTTTGTCCTATGGTGTGTAAATGTCAAATTACAACCATTTGTTAGGAGGGAAAAGTTGTGTTGGGGGTGGGGGGGATGCCATATCAAGCATGGGTGGTAAGCAGACCTGTTCTGAAAAAGTTGAGGCATTCTGAATTCCTCGTTAGTAAGCCCCTCTGGATAGTTTTATCATTTGACTTGTTTCCTTAAGCCATTTGATTTATCTGCTGGTGATATAGTTGAGGCATTTTGAATTCCTCACATGTATTGGTGATATCACACTCTTTGTTGCATTTTAATCCTACTGTCCATCAAAGTGGAAATACATTTCAGGAAAAAGGAGAAAGGAAAGAAATGTAGTGCTTTTAGGCAATGTGTCGCTTATCTGGTCACATCTTATTTTTCTTTAGTTTTTTAATAATATTTAATTGCGTTTAAAATGAAATGTTCTGTTAATGGTTCTTGGTATCTTACCAGTTGCCAAATCCTTTTGATGCTGTGCCGAATCTTCCTTGACATCTAGACTTTGTTAATTTTCCACCAACCCTCTCTCTTGATTCCTTGCACAAAATGGTTGCTGAGAATGGAGGGACTTTCTCAATGAATTTGAATACCTCAGTTACTCATTGTGTTGCAGCTGATAGCAAGGGTTTCCTCTCTCCCTCTCTCTCTGAAATTCTCATGCGCACACCACTCACACGCAGGCACGCATATGCATACACAAACACACATCTATTGCTGGCTGGAATGTATAAATAAAAATAACGTTTGGCAGGGATCAAGTATCAGGCAGCAAAACTTCATGGAGATATTATTCATTACTCTTGGGTATTGGATTGTTGCTCACAAAAGAAGCTCCTCCATTTACAGCCAAAGTTAGTCATGATTTTTAATCTATAACTTATTTCTGGAAGCCCTTGTAATATTTCCAATGTTTTAAAGAAGTACAGTTATTTTGACTGTTTTCTCTTAAAGGTACTTCCTCTTCCTTTCTGACTCATCAAAGAAGAAGTTACAAGAAGAAATTGATGAATTTTCTGACTCATACTACCAGGATCTTGATCTTGCAGGCATCAAACAGGTATATCTGAATAGGAATTTAAGTTGCTTTCTACCTAAAATTTGTACTATTTTGTGCACAAAATGGCTACAGTATGTATAGAAAAAACGAAAGAAGAATTAAGGTAAAGAGGAGAGGCATTGGTAAAACTTTCAGTACATCCATTTGTGTTTTAAATATGTAGTATTGCTATAAATGAAGAAACATATAGCAAGCTTTTGACAAAAATGATATGATTTACATAGTTTCATTCTTTCCAGCTCTTAAGTAATGTGGAAAGATCTGAGGCTACAAAAACTATCGACTATTATAAGAAAAAGTACTGTCCAAAGAAGAAATGGTCTCACTTTTATGGCTGCTGCATTTATTTCTGCCCTTCAATACCATCTTTGTAAGTTTTGTTGACTATTACAATTTTACATTTATGGCTTGTCTATCTTTCTTAGATTATGGGGATTTACTTGGTCTTCTAAATACTTTGTTTTCCCAAACAGTTGTTCAATTGTTTATAACTTTGTTTGAAGGAAACCAGATTGGGAAGTTTTGTTGGGACTGGCATCGAGGAGGTTGAAGCTTGAAGTTTCCATGGCTGGTGGAAAAGTCAGCAACAGTATTGCTCTTGCTACCCATTTGGTAGTTTTCTCAGTACCAGGTTTTGACGTAGACTTCGAAACTTTATTGAAAAGGTAAGTACGTTCAAGATTTTCCGTGTCGATTAGGGATATTTGGTCCATGTTGTAGTAGGGTTTGCATGGAAAGAAAAGAGGAGGCTTATGTTCATCTACCATAGCCTACCTCTGCCTCACATCTTATTATATAGGTTTTGAAAAATATTATAAGTACCAAAATACCCCCAAACCCTAACAAACTCTTCTAGCACTCCCCCTCAAGTTAGAGCATATATATCATATAAACCTAGCTTGGAACAAATAAACTCTAATCAGTTACAAAATCTTGTAAACATATCAGCTAATTGGTCCCCAAACTTCAAGAATGTTGTAAATATACCTCCACTGAGTATTTTGTCTCGAATAAAATGATAATCAACCTCAATATGTTTGGTCCTTCCATGAAAAACTCGGTTAGATGCTGTATGTAAAGCAGCTCGGTTATCACAAAATAATGGGATAGGAGTGGGAGCTGAAAACCCAATCTCCTGAAGAAAATGTTGTAGCCATGTCAACTCACTAGCATGTTGAGCTTAAAGAGGAATTTCCTGTGCTCTACAGTATTGCTCATGAGAAGGATGTTTCAGAGGTAGCCAATGTGGATTTTTTAGGTGGAACTCCGCAGTGGAATGTTATCTTTAGCAGGGAAGTTCATGATTGGGAGGTGGATGTTGTTACCGCTTTTTTCTAGAAATTGCAGTCTGTCTCTATTCAATGGGGTAGTCAAGATAAATTGTGATGGATTCCTTCCAAAAAAGGAACTTTTAAGGTCAAAGATTTCTTCAAAGCTTTAACTAGGGTGGAAGGGAGAGGTTTTCCTTGGAAGAGTGTGTGGAGGACCAAGTCTCCCCCAAGGGCTGCGTTCTTTGTGTGGTTGGCAGCGCTCGGGAAAATTCTCACTTTGAATAATCTAAGGAAGAGACAGGCAGTTGTCATTAATAGATGCTTCATGTGCAAGAAAGATGGAGAATCGGTCGATCACTTACTCCTTCATTGTGAGGTGGCCCATGCTTTGTGGTGCAATATGTTTAACAGGCTTGATCTTTCTTGGGTCATGCCTAGTAGTGTTTTGGATCTGTGTGCTTGCTGGTGTTCCTCTGGCAGGTCTAGGAGTGCCGTGGTTTGGAAGATGGTACCTATTTGTATTTTTTGGTCTATTTGGAGGAAGAGAAACAATAGGTGTTTTGAGGACTTGGAAAGCTCTATGGATGAGATTCTAGCCTCTTTGTTGTCTTTGTTGTTTTCCTTGTACTCGTGGACTATGGCTTACCTGTCCCCTTTGTATCTTAGTTACGCTGATTTTCTTTCCCGCTTTTCTTTTCCTAGTTAGGAGTTCCTCTTGTATATATCCTATGTACTTTTGGGGCGCTTTCGCTTTTTAATAAAATCCTTTTGATTTATAAAAAAAAACTCACTAGTAGTCTAGTAGAATGAACCATTGCCTTGTGCGTACTTTGCTTCAGCACTAGAGTGTGTTACTGCTATCTATTTCTTATTCTTCCAACTTACAAGATTACTGCTATCTATTTCTTACTCTTCCAACTTACAAGATTACTACTTAAGAGTGTACAATATCCTGTAGTAGACCGTCTATCTGAAAGAGAACCTGCCCATTCTGCATCCGTAAAATCTTCTATCTTAAGATGTCCATTCTGTCTATACAATATCCCAAGATCAGGGGCTCTCTTCATACACCGAATAATGCGAGTAACAACTTCCCAATGTGAAACCTAAGGACTGAGGAGCCTTCAAGAACTGACTAATAACACTAACTGTATATGAAATATCTAGCTCGGTGATAGTAAGATAGTTCAACTTTCCAACTAGATGACGATACCTGCTAGGATCTTCAAATAATTCTCCTTCATCCTTAATTATTGATTTCGATCCATTGGAACCTTAACAGGACGAGCACCCAAAAGACTTGTCTCTTCTAACAAATCAAGTACATACTTTTCTTGAGATAAGTTGATACCTGTTCAGGATCTAGCAACTTCAATACCTAGAAAATATTAAAATTTGCCCATATCCTTTGAATGAAACTGCTACTGCAAAAATTGTTTCAATAATGCAATGCATCCTATATCATCTCCAGTAATAACGATGTTATCTACATATACTACAAGGAGAATATCGCCTGCTCTACTGTGCGAGTGAAATACTAAATGATACGTCTGATATCTTTGGGGACCAAACTCTAATATCACTTCAAAGCATTTTCCAACCATGCCCTCGATGATTGCTTGAGACCATATAATTTTATTTTATTTTTTAATTTATAGACATGGCTTTGATACTCCCCTTGAGTAACAAACCCAAGTGGTTGCTTCATATAAACTACTTCCCCATGTAAAAAGACATTTTCTACATCCAATTGAAACAATGGCCAATCGAGATTAGTAGCCTAATAAATAAGAACACGAACAAAAGAAATTTTGGCAACTAGAGAAAAAGTTTCATAGTATTCAATACCGTACGTCTGTGTATAATCCTTAGCAACCAAACGAGCTTTCAACTGTTCAACCGAACCATCAATATTAAACTTAACAGTGTAAACCCATTTGCAGCCAATAGGCTGTTTACCGAGAGCGGTAATGGATCCAGCTCCCACATCCCATTTTGATGCAAGGCCTTCATTTCCAATTCCATAGCTTGCCTCCAACCAGATTCAAATAACACATCATGCTGTCTTTGAGATGGAAATGGTTGTCTTTTTCTCTATTTTCAGCCTTAACTTTATTCTTATGTTATTGTTATGAAATTATATTGGATTGCTACTGCATTGATTTAACGTAATCAATTAATTAGAGTATATCCATTTCAAAAGTTGTTTACACACCTTTTAAGTTTTATGCTGTTATCTATTTTCTTTCTACCAAATTACTATGGTCCCATTTCTTCTCCCATTTTTATTGCATTCCTTAATTTCGTTTACTATTATTTTTCCACTTACTAACTTTTGACCCAAGACATACCCCACCCCCAAAATACAACCAGTGTGCCATGTGGACCAACGCCCAAGGGCTTTCTGTTTTTCATTACAACTGCTGTGTCCATGTGTAAATTAGAGTTTTTGATGTATACCCTTGTTTTCTCCCCCTTTTTTTTGACAGTTTCACTTCATCAGAGAAGCATCTTTTACGGAACAAGGGGTTGCATGTTGTGAAATCTCAATGGTTGGAAGACTGCTTGGAGAGGGACCAAAGATTGCAAGAAGGACCATATAGCTTGAAGACCATTGGGGTGCAAGAATTGGAAATTGTAGAGTGGTCAGTTCCAATAAGCTTTTACATTTTTAGAGTTATGCTTGAGCCGGCATATTTTAGATATGGCATTCTGGGAATTGATTTGCCATAATATTTTCTGGATTCGGAAGATCGATAACTAGTGGAAATTGTGAATCTAGTCGTCGGTGTTCAAGAAATTTTTAAAGTAATAATGGTTTGAAATTTTTTTAATCCTTAATTATTCAAAATGTCTTGAACAATTATTTTCTTTCAAAATGACTTGTACATGAAACAGAAACATTCATTGGTCGATATGTGTATATATATATATATATCTGTGTGTGCATGCGCGCGTGCGTGTGTTATGTTCCTTTTCGTCTTCTTTTGTGTGTGTGTTCTTTTGGGCGGGTGAGCAAGGAGGTTGTGTTATTGATTGTGGTTTTAGGTTACTTTATGTTGTTTTAATATCTGTTCAAAATAAGCCAAAAAGTTGAGATAAGTGAAGTTAAGACTTGTGCAAAATTCCCTCTTAATCATGATTTATTGCATTATTGCATATTTATAAGCCCTGTAAGCAAATGTTTTCAACATGTAAGATTTTGCTTGAAATTGGAAATCAGGGATCACAAGCAGCACCATTGACTTTCACGTTATGCTTGGTTGGAGGGATATAAGAGTTGATTTATGTCAATAATGTAAAAGTGGAAGGAGAAAAACTAAATTGCAATGATGTATTATTTATGCTAATTTAGGAACGATACAATTACAGAAGTGCCCTCCAGCATGATAGTGTCTAATACTTGGGATAAAAAATATACAATCCCTCACCTCTACCCCTCAAGGTGTGGTAAAGATAACATGCATGCCCAGCTCACTTTAGGTTGTGTGAAGAACTTTACAAGACTTGGCCGTTGACAATGGACAGTTTGACCCACAGTATCATCTGAATTTGAAAACAACAGTCCTATTAGATTATGGTCCTATACTCTTACATGTTAGTTCTTTTTGAGTTTGCAGCAGCATTGAATTTTGTTCTCGTTGAAGAAGAAATTGTTGTAAGTTTCTATTTCGGAAATACTGGGTTATACCGAAGAAGATTGAAAGTATCTTATTTATTTTTTTTCTATATATATTTTTAGAATATTAAAAGGCGCCCCATTCAAATTGAATTGTTAAAATGTGGTCAAAATGTAATTTGCATAATATGAATGCTGTGTGTGATATTTTTCGTATTGGCTAGATGTTCTGATTGATATAGCTGTTTTGCTGTGTAACTATTTTTTCAGCAATCATGATAAACATGACCAGGATCTAGGAGCCCCTTCTGGATTGGACAATGAAGCAAAACAGAATATGTCCCCTTCTCTTGATTTAAGGGAACAGATAACAGAGAAAACTGCTTTAGAAATTCCTAAAACTTTTGCCTCATACGAGGGGATCGGGAAAAGGAAAAGAGGAAGACCTGCTGGCACAAGCATGAAGAAAGGAAAAACAACTATGACCCAAGCTCGAAGAACACGGGGACGTATTGGACAGAGGCCTGCAAAAATATGTGATAATGAATCAGATGAAAGCTTATCTCATGACGAGAAGACACAGAGAGAAGAGAACAACATAAGAGAAGGAAATCATGAAACGGTAGGTACGGGAAGCGCAGAAATCCAAGGGACTGAAATAATAAAAGATTCTGAATCATCACCTAGAGGCAAGGCAGCGGAGCAGGAGGTTGAAAAAGATATTGGATATGAAGAGTGGCATGATAAAGTTCCAAATGTTGAAATGACTAAAATGCATATTAATAGCAAAGACGGTGAGAGGTCGGAGAAGTTGGAAGTTATGGCTGATCCGGTTCAAGCCATGTTGTTGGATATGATTCCGAGCCTTGGAGCGAAGGAAATTGGGACGAGAGAGAGAATTGTCAATGATGAGAAACCGAAACCACCCTTGGATCCCAATGCAGAGCCTACAAAGAAAAAGAAAGTGAGCTACAAGGATGTTGCTGGTGAGCTGCTTAAGGATTGGTTGTAAGTTTTGTGATACTAGTTTTGTATTATTAGCATAAGTTCTTGTCAGATGCAGCCACTGTAATTAGAGGGATAGTCTGTTCAAAATAATTAGGTATTCAAGTTGAATTTAATATATATGTATGTTATGTATTCTCTACCTCCTGCACTTACAAAATCTCATCTTGAAACAACCAGAACTCAATATGTTGTGTGTTAGGTCCAGATTGTGATGTGAGCATCTTCAGTAAAAACTGTGAGCTCTCTTCATTGTCTTGTAATATACCAAAGAGATTACTATATGCTCTATGTTATTCTACTTTTTTCACGTTGTCCAAGCATGAAGATAGAACGATTGAGATGGATTGAGGTCTCCTGTAATCTTTTTAAAAAGCAAAACAGTGAAATCGACTCTTACTGAAAATGAACGGCTTAAATTAAATCACATAAGTATTTAATTAAAAAAAAAAAAAAAAAGCAAGAAAACTAAACACAGTGAAATAGATGATCAGACCATCCTCGGTTGGTTTAATCATCTATTTGTAGATATGTTATCCAGATTTAGTTTCTATCATTAGGATGGCAAGGATCTCCTGACATAAAAGTTTAATTATGTTCCTGAATTTTTTTCAAGTAAAAGTATGAACAAATAGACACGCGTTTAAACTTTACTAGATCAATTGTTTTTTTATTTTTTTTTTTTTTTTTCAGAAAAGCCAACAGGTTTCTGTTCAAGTGGCGTTGGATTTCAAATCAGGCTCATCAAATAGTTTTAAAGTGGCGCTGATTTCAAGAAAAAAAGAGTTTCAACTTTCAATTTAGGATTAACTACTTTATTAGTACCTTGATTTATATGTTTTTATTTTCCCCCTTATGTTTTCAAAACAACCAAACGTGATATTTCATCTATGGGAAAATGAAAAATTGATATCTTCTTAGTTTCCGTCAGTCTAAATTAACAGAATTCCGTGTCATCTTCATGTGTCACTCTCAAAATATGTCACGTGTCATAAAAATTTAAAATAATTAAATAATTAAAAAAAAAAACTAAACCTAAAATATATATATGTATTAATATCCGGGTCCACCTCGACGTGCTTGCTTTGGCCAGCACTTCAATGAGAATTTTGATTCAAACGATGGCGTTGATCTACATTTTCCCGTCTTCTCTGAGCTTCAGTGTATTGACAAGAGTTGGAAACGAACTAGGTGCTAATCAGTCGAAGAAGGCAAAACTTGCAACGGTAGGCTCCGGCTGAAATTGGGAGCCAACATCAACCTCAGCTACTTTTACTCTGTGGGAATGCTGGTCGCCGTGTGGCTGAGTTCTTACGCAGGGTTCGATTTCAGATGGCTATGGCTCAGCTTTTTGGCCGTGCAAGGCACGTGCGTTGTGACCATGTGGCTCGTTTTAGCTCAAACCGATTGGGATCGACAAGCCCAAAGGGCTAAGGAGCTTACTGGAACCACTTCTACCGCCATTAATGACGATGATGACAACCAAGAAGATGAGAGATTAGACGCTAAAATTCAGGATTTTTTCACTTCTTAGATAATTCACTAGTTTGAGTTTTTCGTTAAGAATTTGAGTCATTTGTACAATTTTTGCTCATAAATCACTAGTGATCTCCCAAAAATTTTTCATATCAACATTCAACACGTTAATTCTATGTGAAATTTTAATTTTTTCAAATAAATTTTAATTTTTTTTTAAAAAAAATTATGACATGTGGCGAATTTTGGGAGTGACACGTGGCAATGACATAAAATTCCGTTAATTTAGACCGAAGGAAACTAACGAGGTATCAATTTTGTATTTTCCCATAGGTGAGGTATCACATTTGGCTGTTTTGAAAATATAGGGAGAAAAAAAATAAAAACATGTAAACCGCGGTACTAATGAAGTAGTTAACCCTTCAATTTAAACGGTGTGTTTCGGTTAAGATAAACTTCAATGAGCATTTCATACCTTAGTTAACCTGTGCGTTTTGATATATATATAATTTTTTTTTTAAAAAAAAATGTATGATAAATAGCATTTCTCATGTACTGTTGGTCCAAAACACTACGAAGAAAGAGATGTTCTGAATCCATCAAGCTTATTCCAAATAATGGAATGGGATTTTTCCATACATTCGATAAAAAGTGATTCAATTTCTTTTCTTCTTTTTTTTTGTTTTTGTTTTTTTTTTTCATTTGTACGACTATCATTAAAAACATAAAAGCAGTTGGTCTGATTCCGAACCAATCCGTAATAGCAGTTACAGTATTTTCTGCTTGTGGGTGTATTTGATTTCTATACCACCTTGTATTGTTTTAATTTTCCATACTGCTTCAGGTTCCAAGATAACCCCAGAAACAACATACATATAATATAATATCCCCATCAAATAAATTGATAAAATTCCCATCAAATTAATTAAAACACGAGGTGCTGAAAATCTCTCCCCCTCCCAAACAATATAACATATATATATATATATAGAGAGAGAGAGAGAGAGAGAGAGAGAGAGAGGATCATCAAACAGTGTGGAAAAGATTATAATATATGGCAATGAATATTAATAGACTTGTCAAGAAACAAGGCACAGTAAAAGTACATATCTGGTGTTGTGAAGTAAAGAGTGATAAAATACAAAGACAAAGACAAACACATCATCACCATCCATACTTGGCTTGAGTTTCAGCTTTTGTGAGGAACCCCTTTGCACGCCGCTCTGAAAGTTCCATCTCTTTCTGCCTCATATCAAAGTATAAAGAACCAATCTGATGCTTCCTCTTGTGCAGCTTTGAAGGCTTCCCCTTTGTTGAAACGGCCTACACCAGAAATGTATACATATATAATAAATACTTCCAATGAAATATAGAATGTACTTTTAATACACAAAATGATCCTGTAAGGGAAAAAAAAAAACATTCGATAATCTAATATTCATCAATTTTCAACAAACCTCCTCCATGTTATACACTTCACCATAAAATTCTAACTCAGCAACAAGACATTTTAAAGAACAAAAAAAAAAGAAAAAAGAAAAAGATCAACTCCATAAAATAGGTATTTAGAACTAAAAGTATTTTTAAACTCCCTAATGCAAACCCATTCAGGCTCTTAAAATAGGCGACTTGCCACTATTATTCATAAAAGCAAGCATTACTCAACATTTTGTACCTATGTACATTGAAAAGTAGAACAAGATGTAGAGTATAAAAAAAGAAAACATAATTAGGTCATTGCGCAGAGATGATGTATCTATTGTCGAGATCTTGTTCATCACAGACCAAAATGGGTAATACTTTCAAAAGGAATCAAGAATTTCCAAGGTAATCTAACTAGCAAGGGGCCTCCCACATGATTCAACAATGCAGTTAAAAGAGACTCGACAGTGAACATGGCAGAGTTGTCTCGACCCCTTCTTCTCTGATTCCCATCCAAAGGCCCCAAGTCTTGTACACCACAAGGTTAGAGCATCCTATCTACATTATATTTGCCTCCCAAACAAGAAGATTTCTGTAAAAGCAGCAGGCTCCTCCCAAATGATATTGTCTGGAGATAATTCTTTGGTCCAAGCTTTCTTTTCTTGTTCACGGTTAAACCAAAGAGATCCAGAAATTAAACGAGTAGCAGACCTGAACTATCAAGCATGAATCTGAAAAATTTGTCACACACACCACTTGAATCCTTTCATGAAAGAAGAACCAACTTCAACATTTTCCTTTCCAAGTTCATAACCATATGACCAACCTCCAGCACACAAATTGCAGTATAGACCTTATTTCCTATCCTATCTAGTATTATACTTTAGAAACATATGCCTACTTTCCTCACATACATACCAGGAAACTTTGAAGCACTTGACATTGTTCATTCAATATCGGGCCTCAAACTTGGAAAGTAAAAGAAAAAGAGCTTATCAAATGTTGATGCGGTGAAACAGATGCCTAAATAGCCAAATAATATAGTGAGTATTATAAATCAACACTTGCAACGAAAAATTGTCATTGGTACCAACTCCACCATGTCATGTGGGGCCTGCCACACAAAAAAGGGAATCCTTCCCCTAATAAATTGAATTATGGGTAAATCCATTTATAACTATTGACAATCGGGTTCCATCCCTAAATAGTGGTTTCTAAATATTTTATAAAGATGGCATGATTTCCTTTTAGTATCATAACATCACAAAATGCCATGTATAAAAATTGTACAAAAACCTAGAACTCCTAAAATTTGAAGAACTCACATCTCCACATGAATGGCTGAAATGTTATAGCTGCAGAACGGCTTTACTTCAAGCTCACTCATGGCTAAACCCATCCAATAAATCTACTTCAGAAAGTGTGATTCATGAAGCAACTAGGACAAGCACAAAGCTTTATTATTCAGCATTTTTTAGTTTAGGAAGTAAGCAGGGCTGCAAACAAACCGAGCTATTCATGAACAAATTACGCTTGAGTTATATTAACTCGACTCGAATTCGATTCATTTACTAAATGAACTAAGGTTGAATAGAAATTTATGCTCATTTATTAAACGTGTCAAACTCATATAAACTCAATCGGTACATCTAAACTCGTATAAACTCATCAACCTTCATTTTTATTTTTTATATTATTGTTTTTCATTTGTAAAAAAATCTATTTTTGATAAGTACATTTGTAAAAATATCTTAAGAATTTAAAATATCAAAGACAACAACTCTTCTTCCTACTGTAACGTACTAGACACGGCTTAAATCTTTGTGATGAAGAATCTTGATATAGATATGTGTATACGTATGTGTATGTATCTATGTATGTATCATATATATTATAACATATACTAGCATACACTTAAGTTTGTAGATACAGTTATAATATAATATAAACAGTCCATTTCATGTTAAAAAGTTATACTCGATTTGTTATATATACAAGTCTGGTGAAGTTAATTTTTATAAGGTCATAACTAAAATTAATTTACCTAATTAACTCAAATGATATTGTCTTAACAATAATTAAGTAATTAATGACTAGTATTGATTTATGAAAAGTTATAAACAATGATGATATCCTTTAAATAAGGATAAATAAGTTAATGAAAAAATACACTTTGGCCCCTAGAACTACTGCCACTTTTTCACTTGCACCATCAAACTTAAAAAAGTGACATCTGGTTGCCTCAAACTATCACTCTGTTACAAAAAGACCACGCTGTTAGCAAGAATCATCAAAATGAATGGAAAAGTAGTCACGTGCGGCTGCGCCACAGGAAAAACACCTTCGAACTTGAATTTTCCCCTTCGGTTTGTATTCAAACTAAATCCCATTCCTTGCTCTAATTGAAAACCTCAATTCCTAATATTTTCTAGCCTTTTTTAATACAAACCCTACAAAATTCTACTTTCCCACGAGAATTCTAGCCATGACTTGTCCTTAACCCTAAAACAAGTTGCTGTCCAGATTCTTCTACATCAAATTTGACATCAAAGCTTTTATCCTACATCAACCATGTTACAAGAAACATTGCCACTTATCTCCAAACCAACATGTTTCACATGATTGCTAGGCACTTCTCCTCAGTAGCAGTTAGCATGTTTAGTAGCTGCTGAAACATCTCCATCTACTGGTTTCCAAGACTCGTCTGAGCATTTTAAATACAGACCGCCTTATTAAATCTTAAAATGCACAGAGGTATGAAGGTCTGCCTTTGGTTAATGAACTTATTTCCAAGAATTAATACTTCAGGCAGTTTGATCCAGGATCATACAAATTTGAACAGCCAACATGTATTCATACCTAACAAAAATTCGAACCTGCATTTTCGTCAAGATAAATCTTCTTAAAGGTTAACCCCAAGGGGTTGGCTCAAGTAGTAAGAGTCTTGGTCATGATGGCATTCCATCAGGTCTAAGGTTTGAATCCCTTTGGGTGCAAATAATTCCTTGGGGCCAACCCGTGGGCGAAGCTAGAGTATTACCCGATCCGTGTAGAGAGGGCTCTTTACACGGATCCGAGGTTTACCCAACAGGGATCGGTAATCAAAGTGGCCCTGCCTCAGAGGAGTTCCTCGTCATAAAAAAAAAAAAAATAATAATAATAATAATAATAATAACTCTTAAAAGGTTTAAGAATGAAACTTAACCCATTCTTTTTCAAAATTAGCATCTTTTACTGGTGGATCATAAACAAGTCTCATCTTAGGGCTGGAGATCAAGCCCAAACCTGAACCCTTGAAGCTAGCTGACGACTAGTGCTACATTGGTACCCAATATTGCCAAATGAAAAGAGGAAACTACTAGTTTTACTGCTAGGATGTATCCGATTTTTCTTTATTTTTTAATAAATCTGCATGACAACTAAAAGGATTTTGTAAAGTTAACATAAACTATCACTCACCACGGCAGCAATTAATTTTTTTTTCTTTCTTGTTTTGAAAAGTAAATCATTCTCAACAAAAAGCACAATGGCACACAACCTAAATACACTGGAAGTGTACAAGAGAGAACCCCAATTTGGGAGAGGAAGAACATAAATACAAAAATTCTAAAAAAATTAGCGAAGCAAGAACTATCGTAAGTCACCATCCAAACATAGAAAGATTTGAACATATAATTTTTTTTTTAATAGTAAGATCCCATTTTATTAAAAGCGTGATTTGAACATAATAACTTTTTAGTCTAAAACCATTCTCTCAAAATTTTTAATGTTTTGAGCATTCTGCTCCCTCCAGATGCACCACTTTAAGCACAAAAAAACCAACCTCTAGCTTTTGATCAGCAGCTTCCCAACTTACCTCTCCAGCACACCAACAACTCAACCACCCTTTGAGCATAACCCACTTGAAACCAAAAAGACGAAAGATCAAAACCCATAAATTTTTCTAGCCACCTCGTAGTGGAGAAGAAGATCTATCGTCTCTCTGCTCTTCTTGCACATGCTAAACCAATCCCTTACTATGATGTGCCTCTCTCTTAGGTTTTTCAAAGTTAAAATATTTCCTGATGTTGCGGTCCACACAAAAAATGCCACTATCGAAAGAGTCTTAATATCCTGTTGTCTGCGTTAGCCCAAATAATCTATTGATTGGAGAAAAGACCCTAAACAATCTATAGAATTCAATTGTTTCACAAATATCGAAAGAAAAATAAAGTTGCAAAAGAGTTATGATGTTAAACACAAGAAGTTCTGCAAGGAATAGTTTTAGCATTTACCACAGCAATGCATGATAATGCCTTTGATATTATCAATGAACAAGCACATGTGCAGAAGAAATATCAGACTTATCAATTACAATGAAGAGCTAAAGCTAATGACCACACCAAAAAAATCAAAGAATGCCCAAAAAACAGTAAAGCTACTAATGAAATTACCTGGTAAGCAGGCCCAAAAGCTATTCCGGTTAACTTGGCCTGGTCCTCCCTCGGCCGATTCTTCATCAACTCATCCTGCTTCACCTCAACTACTTCCAGGGGAACCTCATTTCTACCTCTCTTCCCAGGCACTCTAATCCCAGTTGCACCCGTCCCCGACATCTCCTGAACCGACCCATCAGCCAAATTACTCCCATACTTCCCATAATTACCATAACTCAAATAATCTCCATGGTTCAAACTATCTCCACCACTCATAACATATTGTGATTGACCATCAACGTTCACATTTTGATCAATACCCGATTGATAATTCGCATAAGTATCATAGTTCACATCATAATTCCCTACGTTCTGATCGATGCCCGAATCATAATTCCCATAACTATCATAACTATAGGTCCCTAAATTTGGATCAGTACCCGAATCTTCCTCCGCTCTAATGCCGCCGGAACTGGACGTGAGTGCATCCGTTTCCACAATGGCTCTTCGCCCGGTACCGGAGCTCGGAAGAGCGCCCAATGTTGCAGATTTCTTGGCAGCCGGAAGAATGCTCGACAAGAACGCCTTCACTGACGGGGTTTGCACCGGCAAGGACTCCAATTCCTTTCGCCGGCTTCGTTCTTTTTCTTCGTCTTCATCATCATCGTCGTCGAGGTCGGTGGATTTTATCGAATAGGGTGCTATAGGAGGAGGCTTGAATAGGACGACCCTTTTGGTCTTGGGGTCTGCGGATGACGGATTTGAAATGGGTTGGTGCGGGTTTTGGGATTTCGGTCGAGAAAGAGGGATGGGGAGCGATGGGGTTTCTTTGGATTTGGGTTGGGGTAGGGATTGGAAGAGAGAGGAAGATTTGGGTTGGGGAAGAGAGGAGAAAAGAAACGGGGAGGTTGGTTTGGAGGGAAAGTCTGCAGATTTTGGCTCTTGTTGTTGTTGTCGTTGATCTTCTCCTTCTTCGTCTGAAGAGGCGTAGTTGGCTACCAAAGAGTCCATACCAGCGACAGAAAAAACAACTCGAAACCCAGTTGAAATTTTGGAGTTCGGATTTTCATTTCAACACCGAGGGAAAGAAAACCGGGTTTTGTCAGTTCCGGGTTAGGCAATCCACCGACTACTACATTGGTTGGTGGTTCTTTTTTCTTTTTGTTTAAAAAAATTAGGGCTAACACCGCGTCGGGTTCGGGTCGACCCACTTGACACTCCAAACCGTTAAAAGTCAATCCTGATACGAGTTATTTGTCTAAATTGTCAAATCTCTAAATCCTAATATGACTCATTTAAATAAGGGAATGAGACGATACGACTCCATTAAAAAAGGAGTCATGTTGAGTTGACCCGACACAAACCGACCCAACCCACATAACCTATTTAATAAATAGATTGTGTTGGGTTGACCCAAACACGATCCGTTAAATCGTATGACCAATTTTAAGTGGATTTAAAAATATATATTATATGAGCTCACAATTTATCCAATGAATGAAATATAGATATAGTACATGCTGTAATATGAGAATCATGTCATAGTTCACATTATAAGGTCACAATTTAGTAAATTTACCTCCTTGAAATAAACCTACCAATAAAACTCTTATTCTCCTTCAAAAACTCTTACACACTCACAAACAAAGCTTTCACTAAGCAATAGGGCGCGAAATGAAGGCTTGAGGGTCGAATGGAGGTATTTATAAGGTTGAAAAAGTTGAGGATACTACTTTTTTAGATATGCAGACAGTCAAATGTTTAGTGGTTCAGGGTTGAGCATTCGGTTTACTATTACCCAATGGTTTTAAGGTTCTAAATCGAATGTTTGGTAGGTCCAAGTTCGAATGTTCGGTCAAAATCGAAAGTCAAAATCTTTTATTCCCAATGAACTCAAATGAACTTGGTAGATCCGTTAATCCTCTCACTTATGCCAACCACAACCTAGTAATTACTTGGGAGTACTACATCATCATCTCATTATTTGACGTGCTAATGTCAATCAATCCCTGAATAGAGACGAGATAAAATTAAGTTTGATTTCCAACATTTATCTAAAATTTACAAAATAAAGACAATATTTTATTTAGTTCACATGTTCATTTTCTACAATCCTTCTCGAGGTTTTTCATTTATAAACATTGGCCCATCATCAAAATTTCAAATTTGATAAATTTAATGATCAAGATTTTATTCCAACTTCACCTTAATTAATTATCTAGCTCCTTCTCTCTTAAGCGTAAGATATAATAAGGTCGTTGTATTTGAGGATGGCAAACTAGTTAATTCAACCAAGTCATACGTCGGTGACACACACACACATATATAATCTTATGATTATAAATTTTTTTATTATACATATCATTGTGTCACGTATTATTATTCATATATATGAAAGAATAATTTAAAAATTTATATATTTGTTGTGAGTGGGTTTGTTAAATGAATAATTGAACTATATATTTAATTATATATGTTTTAAACTGTTGATCCACCATACTTTAATACTATATATCTTCACATCATTTGATATTAAAATAATTATTTCGAAAAAGAAAAGGAGCTCATCATTTTTTTTTTTTACATGTCTATGTAAGGAAAGGAAGAGAGTTGATTCAAACTAATGACCTCTGCTTCATGAGACATGGTCCACAACCGATTGAACTACCAGTTGAAGGTGAGGAGCTCATCATTCTGAAGCTACAAACATGAACAGAAGACACAACTGAACCTCCAAAAGCAACCTTTTATTAGACAACTCTAGTTTACAACATAAGATTATTGCATATGGTTGTTAATAAAAACTATGCAGCTTTCCAAAACAAAAAAAAAAAACACCAAGGACTCTTCATCAAGGAAACATTGATTAAAAACCGAAACAAAGAGTGAAAACAAGTTTTCATGGAGACTTGAAGGCCATAGTTACCAAACATCCCACCCTTCCTTGGAGGACTCAAACTTTTGATCTATTTGTTGTTATTAGATGCTCATAGGGCTTTGTGGATCATTGAGAGCTGCAATGGCTGTTTCAATCTGTATCTTCAGATGATCTTTCTCCTCTTCTCCTGCCTGTAAAACAAAAAATAGATTGACTTAGAAGAAAGCTCTACTCCATTCAACTTAGATTTTTCTTCTTCTTCTTTGGGTTGTAGGTGTCATCATATAAACCCTCACTTCTCTTTCTTAGATGCAATTTTAAACTAAATTCTAGCAAAAGAATCGTTTTGGAGTACAGTCTTAAAAATTTACGATTAGAAAACGTAGAAAAATCTGCATTTCTCAACAACAAACAAGTGGGTGCATGAATATTTTTCTAAAGAGTAATGTTGTAAGTAGGACTTTTATCTTCAAAGGTGATACGACTTTTATTCCTAGAAGCCCTACTTATAGTATAATTCATTTTTAAAAACGCATAATTTTGAGTCGTCAGCGTCTAGCTCATTGATCAAGATTTAACTCTAAATCACCACACTTAACCAGTTTTCAATTCAAAAGGAAATAAATTATATATGCCCAATTTAGAGAATCATAAAGGACAAACAGAGCAAATTAAAAGCTTAAATTTCAATTAATGTTTGACTGATAGTTGGTGAACCCTCTGAATATATATATAGATTTGGACGTAGTGTTTGGAAGACGTGTGTGTTTAATTAATTTAGACTAAAAGCTTTACTCGTGGAACAATGCTCTATTATATATATATATATATATATATATATATATAAAGTAAAGTTGGCTTCGAAGGAAATGATTTGGAGAAAACAAGAAGATGATATGAAGCCCCGTTAGAAAAATATAAAACTTGTACCAATTGTATATATTTGGGCCCTCCCAACAAAAACTATTTTATTTCAATTGGACCCCATTATAAAATTTATTTTTCTTGGAAGCCCCCCATTATAAAAATTGTTGGATCTTTCTTGTAACAACTGCAACATATTGATATGAACTATGAAGTTTAATTAAAGAATTATAAATTGAGGATTTGGGCATTAATTGATTGATTCGCATAGGCTGGCCTCGATCACCTGAACTTGACCCATCTTCTTTTAATTTTTTAGCTTATACTCTATATATAATCGTTTTGCCTTTACCACCTAATATAGAGTATAAGCTAAAAAATTATAAGAAGATGGGTCAAGTTCAGGTGAGGTCAGCCTATGCGAATCAATCAATTAATGCCCAAATCCTCAATTTATAATTCTTTAATTAAACACCTTTCATTTCTCTATTCTAATTGTGAATCACTAAGATTAAAAAAATCAAAAAGTTTTTTTAACACTTAAAAAGTCCATTTGAAAAAAAAAAAATACCTGTTTAGTAAAAGAAATAAAAAAAAAAAAGCTTTTAAGGGTTCCAAAAATCTAAAAATGACCCAAATACACTTTCGACAAAAGCTTAAAAATGAAGCTTTTGCTCAAAAGAGCTTTTTGACTTAAAAATTATTTCTCAAACGCAATTCTAAACATGCTTTAAATGTAAATGAAACTTAGAAGTTCTCCAAATACAAGGAAAACATAAATAAGCGCCATTTTAGAAAAAGAAAAAAAAATAATGAAAACACGTGGGAATTGAATATCAATAACATTAAATAAAGTCAGAAAATTTGAAACACGTTTCCAATACCATCTTTTTTATTTCACAAAAATGGCATTCCTTTAATTACCCTGAAAACTTTGACCCACATGTAAAACATCTTCCTTGCTACTCATATGATCTTGAAAAATTAGGTTCTAGAATTTGAGTGGATGAGAGAGAGATAGTATTATACTATTATCATCACCACAACCACAAAAAAAGCATATTGTGCAGTTGCTTAACTTCACAAAACTCTCAATTTAATCCCGCAAACTTCTAATTTGTTTCAATCTCCCATCTCGGGTGTTAAAATATATCGTAAAAATAATGAAATGAGCTCTATACTCTTGAAACTTTTATAAAATTTCAAATTATTATTTTTTTTAAAAAAAAAATTTGGATGGTATTTTGGTATTTTTCATAACCTCCGTTAGGATTTAACACCAAATCTTAACGGAGGAGATAAATTATATTAAATTAAAACGCGAAAAAATTTAGGGATCATTTCTGAACTTTTTCCTAAAAAAATATCTAAGAATGACAAGTAAATTTTAAGCTATTAAAACAAATGTGAGAAACACGTTCTATTCGAAAAACATGTGTACGAAATCCATCTGGTTAAGCTTTGTTTGCTTTCTACCTATCTATATATAGTTTCAACTTTGTCTTTTTCTATAGCCTAATAATTAGATTAGGGAAATTATTTGGAACCACCTTAATCAACTCATGACAAATTTATATATTCAGCAGTGTAAATTATAATAAACATAATTAATTAAGCAGAATTTTATCTTTTGATGATCAACTAATGTTTCACCAAGTGGACAGACAGACATATCAGATTCTTTTATTTTCTTAATTCTTAAACAAGACTGTCTTTTGTCCCAAATTGGAAAACAATGTATGATGATTTTGATAGCTAGCTCCCACAATCCTACCCCATTAGGAAAAAGAATAAAAGCAGTCAACCAGTAGCATATATAGCGTAGGATGAGGATCTATCCCATCTTAATTTTGCACGCCTTCAATTCATGAAAAATCCATTCAAGCACGATTTAATTTCCTTCGAAATTCTCACAACACCCACGTTTAAATTTTGTTTCAATTTCTTTTCACCACGTGTGTCCCAATGTCCCATATGGCATGATTTCATATTCAATTCTTGTTTTCCAAACACGATTAGACTTGGGGACAAGAACGGTTTTCGATGCGACCTAACAACCCAACACAAAATTAATAAGTTAGGATTAAGGGGCATGATCCGTTTAATTAAATAATTAGGGTTAAGATTGACGTATATAGTTTTATATCTATGACTCGATACGACTTGAATCGATACACGGCATAATTAAGGGTGAGCTAACAGTTTTTTACACAGCCCACAAACCTATCACAAAACATACTCCGATACGTGAACACGGATTATTGTCCCTGATTGATTAAACCTAGAATCGACCTCTTGTCCCAACCCTACCCTCACAAATTGATGCTGATTTGAGATATTTTTAGAGGAGTTGAATAAGAAGCAAGTTGCTAATTAGCAAGTAGTCAGATTGAAGGGAGCCAAGCCAATAATTACTTGAACAAACCTGTAATAACTTGAAAAAGGGGAAGAAAAAACAAGAAACAAAAAAAAAAAAAAAAAAAGAAAGGTAAGATCCATCCTGTTCAAAGTGGACATCTAATGGGGTCCTCTCCAAGCTTTTGCTCATCGACTGGTTTTATTCGCACTCTCTGGATGACACCAAAAATCATCATATCCTCTTAAAATACAATATAACAACCACATAATTGATGATCCCCACTTTATTAAAGTTTTCTCTTCTATCAGTTTTCAATCCTAAAGACCCACACAATTCCAGCTGTTTATCTTTTCTTTTCCTCTCTCTCTCTCTCTATCTGTGTGTCATATTTTAAACCATATGATTAATTCCATGATCAAACAATTCACAAGACACCCCAACCGTTGAGTACAATTTGTGATTTGTTAATTGTTAAACGTGGAATATTATATATATATATGGAAGAGAGAGTAGTATACTAAAGGTTGGAAAAGGGAGTGACCTCAACGAAGACGGTTTTCACAAGCCTCCCAGAAAAAGCAGTGATATTTGCAGTGATGATCTTCAGCTTCAAAGATTCGAAGACCTCACAAAGTTTCACCATTGTGTCTGTCCTTTTACTGCATGTTAGGCTCACCACCACTGTTTTCTCCCCCATGTATGTTGCCCTAAGCTGCACCCATTTCATTATTTGACCCCAAAATATCAATATATATAATAAAACATACCCTCTCAGTTTTATATATAATATCATCATCCTACTTTTCTTTTCTTTTCATATTTGTCTGTACTTGTAAGTGAGAGAGAGAGAGAGAGAGAGAGAGAGAGAAGGGGAGAGATCGAGGGCTCACTTCAAGGACTTCAATAGGGGAAATTCTTGGACCCCCAGAATCATAAAATTGGTCAGTTTTCTTTTTCTTTGATCTCAACAAGATGGGAAGCTCTTGCTCAAAGCCATAACCAGGATCTTTCTTCAATTTGCCTGATTCAAGCTCCATTATCTCAGCTTGGATTCTTCTTTCTTGTTCATGTAGCTCTTGAATATATTCAATAGCATCTTTGATTATTGAAGCCTTATCCATCTGGAAGTCACCAAATTAAAGGGATGGAACTAATTAATTAGTTAACAAAAAAAAAAAAAAGAGGAACAAAATGGTGCACATTAGCAAGGTGGTAATCATAGCTGGTGCACAATAGCACAATTATTGGATTATAGTGCGGCCTGTGTGTAATTTTAATGGGCCACCTTGCTGATGTTCGGGACCACTGCTCTGAGTGCAAACAGCCTTTCGTTCAGCTTCCTCCTCCTGTTCCTCTCCGACACAATGTTCTTCGACGCCGCCGACGACGCTGCTCCGTCCGGCGAGCTCGAATCATAGTACCCAGAAAACGCCTCGTCTAATCCCCAGCTGCCACGCCACATAATATTTGTAATTACCACGACAGTACACACACAGACAGTATACAGGGAGAGAGAGAGAGAGACAGACAGACACAGGGAGAGAGAGAGAGAGAGAGAGAGGGGTAGTTAGGTATACCTGCTATCAAGCTCTTCAGTTTGAAGAAACATTTTGGTCTCCCAATAGTGTTTGTACTCTTCAATGTTGTTGTATTCTTCACTAATGTTGTCCATGGCTTTAGTTTTTGTTGTTGTGGGGAAGAGAGACTGAGAGAGGAAGAGAGAGAGAGAGAGAGAGAGAGAGAGGAGGATCTTTCTCTTTCTCTTTCTTTTTCTTCTTTTGCTCTAATGGGGGCTAGAGGGGATTTTATAGGCAGCCTGAAAATTTTGAGAGAATTTTGTAGTGGTAGACTGGTAGGGGAGGGATTGCCGGATTGGATTTAATCCACGTGGGAATCCCATGTTCTTTGCTTCCCAGAAACATCATTACCGTCCAAACTGATGTAAAAGTGGTCTACGAGGCCGCGTAATGACAATCTAGTCTGGCGCGTGTATTCTACGCTCCTCACCTATTGGCAGCTACCTAGCTCTTCAAAGCTCATGGTCTTTGCTAGCCGCTTTGGTTGTTACACTTATCAATAATCCAATAAGTCATTTTCAGAGTTTTCCTTTAATTATTTAAAGGTGATATAAATTTTAAAATTATAGTTGAATTTGAAATATAATTTATTAAATTTTTATTTATTAATAATTTTAAAAGTCACATCACATTTGAGATGACTTTGAGAAGACGACTATAATATTACTTTACACTTATTGTTACCGATTTTTAATTGCATCTTCCCTCGTAGAGCATCGCACTTTAAAATGAACTAAATATAAAACTATATGTTTTTCTCTACTTTAATTAAATATTATTATTTTTTATTTTTTTATTCTTTATTTTTTCTTAGTAGATGAGAGAGAAGGAAAATGAATATATAAAATTAAAAAAATAAATAACACTTTTCGGCACTTGGTATTTAGAGAGTCTTGTTTATCAAAGTTAAACTTGAAATAGAGTAGAGAGCTTGGTTTTTTTTTTTTTTTTTTAAAGAAGAGCCAAATTTAAAGAGCTCAATGAGGATACTCTGAGATGTATTAATTAAACAGGTCAAATTTTTTAATTATAATATGCTAATTTTACGTTTTGTTCGTGTCAGGTAATTTGCAAGTTGTGTAAAAAATTATTAATTTTTATGTTGTGTGCCAAGTTCACGTCGTGCCTGAATATAAGTATAAGACTATATATATAAGTTAACATTAACTCGGCCCATTTAATTATACGAATCAGACCCGCCAATCCTAATCTACTATTTTCACATTAAATTCGTATAAAATTTGTAAATCATATAAAAATTCCGTGCAGTAACGGTTTAGTATGGTGTTTTTTTTTTTCCCTCTTTGTAGCTAGTGTATGGAATTTACTGAATTTTCTTTTACTTCATTTTCTACGCTTACCTATAATTTATAATAGTATTAGCTAATCCATATAAATCTAAACATCTTTCTTTATAATATAATTGTAAACACATGATATCATATCATTTTTATTTGGCAGTGATATCATATAATTTGTTCTCATTTCTGCTCAACAACCATATAAACTTATAAAGACATTAACGTGCATTTTCTTCTCTCTAGCCCTCCTATTATTTATTAAAAATTTAAAATAAAAAAGAATAGCCATTCCTTATCCTCTCTTCATTTATCCTCTTTTCGGTAGAATATATTATGAATAATATATATGTTCCAAAATTAAAGATTAAGTCAAATTTTGAAATGGAATAAAAAAAAATGAATAATATTTTTCAAAATTTGACCCTAGCTACCCTGATTTAATTTCTTGAGGAGATATGTTATAGACTTATAGTGTAATAAAAAGACCATTTTGACCCATAAAAATCTTAGGTGACAAGAGGCCACATGCTCATCAGTGGGTGGGGCCACAACAACTACAGATGGGACCTATAATCTCTTGCCACCTATGACTTTTATGGCAAAAAAAATAGTCTTTTTATTGCACTATAGCGTTTCACTTTTTTAAGTCAAATCTTAAAAGTTTTGCCACATCATTGTTCGTCTTATATTTTTTAAAATCATTGCACGAGGGCAATTAATCTCTCTTAAGTTTTAATTAAATAAAACCAAGAACTTGTAGTACTCCATTTGGTTGTTGAGAATTAAAACCCCATCGAAAGCCCGCAAAACTACCAATTCAAACATTAATTAAAGATAGACATGATATATTATAATTTATATTTAAGGAGATGCAAAAAGAATTGTATGTGTTCCAACATAAATATGAAACAAAATTAATTATGCCATTTATCTGGGTCGATCCGTCTAACAATGGATGCCCCATATATATATATAGCAATACTATATTCAAGACAAACACATCGATGAACACCTGATGTAATGACAAAGAAGAAAGAGTTGTACGACATCAAGGTGATCATACTAATTCCAATTGATTACGTCAAGATGTTCAACATCTAAATGCGTTGTATAAAGCAATTGATGTTTTTCCCTTCTCCCCCTTCTCCCCTTTGTCATCAAAATATATGCTGATGTTGTAATACTTGGCACTAAATTAGAATTAAGAACACCTTAATTAGTGTTTTAGTATTTTATAATAGAGTTGAATCAATCACAAATCCCCAAAAGGGGATAAAAATGAGATTTTAAACACTCTTTCATGCCGAACACCTACACGTGAATATGTGGATCGAGTCATAGTCGAACCCTTAGATTTTGGGTTGAATTGATAACAAATCCCAAAAGAGGATAAAAATGAGATTTTGAACACTATTTCATGCAGAACACCTACACGTGAATATGTGGATCGAGTCGTAGTCGAACCCTTAGATGTCGGGTTGAATCAATCACAAATCCCAAAAGAGGATAAAAATGAGATTTTGAACACTCTTTCATGCCAAATACCTACTCGTGAATATGTGGATCGAGTCGTAGTCGAACCCTTAGATGTCGGGTTGAATCGATCACAAATCCCAAAAGAGGATAAAAATTAGATTTTAAACACTCTTTCATGCTGAACACCTACACGTGAATATGTGGATCTAGTCGTAGTCAAATCCTTAGATGTCGGGTGATCACAAATCCCAAAAGAGGATAAAAATGAGATTTTGAACACTCTTTCATGCCGAACATCTACACGTGAATATGTGGATCGAGTCGTAGTCGAACCCTTAGATGTCGGGTTGAATTGATCACAAATCCCAAAAGAGGATAAAAATGAGATTTTAAACACTCTTTTATGCCCAACACCTACTCGTGAATATGTGGATTGAGACCCTTAAATGTCAGGTTGGTATTGGCCATTTAAAAAGCAAAACATGCAACAATAAATAAGATGTCTCACTATCACTCAGAAACATGTTTCTGGACCTTCCACAAACATATAAACATGCAACATTAATAAGATGTTTCCACTCCCAACAAGTTCTTTCAATTACGTGTTACCATTTAGTGGTGTAAACGAGTCGAGTTTGAACAAGCTTTCCTTGTTTAGGCTCAGCTTATTTAAATTTTACTCGAACTCAAGTTAATATTTATATTCACAAAACACCTAATTTAATAATTAAATTGAGTATGAGCTGAACTCAAACTTAATCACTAGAACTTTGCTCACTTAATACCCACTCAATCTGTATTTCTAATTAGCCCACTGAAAAAGAAGAGATCATTATTACCATTTTTTTTTTTTTGGTCTGTGGGCAGAGTGCTTGTAGTTGAGTGGACCATCATTATTTAATTGCCCAATTCCACCACAAGCACAATCATTTTCAAGGAGAAAAATTTTGATGCTCAATTACCACGTGGAAAATTCAACTCCTCTGTGACCTTAGTTGATAAAAAGTGGGGCAACCAACGGCTAACACTATTACAAACGACATTACATTTTTGGGATTTTGTCCTTTTCCTGGCGTCATCATTTCCTTCCCCTCGTGACGTCATTAAGTCTTCCGTCACGCGTGTCGTAGGCTACGTTGTAAAAATAAATTAATAGTAGTGAGAATCTGATCAGCAAATTTGCTTTGTGCGGCGCGGACTTTCGGGTCTACCGTCCACACTAGGCGTAAGAGTGCCACGCGGAAAATGTTTGCAAGATTTGTACGACTACGATTAATGGATTTCCATTCAATTGACTCTGACAGTGACAGGCATGGCGTGTTGGCTTTCTTTGTTTTTGATTTTTCGGTGGAAGACCAAAGACTTTCTTGAATCTTGGCACCCATAAGTCTTTAATATCCAGATTTAGTAGCTGATTTTTTTATTTGTTTTTTTATGATGTTAGGTTTTGTATTTATGTTGGCTTAGAGGGAAAAATATTAGACATTGTTTAGATGTGAATGTATTTTTTTTTTTTTTTTTTTTCCTTCTAAGTGAACATTAGCTTCTTTAGTTCTAACTTTTTTTTTTTCTTCAATCAAATATGACATTAGGTCTTCCTTTTTTAAGGTTAGTTTTAACTTTGGTGAAAATTAGTTTAACGCTTAACCAAAAGAAAAAAAAGAAAAAAAAATAAGTTAACTTAATTTTAGTTAGTAAACTACTATTAATGACCTTTAATATTTAATGTGCATATTAAATGCTTAGGCACTTGACACCATTTTATATGAGTTGGACAAAATTTCATCCAAACCGGTTTGGAGGAAATTTTTGTCCTATATCTAATGTGTCAAAATATATATGGTTTTTGGGTACGTTGATTTAAGGATGGATATAAATTTTTTCCAAACCAGTATAAAGAAAATATCCTCTAATTCATTTAAAATACTATAAAGCGTCTATAAACATTTAAAACGTTAGCTTAAGTTACTAAACTGCTATTAATGACCATAAGAATTTAATGTACATTTTAAATATTTATAAATACTTCCTACAGACTAATTTAAAAGAAAATTTCAGTCCTTTAAAAATTAAGTTAGTGTAAAAGCGGGTTTAAGCTAAACATGAGAAATATGGCTTCATGAATGTTAATGTTGTTCAACAAAGACTTAGTTGGAGTCATATGTCTTTTGATTTAGACATAGATGGAGATGATCTTGGTGGTGTTGGAAAATAAATTCAAAGAGAGATCATAGAGGGAGAGGGACACCTTTTCAGAATACTTTGAAGAGAGATTTTAAACCTAATTTGAACTTTATCTTTTGTTATTTTTTTCGCCATTAATTAATCCATAGAAAGAATATAGACAACAAAATAATCCGGATTTAGTAGCTGATTTTTTTTTTTTTTGGTGATGATGTTGTTAGGTTTGTATTTATGTTGGCCAATGTATTATAATGTGTTAAAATATATATGGTTTGTGGGTTGATTTAAGGATTAAAAGTTAGTGTAAAAGCGGGTTTAAGCTAGACATGAGAAATACGACTTTTGTGTTCAACAAAGACTTGGTTAGAGTCAAACGGCCGGCCATGTCTTTAATTTAATTTAGACATAGATGGAGATAGTCTTGGTGGTGTTGGAAATTGGATTTAAAGAAATCTCGAAAGTTTTTCAATTCGAATGATTACTTAATAGAAGTTTGATTTAAGGATTAAGTTTGTGTAAAAGTTGAAAAACGGTCATGTCTTTGTCTTTAAAAATCTAGACAGAATTACTCATTCCTAATCTCAATTGAAATACATTTGGACATTGTTAGGAATAAATTTACACTTCAAGTCCATTAGCACATAGCTATTAATTAAATAACAGGAGATACAGTTAAAGTAAGGCTTTGTTAGAATAAAACTGTCCTAATTCAAGAAGAATCCAAAGTCAAATTCAATATCTCAGGACTCCCAATTCAACTCAACAAAGAATAACTAACCCAAGTCTACCTCAAACTTTCCGTCCAATAAATAGGCCCTCCACACCAAGAAAGAATATATATAGTAGCTCTTAGACAGAAACTGCTGGACCACGAGTCCTCAAAACCTAACAACAACCACCAAAAAAATAAAAAGAAAAAGTAAAAGAAAATCCCAGATTCTCAATCTTCTGGGAATTGGACAGAAACCCTCCTATGAAAATCAAAACATCTACAAACAAATAAAAACTATTACAGGACATTCAACCACAGTTCGAAAAATACAACAAAGCCATGTTAGAATTCTGCAACCAAATGCACACATATCACATTCAAATGTACACATATGAATGTCACTTGTTCAAATCTCTCTTCTTCTTTTTATTGGGACATGAAAAACAAAAAATCACTGATATGAGTGAGTTTATGTACATATACTATATATATATATATATATACACTAAGATAAACACAGAAATTAAAATTGAGATTATATTATTTAAATATTACTCAAACAATAAATTTGAACTATAATTAAATAACTACTAATTAGCATTATTTTCTTTTTTTAAAAAAAAAATCATAAGATTTACTTTATATAAGGAATGGCTAAATTAATTGATCAGTAACTTGTAAACAAGTTGAAGCTCAAGCTTGTTTGAAAAATAAACTAATAGAACTTAAACATACTATCTAGTCCGGTAATAAGCTTAAGCTTGTTTCATTTAAAAAAAAAAAAAAATTATGCAAATGAAACTTAAACATTAAATAGAAAAAAAATTATCTAATCGCTTTCTTGGGTAAGATGAAGATGTTATATGTATATAAAGTAATGATATTCATACAATCAGTGTGAATGAATAGTATTCACGTTGGTTATATTTTATTATTATTTTATTTTCATAATACTGTTTATATTTTTTTAAGTATTAAAATACAACCAGCGTGGGTATTATTTATCCACGCTAGTTGTATGAATATCATTATTCATATATATGAGTAGTGATAATCTTGTACAAAAAACATTATTTTTTTAAAAACTTACTGTTTATTATATTTTTCAATATTATTTTATATTAAATAATATATTTTTTTGTACAATTGGTGTACGATTATCACTACTCTATATATATATATATATATATATATATATGTATGACGTGCATCTCTTATGTATGTGTGTCCTTATCTTGGGCATCTTTTGGAGACTTTTGGGGAGGACAAAAAAATGGATGCACGCACGCCAAACACGTGAAGCACAAGCGGTTGAGGGGTCAGCTGGCCTCATGATGTTTTCCAGCGACATCGGGGAGACGTCACGTGACACACATGGTCTGGAGCATAAAGTCAACTGGGCCAGACGGGTTACGACTTACGTGGTTGTCACTTGTCGCCTACCAGGCAGCCCACATGCAGGCGAATGGGAAGTTGATTAATGTCCGGTAGTAATGGAGGATCAGGGGATCACTATGTCCCTGGTGAAATTTAAAACCGTCTAACCGCATTCGTTAATTACAAATCGCATGAATCGTTAATCACATTAACTGTTAACCGCTTTCCCAGTAGTAATGGAGGATCAGGGGATCATTATGTCCCTGGTGAAATTTAAAACCGCATAACCGCATTCGTTAATTACAAATCGCATGAATCGTTAATCACATTAACCGTTAATCGCTTTGAAAGCGGTTAGTAAAAATCGCTAACCGCCTAAGCGGTTAGTGGTTAATAGATTTTGAAAAACCGCTTAACCGCTAACCGTCATTTTTTAAAATATAATATATATTTATATTATGGGTTAAATACCTAATACCTCATTGGGGTTTCACAACTTTATTTTTTCCTCCTTAGGGTTTAATTTTTATCACAAGGGGTCCCTGTAGTTTTGATAAAGAATCAAATTAGTTCATCCGTTAGTTGACCGTTAGTTGACTTAACGAAAGTCAAGTCACTGACATGTGAACCAATTAGACAAGATGACACATGGCATAACTTGACACATCATCAGTGCTGACTGTATATTAAGCTGCCACATAATTTTATTTTATTTTATTTTTTAAAAAAAAAGGTTACAAATTAAAATAAAACTGGGTTTTATTTTGTTAATCAGGATTTAAAACAAACATATTCAAATTAAAATAGAGGTTTAGGGTTTTGTTTTGTTAATCAAGGTTTAAAAGAAGGTGCAAATTTTATACTCCAATTAAAATTTGGGAATAATAGTGAATTATCAGAGCAAGCGGACAAAGAAAAGGAAGAAGATGAGAAAGAAGTAGCGAAGGTCTCTGTGTGTAATTCTTCTTCGCCACCAAAGAACGCTTTGTTGTTGACTAGGTGTAGATCTGCTTCTTACAGATCTTCATCTTTAGCCAGTATATAAATTCATACCAGTTAATAGTTAGGCATCCATCCAGTTAAGGCATAAACTTAAATCTTTTATCACTAAACATGAACTAAGCTTCTTCCGTCAGGAGCGGTGAACCAAATGCAAATAGGATTTCCACGTTGGGGTGGGGATGACGAGACTGTAGGCTTTCAGATGAAAATAGGTGCCCCTTTGGCTGCTTCTTTTATTCCATTACTAATTGCTTCTAGCAGTGGATAATAGGAAAATGGGGGTTGGGGTGGGGTTCGTGGTTTAGAAGTTCAATCCTCTTATTTTAGATTTGATTTTGGATTGGAACTTCTTAACCCAATGATTTTTATGTTTAAATGTTAAATTTATTTGTTTGTTTGTTTTAAACCATGATTAACAAAATAAAACCTAGTTCTATTTTAATTTGTAATCTGTTTGTTTTAAACCATGATTAATAAAATAAAACCCAGTTCTATTTTAATTTGTAATCTTTTTTTTAAAAAATAAAAATAAAAAATAGGTGCAGCTTAATATATAGTCAGCACTGATGATGCGTCAAGTTATGTCACATGTCAACTTCTAATTGGTCAACGTGTCAGTGATTGAATTTCCGTTAAGTCAATTAACGGTTAACTAACAAATGGATTAATTTGGTTCTTTATCAAAACCACAAGAACCCATTGTGATAAAAATCAAACCCTAAGGGGGAAAAAATAAAATTATGAAACCCCAAGGGGGTATTAGGTATTTAACCCTTATATTATATATATTTCATATAATAAATAACAATAAGTTATTGTAGCCTAGTGGTTATTGTGTGCCTATTTTACTTAGGAGTCCCAATTTTGATTCCTCCCACCTTATTTTTATAATATAGAAGTACAAAACGACGTAGTTTTGCACTTCTATATATTCATTTCTTCCTAACCCAAAACGATAATTTTGTTGTAATTTTATTCGTATGTTATATGTTGTAGAAGGTGACCAACAAGATTTTGGTATAATGGTCCAACATATAATGCTAACTTTAAACCAACAATTTTTAATGCTAAAATGGTTATGAAAGAGGAAAAAAATGTTTAAAGTGAGCAAAACAAGGATTTAAAGTGAGCCCAAAATCGGCAAAAAAAAAAAAACCAATAAAAAGCGGTTAGTAGAAAAAGCGGTTAGTAGAATCTACTAACCGCCTAGGCGGTTAGCGGTTTTAGCCACTAACCGTTAACCGCAATCGCTATTTCACCCCAAATTTTAATTGGTTTCTCTTTTTTCTTTTTCTTTTTCTTTTTTTTTTTTTCTATTTTCTCAAAATCTTTAATTAATTTTCTTGACTTCTTAACCAATTTCTACTTCTCTTGTACACCAATCTTTGAATCAAAACTTGATTATGTATTATTAATTGGCTGGCTTCTTCTTTGGATCTCAACAGGTTCATGGTTGAAGGTGACTCTGCAACATCCTACCAATTCCTAGGATTAGAGGATTTCGTTTGTTATTTAGGAAACCCTTGATGCAATTCTTGCTTTTTTTTTGCATGGACGACTAGAAAGATGAACATAAGTGCAAACTTTTACGCCTATTATGCAATATTATGGGTGCAACTAGATACTTTTTTGGCTGCATTCCCCTCAGCTCCTATTCGAGTTCTCTTATAATTTGATTATGTGATAGTTAAAATTAGTCATGGAATTGAAACTTATAAAAATAATAATAATAGCTCATTTTTACTATCACATCATATTGGTTATATGGCATGCAATCGTATAACATTGTACTAAAAAATATTACTCTTAGTAAATTGCTCTAATTTTCAATTTAATTAATAATGAGTAATTGCACGTTCTTCGAGGTATACTAAATCCAAAATATGCTTGTGATGCTCCTTGATGTGGGAGTCCTACGAGTCTAAGAGTTTGAATTAGACTTGCGGTCCTACTTCAATTATGCTTGGAGTAGGACTGTTGTGTTAGATTCGTCAATGAGTTTCAATTATGCTTGTGATGCTCCTTGATGTGGGAGTACTACGAGTCTAAGAGTTTGAACTAGACTTGTGGTCCTACTTCAATTATGCTTGGAGTAGGATTGTTGTGTTAGATTCTTCAAGGAGTTTTAATTCGATTTGGATTGAAACTCTTATTCCAATGGTGCCATTCCTTTGTGGGCCTAACATAGGCTTTGAAGCCCAAAATCTGATGAGCCGGTTGGGTGAAAATATTCCCAACAGTTACCCCCAATTCCCTTATCCGAGGCACTTGGATAACAGGAATTTAATCAAAGCCTTAGGATCATCCGAGACTCATTCCTTCCTTAGAGCGCCTCTCAAAGTCGCTTCAAACATCTTGGACGTTGACGGCTGGAGTTTTTCATCATCAAATGGGCCAATTTGATTCCCGGGAGATATTTAGTCTTTAACTACCTCCCAACCCTCTTATTTGACCGAGAGTTAAATTCAACCCTTCCTTCAGGACTCAGTTGAAGAACCAAGTATTCTCCTTTCTTTTCTAGTTGTTCACATTTTCTTTTCTCTCACTCTCCCTCGATCTAGAGTCTCACAACTCTCTATCTCTCTGCATAAGCGCTCCCCTCTGGGCATTGTGATGATGCTCTCACAATTATGAAGGTTCAATATCTCTCTCATTTTGTTAGAAAACTTGAGATGCTACCATTATTAGCATAAAATTAGAATATATGCAACGCAAATTTATAAGTGATCTGAGTTCACCTCTATAACTCTGTTTCACCTATATTTTTTCACCTTTTTATTTATTTATCATCATTAATACAATATTATAAAGTCTATAAATACATTAACCATTATGACTCGCTCTTATCTCTCTATTTACAACAATTACACCAAGAAAACATATGAACTATCGCTAACAGACACATCACAGCGACCTTAAATCCCATGGGTGCCTTTAGCCTTCTCTCTTGGAACTATCGCCTACTAATCTTTAAAACAATACTGTTGTTTTACGGACGAAAATTATGTAAGTCTACGACTTAGTAAATAAATCGCCAATGAAACCTAGCCCATGCAATGAGCGTAATTTATGTCAGCAATAAAAGTCAAACAGATAATTGTATGTAGACAATATTATGAGAAGTTGTTGGCAAAAGCAAAATTAAGCTTGCAAACATGCAGCTGTGGACAAGTTATGTTTAAGAGAAATGTCACGATAACCTTTATCAGTTAAGAACAATGGGTTTAGTAGGAAATTTAAGATATTTTACTTAGTAAAATCATCCAGCAGTTAAAGGAAAAAAGAAAAAAAAAAAAAATTACACTTTATCCCTCCTGAACTATTTACTCATTTGCATTTTTACCTTCAAAGTTTCAAATGTGACACTTAACCCCTCTAAACTTTCAAATTGTGGTAGTTTGACTACTTTGACCTTTTTTTTCCCAAAATGCCCCTATCACATATTTTATTTTTTTAAAAAAAAAATCCAAAAAAACCCGTATGGGGTGGTTCGGCCACCCCAGCATATATATATTTTTTGTTTTTTTTTTTGGTGGACTTTTTTTTTTTAAAATAAAATATGTGATGGAGGCATTTTGAGAAAAAAATGGTCAAAGTGGTAGAATTGCCACAATTTGAAAGTTTGAGGGGGTTAAGTGTCACATTTGAAACTTTGAAGGTAAACGTGCAAATGGGTGGATAGTTCAAGAGGGTAAAGTGTAATTTCCGAAAAAAAAAAAAAAAAATGTTGATGAAGTGCATAATATAAATATCAATGCATGTATCATAGTGATAACCATCCTTCCTATGACATATTTGTGCTCTTATCCCCTTCACGATAGAGTTTATGCGTTCATTGACGCTTGAGACATATAATATAATCCCAGTGCCTTGGTATTGTACATTGCTTGACTGGGTGAATACCTCGGGCGGCATGGAACTAGTGATGTCGCAATCGTGACCCAAGTCGTGGATGGTTGTGTTGGTCCTTAGATTTAGGGTAAATATAACTCATCTCACAATTGGGTCATAGGCTCATTGTGTAATGCCCTAAAATTAATTAAAGTAGTAGAACTTGTTAAAAAAAGGGGGGGAAAAGTTTGCATACCCCCTTGATCTCAAACTACCGCCTAATTTCCGTTTTAAAAAAATTAGAAAATTTTGTTTTAAGAAAAAAAAATCCTTTTCTTTTAAAAAAAATCATTTTTTAAAACATAATTTTTTTAAAAAAGTAAAAATTTATGTTTAAAAAAAAATTTAATTTTTTTTTAAAATATTTTTTTAAAAAATAAAAATTTCCTTTTTTTTTAATTTTTTTTTTTTAAAAAGTATCTTGTAATTGAACCGTGGAGTGAATTAATTTTTATGACAATCTTTTGAAGTTAACGAACGCATTTAATTGAACTATAGCATTAATTAATTTTTTATGTAAATCTTTTACAAATAATTATGGAAGTGAAAAAAAGTGAAACGTGGCAACTCAGAAAGTCAAAGGCCCATCGATCAGAAAACTCACAAACTCGCTTCCTTCATAACACTTGGTACTGTTGTACACATAATCAGATTATCTCCTCCGTCTGTCATCTTCGTCGTCTATGTTCCCGGCCGGAAAACCTGATGGAATCTCCACCAACTGGAAAATGGAAGCACTCTTTGCTCTACTTGGGCTCCATCTTCTTAATACTACATCTTCTTCATAACCTCGTAGCTCACAAGTTACTACTGGGGAACGACACCGTTCGCGTCAAGAGACACCCAGATCTTCCCCTCCGGTTCCGCTCCGATGGTACCTTCAAAATCCTCCAGGTCGTTTCCATCTCCTGCAGTTCTTCCAATGAGGGCTTCATCAATTCTTTATTTTTTTTACAGTAATATTGATATATATATAATTTTTTTTGGGGTTTTGTTTGTGATGGGTTAAGGTGGCTGATATGCATTTTGGTAACGGAATGATGAGTCGGTGCCGGGACGTGCTGGAGTCTGAGTTCGAGTACTGCTCCGATCTCAACACTACCAGGTTTCTCAAGAGAATGCTCGAAGCTGAGAAGCCTGATTTCATTGCTTTTACAGGTTTTGTTTTTTTTTTTTCCATTTTAATCGCTTGATATTTCTGTTTATTCTGATGGAAAATGTATATGATGGAGGATACTTTTATGACCAGACCGTATATATATGTATAGTTTCCAGGTTCCTGAGATAGAAGCAAGGGAAAAACTGAAGGATAAGTTTTAAAATTGACAAAATTGGTTTATCAAAAACAAAATATTGGACATATGGCTTGGGGTCTAAACCAATTTTTAGCAAACGTATAGGGTGTTGAGCAAAAGCAGCTCCTCCACTAGAGATAGCAGAACCTCAAGTTTGGAGGTCTGTTGGGAAGCACCTTTTGTCAACAAGATACTCTGCTTCTTAGTAAATTTTGGTAATTGATGAGGGCGAGCCTTATAAAGTTTTTAGGAAGTGTTGTTACATAGGGATAAGTTAGACGAAGGCTATGTAGGAAGAGATGAATTCTTTGCAGAAAGAAGAACACTTATGAGTTGATTGAAATTTCTAGAGGCAGTAAGGAAATGAAGAACAAATGGATTTTCAAACTGAAGAAAAATGGTGAAGTTCAAAACTAGATGTGTGGTAAAAGGTTTTAGCCAGAAGCAAGGAATTGATTTTAATGTGATCTTCTATCAGCTGTAAAAATGAGATTCACTAAGTTGTTCTTGGTTTAGCAGCTAGCTTACATCTTGAGCTCAGGCAGTTAGATGTGAAGACTATCTTTCTCCATGGTGACTTGGAGTAAGAAATTACATGGCTCAGTTAGAGGGTTTTGAAGTAAAAGATAAAGACCACATGGTCTACATGTTGAAAAACATATGTATGGCCTAAGCTAGGCTCCAAGGCAGTGGTACAAGAACTCCAATTCATTCATGGTAGGTCAGGGTTACAAGAGAGCAACTGGAGATCATTGTGTAAACAGATCAATGTGTATGTCAAAACAGTCAAATATTGTTATGTTGTATGTCAATGATATGTTAATAATGGGACAGGATGTTGAAATGACAATTTAAAGGAGTTGTTCAAGTCCTTTGACATGAAGGACTTTGGCACAGCAGGATAGATTTTTGGTGTGTAGATCCGTGACAAGAAAGCCAGGAAACTTTGATTGTCACAAGAAAAGTATTTTGAGTGGGTACTTGAAAGGTTTAACATGAAGCATGCTAATCTAGTGAGTAGACCTCTTGTTCGTCACTTCAAACTAAAAAAGAATTTCTCTCAATCAAGAATGAAAGAGAAGACATGATAGTTAGTCCTCACTCTTCTACGGTTTGGAGTTTGATGTATGCTGCAGTTTGCACCCGATCAGACATTATGCATGCAATTGGGGTAGTCAACAAATTTTTTTTGTTAGTCTTGACAAAAATAATTGGGAAGCAGTCTAGTGGATCTTCAGTTATTCTAGAGGTGGCTACAACGTATGCTTGAGTTTTAGGGCTTAAAACCAGCTTTGGAGAATATTACCGGTGCAAATATGGCATGTTCTTTGTCCCAGTAATTTTGTGTTTACCCAATTTTTTTAAAGTCAAGTTTCGGACATAAAATTGGTATATATATATTGTTTTTATTATACTGTACTGACTGGATTTTCTGTGTGATTTTTTCCTCTATATTTTTTTGATAAGTCAATATTATTATCAAAAGCGCAAAGGGGCGCAACCCTTAGTACACTGGGAGTATACAAAAGGGACTAGAGGGAAAGAGAGAAAAGGGAAAGAAAATCTACAAAGCTAATGACCCGCGGGGCGAGCCAGCTTGTAGTCCAAGAAAAGAGAGTAGTAATACACTGGGAGTATTTTGTGTTTATTCATATAAGCTTTTATAAAAAGAGGCCAACTCCCCCACCTCCCAATCATGAACCAGCCGGGAGAATTGGATATTCCACTGAGTGGAGTTGCTAGAATGCTCCATATTGTCCGCAATGGACGCTCCCTTGAGCCTAGCAATGCTGAAAAGGCCGGGATACTCTTCCTTAAGAGCCCTCTCACCACACCAAACATCATCCCAAAAGTGAACTTTAGAGCCCTCGCCGACATCATACTTGAAGAAACTCCTAAAAGTCTGCCATCCCATACAAGTTTGGCACTATATTGGAAAATTGCCATGTAAGTTTGGCATGTTCTTTTGTGGTTTCTCTCTTGGTGCTTCATTAATTGCTTGTGTCATTTTGTTTTAACTATTGCTTGGAATTGTTAAGTTTAAGTCACATCTATATGGTAGTTTGGCCCAACAGACCATTGATTCTTGATGATCTTTTCATTATACATATGCATGAGGAGAAATGAGGTGCACATAGAAACAAGAACCTATCGAGATTCGAGGTCTATAAGATCACAGCAGAAATTGGGAGAAAACAAGTTCATAGTTGTATATACATGGTAATAAAACTTATAAAAAAATTTCGTTTCACGCTCACCGCATTAATGTTTAAACTTATCAAAAAAAATAAAACCATTAGGGAATAAAGTTTTAGGTAATAAGTCGCTTCCAGCCCCTTTAGATTGGTTTTACTCTCAGACATACAGGGATGGTAATGACAAAAAAAGCATTGCAACTAAATCTATCATATGTAAAGGAAGGAGAAAAATGGATATATCTGCTAACATACCAATTTGTTCTTTTGAACTTGAACTTGCAAAAACAAAACGTTCTTTTGAAGTTGGATCTTTTGATAAGATTGACAACTCATGGAAAGACCGTGGTATTCATAAAATGCACCTTTTCCCTGAGGATTAAAGTGAGAGATGTTGTCATACTCCATTTTGGATAACCAGTTGCTGAGGATTAATGTAAACCAATCAAGTTGGGTACTATAGCTCAGGATGGTGCTTATATGTTGACTAAATTCTTTTTATGATGTAAACTGGCCATGATGTTCATCTAGAACTTATCACCCATTGAGACCAAACAAAATTGTGGTGGAGAATGCTGAATTATACTCTCTTTCTCTCTCTCTCTCTAAAAGATTTAGTTTTTGTAATTAGGAGACAATATATTTGGGCCCAGCACTGCTGATGCTGCCGAATCCCTACTTGAAGCCTTTGGTCCTGCCCTGGAATCTGGGATTCCATGGGCAGCAGTTTTAGGAAACCATGATCAGGAATCTACAATGAATCGCCAGGAATTGATGTCTTTCATCTCCCTTTTGGATTATTCCGTCTCACAAATCAATCCTGCAGCTGAAGATCCCATTACTTCCGTTAAAGGAGGCATGATGACAGGCATTGATGGTTTTGGCAATTACAACTTGGAAGTATATGGTGCCCCAGGTTCACATTTGATGAACAGCAGCGTCCTCAATCTTTTCTTTCTTGACAGTGGAGATAGGGCATTTATTCAAGGAGTTCGAACTTATGGATGGATTAAAGAATCCCAACTTCATTGGCTTCGTAGCATTTCTCAAGGATTTCAGGTATAAAAAAATGACAAATGCCAATTCAATTAAGACACATTAGGTCTCCATTCTTTTTGCATTTCACTGATTCATTTCACACTTTTTGTGATGATTATAAAAATCATGAAACAACTAAGACTTGTTTTCTGAAGAGTTGAAGACTCTTTAGAAAGTGGCTACTTTTCCCCCTAATTGAACCAAAAAGTGCTTTTGTGCTGCCATGTTCTTTCACTCCCATCCTTGCTCAGAAAAACAGCTAAATGCATCTGAATATTGTATTTATCCTATATGTTCTTGTAATTCCCACAAGGGAGGTTTCCTAGATTTAGATTTTATTAACATGTTGCAGGTCACACACTAACAGGGCCAAAAGTGGGATAGTGAGCAATCTGCTGATGCTTTACCCCCAGCTACATCCCCATCACTCGCATTTTTCCATATCCCAATTCCAGAAATTCGGCAGCTGTACTACAAAAAGATTGTAGGCCAATTCCAGGAGGGTGTGGCTTGCTCTTCAGTAAACTCAGGAGTCTTACAGACCCTTG
The DNA here is from genome assembly GCA_006937295.1 of Carpinus fangiana. NCBI lineage: Eukaryota > Viridiplantae > Streptophyta > Magnoliopsida > Fagales > Betulaceae > Carpinus > Carpinus fangiana. Next base: position 30,827,044 of record CM017325.1, read on the forward strand.
TCTCCATTGGAGATGTGAAGGCTGTGTTCATAGGCCATGATCATGCTAATGACTTTTGTGGGAATCTAGATGGTATATGGTTTTGTTATGGTGGAGGCTTTGGGTACCATGGTTATGGAAAGGCTGGGTGGCCCAGGAGAGCAAGGGTAATATTAGCTGAACTTGGCAAAGGTGACAAGGCCTGGATGGGAGTGGAGACGATTAAGACATGGAAGCGTCTTGATGATGAGAAGCTGAGCAAGGTCGATGAGCAAGTCCTGTGGGCCCACCAGCGAGCGAGATGACTCCAATACAGGTACTGGAATACTGTAATGGCATCCGACGATGTTGCGGATCCCTCTTTATACTGTTCTTAAAATCATTTTGATAAGAAACCTCCTAGTGTCATTATGCTGCATTCTTCTTGTAATTTAAGATTAAAAATTTATTAAATGAGTAGGTTTAAAGTTTGTGTTAAATTTTACTTGCAAAAACAAAATCTGTTTTAATTTTCCTTAGTGACCGAAGAATACTTTTGGTTGTAGATTAAAAATTTATTACATGAGTAGGTTTAAAGTTTGTGTTAAATTTTACTTGCAAAAACAATTTTAATTTTCCTTAGTGACCTAAGAATACTTTTGGTTGCTATTTTGATTGATGGTTATTTGTTACAAACCTTGGGTAGAATTCACACTTGAAAAAGGGCTTGCAAGGGAAAGGTGCCTAAGAATTTATATACACATGGTCAAAATTAGACTTAACTCATGTGGGACACTAAGATTGTAACATACCACTACGCTTCTGTGGCCGATGTTCACGGTGGCCCACTTTATCGACACTGACCCGATGGTAGCTTTTTCTCTTTTGGCGGCTTTACTCACCTATCAGTATTTTAATTTAACCCATAAGTCGTCCCCTCCGTGACTCGAATCCCTCGTCATGGTGGCTAGCTCTGATACCAAATGTTATAAATTTTGGGTTGAATTCACTCTTGAAAACCGGCTTACAAGGGAAGGGTGTCTAAGAGTTTGTATACACATGGTCAAAATTAGATTTAACCCATGTGAAACACTAGGATCGTAACATTACTATATTCATGTTGCTCAGACAATTGTCCATAGCAGATATCCTCATTGGATTGGTATACTAGCCAAGTCATTTTCCTAAAAAGTGATTGCACAATCTATTACACGCATAAACATAATTTCGCATGTGTTCAACTATAGAGTTAACGGTTAATATTTGAATCCATGCACTTCAAATTTTCATAGTGGGAAATACATGACTACTTTTGAAGTGGTGCATCAGTTGACTCCAAAAATTTCTTGAAAGCAGGAGCAGGTGGAAGTCTTCTTTCCTGGAATAAGTCTTTGCAGATGAGCCAAAGACTTGGTCTAAAGGCAAAAGTTGATATGAACACGTTTTCGTAGTCGTATCATCACTTCTCCAGCTTAGCATTTCACACTACTGTAAGGCCAGAGATGATTAAGAATCCCAAACCATTAAGATTCAGAGACTGCTGAAAATTGTAGATTCAAAATCTACCAGTATATATACGGGTATTGATCATGTTAATAATCATGTTTTTCAAAAAGACTATTTTGATACCCGTGATTACTATCTGCATTCGTGTGGCTAATGTGGATAATAAATGTGAATATTACCCGCTATCCGCATTTGAGGTAAGGAGCATTTTAGTCCTTGAAGTTGTCATTCACTAATTATTGCTTCTAGTAAATACAAAAAGAAATTATTTATACTTGAACACTATTATTCATATCAAACTTGCTAATCATTCAATAAATTTTTATTACTTATATTATTCAATATTTTTTTCCATATTAGGCCAATCTCATATTACAAATTGACCATTAGATTCGTAAACTTATGTGGACTTCACATAAGTAAATGATGGACTCCACAAATCTAATAGTTTCCTAAAATTGAAATCCTACAACATTACAAATTTAGCAAATATAAGAAACATAAATTAAAAAATATTATATATATAAAGTAATGCGGATTTTGTATCTGCATATCCTAAAACTGTCATTCACATTCGTGGATATTAATTTTTGTTATCCGTATATCCGGATTGCGGATAGCGGATGAAACTTCTTGTGACTTGGCAGCATATAGATATTAATTGATAGCCATTCCTTTCCTATCAACAATCATATCAAAATTTTCCTTATTTCTAGAGGAAATATGAGATCGTTGACAGTAAAATTAACCTTTAAAATGTTTACAAGCTTTTTGCTAATTTAAAGATCGAGTTTTATTGTTATATCATCACTAATATATATGAGAGTTATATAACAATTTACTAAAAATTATTACTCTAGAATAAATAAATGAGCTAGGCAGTTCAAACGCATAGGCAAAGGGGGTGGGGGGTTCATAATGTAGTTGGCAAAATACCCCTCCGTTAGCCAAGATTGTTATATCAGACATAATATGTATTTTTTAGACGTAAAAGTGATGTGGATTAGCTTACAAAGCAGACCAGCCAAAGAGAAAAAAATCGTATCTTGTGATTCCGATATTAGATGGAGACAAATTTGGTGGCGTTGAAAAGCTTATTCAAGGGAGTACAAATTTCTATTTCATGAAAATGTCATAATTTTGCATTTACTAGGTGAAAGTTGTCTTCTTGTATTTTATTTGTCATAGGTTTTCTTTTTCTTTTTTTAAGGGTTTCGACTTTAGGCTCTATATAAACCTACAAAAGATGGCCTTAGCCATTAGTTATGTTGTGTTATGAGTTTTCTACCTATAAGAATACTCTAGTGAAATTTTTTCTTTAGCTTTTCTATAATTCATTGACTTTTTTTTTTTTTTTTTTCTTTTTTCTTTTTTTCTTTTAGGACTATGAAAGAGTTGTGATTGTTTGTCTTTTCGATCCACTACACTACGCTGCATTAGTTGGCATCAAAGCTCAGCCACTTTCCTACTATGGTGGAAAGAAGACGTGGCGGAAGAAACACATATGAAACTATTGGTGATGTGTATAAGCGTAAAGAGACAACACATGGTGATCAATTGATGACATGTCTACAATGATTGGAGGAGTGAGTTGATCGATTTGATGATCAGTTGAAGCTGTGTGGAGATCAAATTGAGGCACTAGTCAATCAATTTGCCATCATAGGGCATTGCTAGCATTTGTCGCAGCCAATCAAATTCATGTTTGTTTTGTGGATGAGGATAACGAGTTTACCGTTAATGATGCATGATTTCAACGAAATGGGGGTAAGGCTTGATGTGCGGGGTCAGCTGTGCACCGCCTTGACCGTTGTTAGCAAACCCTCGAATCCCATCTTATATGGAGGAGGAAGACGAAGTTGTGGAGGAACATTTTTCAGTAGAGGTATACATGTATATAATAATAAATAATATGCACATGTATACAATGATATGACCAATGTTTTTGAAATAATTCAGAAAATAAACAACTTTATTTAGTAAACCAAAATGCCATACAATAGAAATTGGCTTTTTAGGTTTAAATCCTAACATCCTCTCCAATCGTGGTGCAAATTAGTTTACAAGCAGATGAGTCGGAGAAAAAAAAAAATCATCATATCTTGTGATTCTGAACACCTGATGGAAACAAAATTGGTGGCGTTGAAAAGCTTATTTAAAGGGCTACAAATTTGTATTTTACAAAACACATGTGAGAAACACACACATATATATATTATTAATGCTATTAAAAAAAATGTGAAAATTAAATACTATTAAATAAAAAGTGTGTTGTGCTAAAGAATACAACTTAATTTATAAGAAATTTCCAATGATTTTTTTTTTTTTTTAACATGTCCGTACAAGGAAAGGAGAAGAGAAAAATTCAAACTAATAACCTTTATTTTATGAAGCGTGATTCACGGCTAGTTGAGTTACCTGTTGAGGTAGTTTTATTTTATTTTAAATGATCATTTGATGTTAAATTATCCTTTACTATTCCTTTGCGCGTATATTACAGTTGGTATATTTGAAAAGGGAAGAAAAATGGCGGCAACGAGTGATGAAGAAATGGACTCTCTGCTCTCCAATTTCGATATTATCTTCGAGGTAACATTCTCCATCATTCGCCTTCTCAGTCATATTTTCTTTTCCTTTTCTCTCACCCCCGTTTGGCTGCCGAGAAAACGAGAAAAATAAAAAATGGAAGAATACGAAGATCTGAGTTTCACAATTGATTTTACTGTTATTATTGCTATTATTTATCTTTTTTACTTTGGGAAACGCATAGTGAAGGCGTTAGCTACCGTAATTTTTTTTTTTTCCTTCCTTTTCTGTGAATTGGTGAGTTTTCTCGGCTATCAAACAGAGCTTTAGTGGACGTCAGAATTTAAACGATTCTGTTTCTGAACAATGTATACTTTTTGTTTCCGTCATTTTCTCGGTAACCAAACACTACAGAGATTTGCTATTTGAGACATAAGTTACCCTAACCTTTCTCAGGATTTCAAGAGTGGCATTGCGGAGATCCAGTCGCTGAAATCGAACTGTAACACTGAGTTGAAGAGGCGAGAAGCCCTAGAAATCACTTGTAACAGTCTCAAGCGAGGTTGCTTTCGTTCAGAATCTGAATTTTCAAAAGCACTCCATTATAACTTGTTGGCAATTGCTTTATTGGTCTAATTTGTGTTACATTTAATAGAAAGCTAAATTGGTTTCATTGCTTGCTACGTGTTTGTTTGATTACCTAAAAAACAAATTACTATTTCAAGTTTTGAAGATATCATCAATTTGCTTCGTTCGTTAAACCATTCTCTTTCTCACATTTTTTTTAATATATATATATATATAATGTCTTAGAAACAAAAACATTAACAAACAACCTAAAATACAAAACAATCATAAAACACTCAAAATTGTTTACACCTTTATGTCACATAAGAACACTTTTTCAAACAAAAAGCAAGAAACACCCCCCAAAAAATATCAACAAACAGAGCTAGAATCTCTTTGTTTTGTTTTTGTTTTCGAAATATGAAAATCTCAAGTAAGAAAAAATAATTTGTGAAAGTTGCAGCTCATCTCACTTTTGATTATTCAATCGTTTGTTGAAGACATTATTATGTTTTATTTGGGTAACAATCTTTCTGCAAAATCTTGAAATGAATTCATTGGGAAAGTCAGATCCTTGTTTGCTTATGGAAAGAGAAGGAAAATAACGTTAATTGAATTACTTTGTTATATTGCAGAGAATGAGCGGTTGACCAAAGTGTACACAGAATCTCTAAATAATCTTGCTGAGCAGGTGCACCCTTGCTAATTTTAACCCATAGACTTGGAATGAGAATCCATTGCAAGCTAATAATAATAATAATAAAAGAAAAAAAAAAGAAAGAAGAAAGTAAATGGGAGATGGATGAACTTAATAATGAATTTCTTATCAGTTATTGTTGTTCTTTTCTGATTTCCTTCAGTTGAATCAATCATTCTTATGAAATACAGCTTGAACGCCGTAGCAGATGCCAGAGCCTGAAAGAAGAACTTAAGAAAGTGAGTGATGAACTTCTCCATCAAGAAGATGTAAGTTATCCCCATTCAATTTTCTGTGTCAGTGGTCCTCTGAGAAAAATTTGACTGATCTGACTATAATTTCTATCTGCCGGGGCAAAAAACCAATACTGAAAAAGATAACATATTAATCAAAATCTGTGTGATTATATAAATAGGCATTACAATTGAAAACTTGAAATATGTGAGCAGGAACATGGGAAGGCCATAGATTTGCTCAAGCAAGATTATGTGACAAAAGTTGGACATTTAGAGGCTCAAACCAGGTGAGTTTCCAATGAGTTCAAATATTTAGCTCAATATTGTTTTATTTTTGTTACAGTTGAATGATGTTTGCAAATGCCAACCAGGGGCCTTATGCTTGAAAAAGCAACAAATGAAGCAACCATAAATCTCCTCCGGCAAGATTTAGTAGCGCATAAAAGTCATATGCAGACACTTGCAAAGAGGTTTGACTGTGTCCATTTTGATGTGGAGTCCAAATGTGAGGTCCTAAGCAAGCTAATTAATGCGAATTTAGGAGTTGAATTACCAGAATTTGTTAAACTGTCATACAAATAACTTTGCTATTTGCGTTGTTGACAGATAATATTGAGATTCAGGATCTGAAGGACTGTCTGCTAACAGAGCAGGAAGAGAAAAATGAGTTGAGCAAGAAACTCCAAGAACTGGAGAAGGAATGTGAGTGTGTGATTGCTTTCGTTCTTCATGTTGAAATAGTTTCGCCCCATCTTCAATGGTTGCTTGTTTGTGCATACCAATTTTTCTTGCTTTAGCTTGATCAAATTGTTTGATTAAAACTACTTCATAGTTTCTAGTGATCCAAAAATGCTGAATGCTCAACTTTGTGACAGCCTGGTTGGTATTACAGAGTAGTAGACCAGAAATGTCAACTAATAATGTACTAGACTTTGTATTACTTTGAAACCCTAGCCTAAGACGGTTAAACCATTACTTATTCCAAAATTTTAAGCAAGTAGGAAATAATAAATTCATTTAACTATTATATTTTTGCACTTCCTCACGTGTGGGCTCGAACTCTCCCTTAATAAGGAATACGCTACACGTCGAATATTTAATTGAAATAGAAAATGAATGACGGAGACAAGGTTCAAAATCAAGATTTTTGCTTTGATACCATGTTAAATCACCACTTGTACTAAAAACTTAAACTGATAGAAAATAATGAATTTAATCATTTAATTGTTATTCTAACAAAGACCGGATTTGACCAAAAATGTCAACTAATAGTGCAGTAGACTTTGTATTACAGAGTCTTTTGCTTAGCACTTGGAAATCCTAACCCGGAAACCCTTATGCTTCCTCTGATTATATGCTTTATATTTCATTATTACGCGTTAAGACTTGGTTTAAATCTGATTTGACATGAGGTTTCAGGAGTCCTAGGTACATGCACAAAACCAGTAAGCAGCTGTAGTTAATGATGCTACAATAACAGCTTCATCTCCTCGTACATAATGCAAATAATGTCTGGTTCATAATTGCAGTGCTGATTAGCAGAACAAAGCAGGTTGAACAGCAAAGGGATATGGTTTCAAGTCGGTTTGTTGAAACACTGAAAATGAAGATCATGAAACTAAGAAAGGAGAACGAGATTCTCAAAAGGAAGCCTCCTTGCTCAGAAGATCAGGGGCAGAGAGATGATATCTGAAGTTGTGAAGAAGCCTAGTCAAGCAAGCATATATGAAATTTTACAATATTCTAGCCTAGCTTTTCAATCTGATTCTGTAGATCTTCTCCTATTTCTTCAAAATCATGAATTAATGAAACAAAGAATCTCATTCTTGTAAAATGCCTGATATTTTTGGCAACAAACTATAATCATTTCAAAAAAAATTTCCAAAAGGAAACTATAGTTTGGCACTTGTTTATTTTATGATGGGCAATCATGCAATTCAGATACTTTTTAGGTAACTATTCGATTAGAATTAAATGGCTTAAAGTTAGAAATCCTATGATTCCTTGTTTCTTTTGTACCCTTTCAAATAATAATAATAATAATAATAAACACTGGGTATTCCTCCTAACCTTTCAAACACATGAAAAATCAAACAAATATAATACATCACAAGTTGACCAACAAGAACCCAAAGAATCTTTCCCCTTTTCCTAACTTTATAAAAATAGATCTGTAAAGGAGACGAAGAGTTTTCCTACCAATTTATAATCATTTTCATTATAATAAATAACTTATAACTCTTTATTTTTGGTGATATGGGAATGTAATTGGCATATAAACTAAGAGGTGGATCAATCCATATGCTATCTTTTGCTGTCGCCATGTTATTGGAAGATCAATGCGGATTTGGCATTTAATTAAATTCGTTTTTTTTTTTTTTTTTTTTCATTTAATTTGTGCACAAACTTCTGTTAACTTACACAAAGAATAATTCATGTGACAAAACAATTTACTCAGAAAAATATACATTTAATTAATTGACTAAATTAACTAATTCTTATTAGCTTAAGCTATTAAAATAAGTGGTGATTGAATTGTTCAAAGGAAAACTCTTCGTGAAAAAAAAGGACGTCATTGTATTAATTAATTAATTGAAACCGGCCTAAGCTATATGTATTTTGAAATTTTCTTAATATTTACCCTAAAACTTTTTCATTAAAGTAGCATATGACATAAAATTTCCAGAGAGAGTTGAGAGTTATGGATGGAAATTATATGAAGAAGCTTGAAGTGGTAATGATGATGTTCATAATGATGGAAATTATAGTGCAAGCTAATGACAATTACCCTCCTCACCATCCTCGTAATGATGGCATTCATAAGTATTTCTTATTAGTTTAAGCTATTAAAATAAGTGGTGATTGAATTGTTCAAAGGAAAACTCTTCGTGAAAAAAAAAAAGACGTCATTGTATTAATTAATTAATTGAAACCGTCTTAAGCTATATGTATTTTGAAAATTTCTTTATATTTACCCTAAATTTTTTTCATTAAAGTAGCATATGACATAAAATTTCAAGAGAGAGTTGAGAGTTATGGATGGAAATTATATGAAGAAGCTTGAAGTGGTAATGATGGTATCCATAATGATGGAAATTATAGTGCAAGCTAATGACAATTCCCCTCCTCACCATCTTTGTCCTCCTCCTCCTCTCCATCCTTCGTCATATCCTTTCTCTTCCCACTCTGCATATTCTCCATCTCCTCCTTCCAATGGCGATGGTATTTCTAAAATAATATTAAAAAACCTGGTGATATGCCCAAGTAAATGTCTTCTCGTAACCGTAGAGAATGTATATAAGGGTAGATTAGAGAGACCTGGCATGGATAATGAAACATTTGGTCTACTCTTCGAGGAGCATTTTGATATATGTATGAGTCTATGCAAGGGGCATATAGTTTTTCAACAAAAAGAGTTTATGAAACATAGAAAGTAATTATGATTTTATCAATTGATGTAGGGCTACAACCCCCTATTTGGGGGTGCAAGCAATGGAAAAATATAAGGAAAGATTTTTCCTTCAACTTCAGGACCTAGCTGATTTTTATATCCCAATTCGAAAGGTTCGGTTGTAATCCCGTTTGAACGGCGGTGCGACCCAGAGTTTTTGAAGCAATTACTAATGAGTTCGGTCATAGCCCAGTAGAACTAGTTGCGATCGAGACACACATGGAGTAACCGAAACATACAAGGCTTTTGACATAGAATTAGAGCTGTCAATTTTTAACACGATTTGCAAACCCGACACAAATTCAACATGAAATGAAAAGGTTATGATTGACCTATATAGCCTTATATCTATAATTCGAAAATTAAATGACCCAAACCTAACATGCGACATAATTGTAGGCAATTTTTGACATGACCTGCAAATCCGACACAAACCCAATATAAAATTAGAAGGGGTTGAAGTTGAGGGATTTGACCTGTATAATTAAATGAGTCGGGTTATGTTTGACTTAAATAGTCTCATACATATGTTTTGATGCGACTTAAACCAGACATGCAAACATGAATTGCCATCCCTACATAGAATGATGATATCAACTGATCGATTGTCATGCATTTGGTTGACAAAATCAATTTTATTGATATTTGTTTTGTTTTGTTTTTGTTTGTTTTTTTGTTTTTTAATGATTTTGACATTTATTTTAATTTCCTATCTTTTAGTTTATTTTACTGTCTTTAAGATTTAATATTTTGTATTTTTTTTTTTTTTTGCTTCTTAAATGATTTATTTACTTTTTAGGTTTTAGTTTTAAAAGACCCCAATATTGGATGTACTGAAAAGACAACTTTTTATAATAAAATATTGAAATTAGTGAAATTCCTTTGTCTTTATGTTTCTTTGCAGGTTTGATTCAAATTTCATATTTTTATTATTTCTGCATAGCCAATTTTCCATGGCAAAATATGTATATAAAAATAATGTATAAAGAATTGAGAAAATTGATTTTAGTGGAACACTCAAATTCTATCTAAGATAATATTAGGAAAGATTGCCTAGGCCCTAGGTGATGCTCCCAAAATTTTATGAAAATTAAAAGAATCGAACTTTGGTTAAAAGTTTGGCTCAAACAAAAACAATCTAGTAATATAGTTCTTTTAGAGTAGCTTGGAGAAATATGCATGTAACGCCCCGATATTTAAACTAGCAAATACCGAAGTCATTACGCTGCAACTTTAGAAATATAATTTTACAGCGGAATATGTATATAATTTTTTTCTTTTTCTATGGCCTATGAATAGTTTGCACAACACAATTGAGCTGACTGAAATACCTCAAGGTGATATATTATTTAATGAAAATAGAAATATGGTTTCATTACAACATATGTACACACTAGGTGTACCAAATATAAGCCACAGATGGCACCAAATTAATATAGTAATACTTTTCAAGTTTGCACACATCACATTATCTAATAAAAGCGATTAACATAAATGAGACTGGCTTCACAGGGTAAACATCAATCTCGTAGCAGATAATCTATCAACCATCAAAACCAACAAAAGGACTATCGTCCTCACTCTCTATTCCTGCATCAAGGTCTATGTAAATATGGCGTTATCATATTTACATAGACAAACAAGTGAGTAATCTATTTTTCTAGAAATAAAGACTAAAAGCCTAGTTTGAGACAAAATAAGATTAAGGAATAAAATATATAATGATGCATGAGATG